>OY992887.1:7498437-7905937 GCA_963921405.1 Cepaea hortensis | reverse complement strand
A
Source organism: Cepaea hortensis (assembly GCA_963921405.1). Lineage (NCBI taxonomy): Eukaryota > Metazoa > Mollusca > Gastropoda > Stylommatophora > Helicidae > Cepaea > Cepaea hortensis. Next base: position 7,905,936 of record OY992887.1, on the reverse strand, counting down.
AACTGATTTTTGGAACTAGGTGACATGTTCGGGGCTTGCCTCGCTGTCTTTGGTCAAAGGGAGGCAACCTTCTTTTTTATAGATATTTGGTTTATAGAGTCTAAACATTTGCGTTTTAAAGCAGCTTTTCTTTTGCTTTGAAATACTTTGATTGCTAAAAGTTTGCAATGAGAAGCTAGGTAAAACTATTTGAAAATCGACAAAATTTATAGAATGCTGCACATCTGCTTGCAGCGTATTGTATAAATGGTAACCGGCTTGCATAAATTGCCTTATAGTTGAAATTTCTACTAATTTTATTCCTGTCACTGTCAATTTGGGGCAATTGTAAGACGTCAAACTTTGAACTTTGTCTAGGAGGGAAATTTGTGATTCCGCCAATTCCCTTAATATTCTGAATATACAATAAAAGAGCGGACGTCGAAGAAAACGAAGGTGTGTTAGGTGTGTTTCCGGGACTCCTGTGTACAATTTCTGTTCCCACTTGTCGTACCATGGCAAGTTGGCTGTCCTTGTCTGCTTCCAAACCTCTGGTTTATCGCTTCTCGGCCTTTTGGCTAAGATCAAGTGTATTTGCTGGCCTCCAGTAGTGCGCTTGGTCTGGTCGGAGGCCGGGATGATCAATCTCGGTCCCTTGGCTAAGATCAGGCGCATTTGCTGCATCCCCCGCAGTAGTGCGCCTAGTCTGGTCGGGGCCGGGTGATCAAAAAAACAACAACCTCACATTAGCATCACTTTAAATGTGAGCCCGGTGGACCACTGTGGGCAATAGCTCACAGTGGGACTAAGGGTCCACGCCAAAAACAGGGGAGGCGGGGAACCAGCTAGTCTGGGATGACCGCCAAACCCTAAAAATAAAAAAATAAAAAAAATCTGTTCTTATCAGCTTAATATCTGATACGTGACCGATTCGGTCACTACGATATTAAACTGATTTTTGGAACTAGGTGACATGTTCGGGGCTTGCCTCGCTGTCACCACAGGTCGTCTCAGACTTGCAGTACCTCTGAGAATGGCCTAAAAGCAGTGCAAATGTACGAGTGGCAACCCAGCGCACCTCTCATATGCGTATGCATGTGTGTTTTAGTGCGCACGCACCGCTATTGGAATTCAGAGCGCGCTGAATGCAACAGCGCGCAGGACGGTGTGCTATAAATTCGGTGACCTTTTTTTTTTTAAAGGTCACATTGCAACTTCTAGAAAAAAGTAGTTTGCGACCAACTTACTGGACTTAAAAAAAAAAAAAAAAAAAAAAACAATTGTTTTGTCTTTCTGTTTGTGTGCGTTTGTTTGTGTGTGAGTGTGTGTGTGTATGTGTGTGTGTGTGTGTGTGTGTGTGTGTGTGTGTGTGTGTGTGTGTGTGTGTGTGTGTGTGTGTGTGTGTGTGAAGTGTAGTATCTGTTCTTATCAGCTTAATATCTGATACGTGACCGATTCGGTCACTACGATATTAAACTGATTTTTGGAACTAGGTGACATGTTCGGGGCTTGCCTCGCTGTCACCACAGGTCGTCTCAGACTTGCAGTACCTCTGAGAATGGCCTAAAAGCAGTGCAAATGTACGAGTGGCAACCCAGCGCACCTCTCATATGCGTATGCATGTGTGTTCTAGTGCGCACGCACCGCTATTGGAATTCAGAGCGCGCTGAATGCAACAGCGCGCAGGACGGTGTGCTATAAATTCGGTGACCTTTTTTTTTTTTTAAAGGTCACATTGCAATTTCTAGAAAAAAGTAGTTTGCGACCAACTTACTGGACTTAAAAAAAAAAAAAAAAAAAAAAAAACAATTGTTTTGTCTTTCTGTTTGTGTGCGTTTGTTTGTGTGTGAGTGTGTGTGTGTATGTGTGTGTGTGTGTGTGTGTGTGTGTGTGAAGTGTAGTATCTGTTCTTATCAGCTTAATATCTGATACGTGACCGATTCGGTCACTACGATATTAAACTGATTTTTGGAACTAGGTGACATGTTCGGGGCTTGCCTCGCTGTCTTTGGTCAAAGGGAGGCAACCTTCTTTTTTATAGATATTTGGTTTATAGAGTCTAAACATTTGCGTTTTAAAGCAGCTTTTCTTTTGTTTGAAATACTTTGATTGCTAAAAGTTTGCAATGAGAAGCTAGGTAAAACTATTTGAAAATCGACAAAATTTATAGAATGCTGCACATCTGCTTGCAGCGTATTGTATAAATGGTAACCGGCTTGCATAAATTGCCTTATAGTTGAAATTTCTACTAATTTTATTCCTGTCACTGTCAATTTGGGGCAATTGTAAGACGTCTAAGTTTGTCTAGGAGGGAAATTGGTTATTCCGCCAATTCCCTTAATATTCTGAATATACAATAAAAGAGCGGACGTCGAAGAAAACGAAGGTGTGTTAGGTGTGTTTCCGGGACTCCTGTGTACAATTTCTGTTCCCACTTGTCGTACCATGGCAAGTTGGCTGTCCTTGTCTGCTTCCAAACCTCTGGTTTATCGCTTCTCGGCCTTTTGGCTAAGATCAAGTGTATTTGCTGGCCTCCAGTAGTGCGCTTGGTCTGGTCGGAGGCCGGGATGATCAATCTCGGTCCCTTGGCTAAGATCAGGCGCATTTGCTGCATCCCCCGCAGTAGTGCGCCTGGTCTGGTCGGGGGCCGGGTGATCAAAAAAAAAACAACCTCACATTAGCATCACTTTAAATGTGAGCCCGGTGGACCACTGTGGGCAATAGCTCACAGTGGGACTAAGGGTCCACGTAAAAAACAGGGGAGGCGGGGAACCAGCTAGTCTGGGATGACCGCCAAACCCTAAAAATAAAAAAATAAAAAAAATCTGTTCTTATCAGCTTAATATCTGATACGTGACCGATTCGGTCACTACGATATTAAACTGATTTTTGGAACTAGGTGACATGCCCGGGGCTTGCCTCGCTGTCTTTGGTCAAAGGGAGGCAACCTTCTTTTTTATAGATATTTGGTTTATAGAGTCTAAACATTTGCGTTTTAAAGCAGCTTTTCTTTTGTTTGAAATACTTTGATTGCTAAAAGTTTGCAATGAGAAGCTAGGTAAAACTATTTGAAAATCGACAGAATTTATAGAATGCTGCACATCTGCTTGCAGCGTATTGTATAAATGGTAACCGGCTTGCATAAATTGCCTTATAGTTGAAATTTTTACTACTTTTATTCCTGTCACTGTCAATTTGGGGCAATTGTAAGACGTCTAAGTTTGTCTAGGAGGGAAATTGGTTATTCCGCCAATTCCCTTAATATTCTGAATATACAATAAAAGAGCGGACGTCGAAGAAAACGAAGGTGTGTTAGGTGTGTTTCCGGGACTCCTGTGTACAATTTCTGTTCCCACTTGTCGTACCATGGCAAGTTGGCTGTCCTTGTCTGCTTCCAAACCTCTGGTTTATCGCTTCTCGGCCTTTTGGCTAAGATCAAGTGTATTTGCTGGCCTCCAGTAGTGCGCTTGGTCTGGTCGGAGGCCGGGATGATCAATCTCGGTCCCTTGGCTAAGATCAGGCGCATTTGCTGCATCCCCCGCAGTAGTGCGCCTGGTCTGGTCGGGGGCCGGGTGATCAAAAAAAAAACAACCTCACATTAGCATCACTTTAAATGTGAGCCCGGTGGACCACTGTGGGCAATAGCTCACAGTGGGACTAAGGGTCCACGCCAAAAACAGGGGAGGCGGGGAACCAGCTAGTCTGGAATGACCGCCAAACCCTAAAAATAAAAAAAATAAAAAAAATCTGTTCTTATCAGCTTAATATCTGATACGTGACCGATTCGGTCACTACGATATTAAACTGATTTTTGGAACTAGGTGACATGTTCGGGGCTTGCCTCGCTGTCACCACAGGTCGTCTCAGACTTGCAGTACCTCTGAGAATGGCCTAAAAGCAGTGCAAATGTACGAGTGGCAACCCAGCGCACCTCTCATATGCGTATGCATGTGTGTTCTAGTGCGCACGCACCGCTATTGGAATTCAGAGCGCGCTGAATGCAACAGCGCGCAGGACGGTGTGCTATAAATTCGGTGACCTTTTTTTTTTTTAAAGGTCACATTGCAACATCTAGAAAAAAGTAGTTTGCGACCAACTTACTGGACTTAAAAAAAAAAAAAAAAAAAAAAACAATTGTTTTGTCTTTCTGTTTGTGTGCGTTTGTTTGTGTGTGAGTGTGTGTGTGTATGTGTGTGTGTGTGTGTGTGTGTGTGTGTGTGTGTGTGTGTGTGTGTGTGTGTGTGTGTGAAGTGTAGTATCTGTTCTTATCAGCTTAATATCTGATACGTGACCGATTCGGTCACTACGATATTAAACTGATTTTTGGAACTAGGTGACATGTTCGGGGCTTGCCTCGCTGTCACCACAGGTCGTCTCAGACTTGCAGTACCTCTGAGAATGGCCTAAAAGCAGTGCAAATGTACGAGTGGCAACCCAGCGCACCTCTCATATGCGTATGCATGTGTGTTCTAGTGCGCACGCACCGCTATTGGAATTCAGAGCGCGCTGAATGCAACAGCGCGCAGGACGGTGTGCTATAAATTCGGTGACCTTTTTTTTTTTTAAAGGTCACATTGCAACTTCTAGAAAAAAGTAGTTTGCGACCAACTTACTGGACTTAAAAAAAAAAAAAAAAAAAAAAAAAACAATTGTTTTGTCTTTCTGTTTGTGTGCGTTTGTTTGTGTGTGAGTGTGTGTGTGTATGTGTGTGTGTGTGTGTGTGTGTGTGTGTGTGTGAAGTGTAGTATCTGTTCTTATCAGCTTAATATCTGATACGTGACCGATTCGGTCACTACGATATTAAACTGATTTTTGGAACTAGGTGACATGTTCGGGGCTTGCCTCGCTGTCTTTGGTCAAAGGGAGGCAACCTTCTTTTTTATAGATATTTGGTTTATAGAGTCTAAACATTTGCGTTTTAAAGCAGCTTTTCTTTTGTTTGAAATACTTTGATTGCTAAAAGTTTGCAATGAGAAGCTAGGTAAAACTATTTGAAAATCGACAAAATTTATAGAATGCTGCACATCTGCTTGCAGCGTATTGTATAAATGGTAACCGGCTTGCATAAATTGCCTTATAGTTGAAATTTCTACTAATTTTATTCCTGTCACTGTCAATTTGGGGCAATTGTAAGACGTCAAACTTTGAACTTTGTCTAGGAGGGAAATTGGTGATTCCGCCAATTCCCTTAATATTCTGAATATACAATAAAAGAGCGGACGTCGAAGAAAACGAAGGTGTGTTAGGTGTGTTTCCGGGACTCCTGTGTACAATTTCTGTTCCCACTTGTCGTACCATGGCAAGTTGGCTGTCCTTGTCTGCTTCCAAACCTCTGGTTTATCGCTTCTCGGCCTTTTGGCTAAGATCAAGTGTATTTGCTGGCCTCCAGTAGTGCGCTTGGTCTGGTCGGAGGCCGGGATGATCAATCTCGGTCCCTTGGCTAAGATCAGGCGCATTTGCTGCATCCCCCGCAGTAGTGCGCCTAGTCTGGTCGGGGGCCGGGTGATCAAAAAAAAACAACCTCACATTAGCATCACTTTAAATGTGAGCCCGGTGGACCACTGTGGGCAATAGCTCACAGTGGGACTAAGGGTCCACGCCAAAAACAGGGGAGGCGGGGAACCAGCTAGTCTGGGATGACCGCCAAACCCTAAAAATAAAAAAATAAAAAAAATCTGTTCTTATCAGCTTAATATCTGATACGTGACCGATTCGGTCACTACGATATTAAACTGATTTTTGGAACTAGGTGACATGTTCGGGGCTTGCCTCGCTGTCACCACAGGTCGTCTCAGACTTGCAGTACCTCTGAGAATGGCCTAAAAGCAGTGCAAATGTACGAGTGGCAACCCAGCGCACCTCTCATATGCGTATGCATGTGTGTTTTAGTGCGCACGCACCGCTATTGGAATTCAGAGCGCGCTGAATGCAACAGCGCGCAGGACGGTGTGCTATAAATTCGGTGACCTTTTTTTTTTTTAAAGGTCACATTGCAACTTCTAGAAAAAAGTAGTTTGCGACCAACTTACTGGACTTAAAAAAAAAAAAAAAAAAAACAATTGTTTTGTCTTTCTGTTTGTGTGCGTTTGTTTGTGTGTGAGTGTGTGTGTGTATGTGTGTGTGTGTGTGTGTGTGTGTGTGTGTGTGTGTGTGTGTGTGTGTGTGTGAAGTGTAGTATCTGTTCTTATCAGCTTAATATCTGATACGTGACCGATTCGGTCACTACGATATTAAACTGATTTTTGGAACTAGGTGACATGTTCGGGGCTTGCCTCGCTGTCACCACAGGTCGTCTCAGACTTGCAGTACCTCTGAGAATGGCCTAAAAGCAGTGCAAATGTACGAGTGGCAACCCAGCGCACCTCTCATATGCGTATGCATGTGTGTTCTAGTGCGCACGCACCGCTATTGGAATTCAGAGTGCGCTGAATGCAACAGCGCGCAGGACGGTGTGCTATAAATTCGGTGACCTTTTTTTTTTTAAAGGTCACATTGCAACTTCTAGAAAAAAGTAGTTTGCGACCAACTTACTGGACTTAAAAAAAAAAAAAAAAAAAAAAAAAACAATTGTTTTGTCTTTCTGTTTGTGTGCGTTTGTTTGTGTGTGAGTGTGTGTGTGTATGTGTGTGTGTGTGTGTGTGTGTGTGTGTGTGTGAAGTGTAGTATCTGTTCTTATCAGCTTAATATCTGATACGTGACCGATTCGGTCACTACGATATTAAACTGATTTTTGGAACTAGGTGACATGTTCGGGGCTTGCCTCGCTGTCTTTGGTCAAAGGGAGGCAACCTTCTTTTTTATAGATATTTGGTTTATAGAGTCTAAACATTTGCGTTTTAAAGCAGCTTTTCTTTTGTTTGAAATACTTTGATTGCTAAAAGTTTGCAATGAGAAGCTAGGTAAAACTATTTGAAAATCGACAAAATTTATAGAATGCTGCACATCTGCTTGCAGCGTATTGTATAAATGGTAACCGGCTTGCATAAATTGCCTTATAGTTGAAATTTCTACTAATTTTATTCCTGTCACTGTCAATTTGGGGCAATTGTAAGACGTCTAAGTTTGTCTAGGAGGGAAATTGGTTATTCCGCCAATTCCCTTAATATTCTGAATATACAATAAAAGAGCGGACGTCGAAGAAAACGAAGGTGTGTTAGGTGTGTTTCCGGGACTCATGTGTACAATTTCTGTTCCCACTTGTCGTACCATGGCAAGTTGGCTGTCCTTGTCTGCTTCCAAACCTCTGGTTTATCGCTTCTCGGCCTTTTGGCTAAGATCAAGTGTATTTGCTGGCCTCCAGTAGTGCGCTTGGTCTGGTCGGAGGCCGGGATGATCAATCTCGGTCCCTTGGCTAAGATCAGGCGCATTTGCTGCATCCCCCGCAGTAGTGCGCCTGGTCTGGTCGGGGGCCGGGTGATCAAAAAAAAAAAACAACCTCACATTAGCATCACTTTAAATGTGAGCCCGGTGGACCACTGTGGGCAATAGCTCACAGTGGGACTAAGGGTCCACGTAAAAAACAGGGGAGGCGGGGAACCAGCTAGTCTGGGATGACCGCCAAACCCTAAAAATAAAAAAATAAAAAAAATCTGTTCTTATCAGCTTAATATCTGATACGTGACCGATTCGGTCACTACGATATTAAACTGATTTTTGGAACTAGGTGACATGCCCGGGGCTTGCCTCGCTGTCTTTGGTCAAAGGGAGGCAACCTTCTTTTTTATAGATATTTGGTTTATAGAGTCTAAACATTTGCGTTTTAAAGCAGCTTTTCTTTTGTTTGAAATACTTTGATTGCTAAAAGTTTGCAATGAGAAGCTAGGTAAAACTATTTGAAAATCGACAAAATTTATAGAATGCTGCACATCTGCTTGCAGCGTATTGTATAAATGGTAACCGGCTTGCATAAATTGCCTTATAGTTGAAATTTTTACTACTTTTATTCCTGTCACTGTCAATTTGGGGCAATTGTAAGACGTCTAAGTTTGTCTAGGAGGGAAATTGGTTATTCCGCCAATTCCCTTAATATTCTGAATATACAATAAAAGAGCGGACGTCGAAGAAAACGAAGGTGTGTTAGGTGTGTTTCCGGGACTCCTGTGTACAATTTCTGTTCCCACTTGTCGTACCATGGCAAGTTGGCTGTCCTTGTCTGCTTCCAAACCTCTGGTTTATCGCTTCTCGGCCTTTTGGCTAAGATCAAGTGTATTTGCTGGCCTCCAGTAGTGCGCTTGGTCTGGTCGGAGGCCGGGATGATCAATCTCGGTCCCTTGGCTAAGATCAGGCGCATTTGCTGCATCCCCCGCAGTAGTGCGCCTGGTCTGGTCGGGGGCCGGGTGATCAAAAAAAAAACAACCTCACATTAGCATCACTTTAAATGTGAGCCCGGTGGACCACTGTGGGCAATAGCTCACAGTGGGACTAAGGGTCCACGTAAAAAACAGGGGAGGCGGGGAACCAGCTAGTCTGGGATGACCGCCAAACCCTAAAAATAAAAAAATAAAAAAAATCTGTTCTTATCAGCTTAATATCTGATACGTGACCGATTCGGTCACTACGATATTAAACTGATTTTTGGAACTAGGTGACATGCCCGGGGCTTGCCTCGCTGTCTTTGGTCAAAGGGAGGCAACCTTCTTTTTTATAGATATTTGGTTTATAGAGTCTAAACATTTGCGTTTTAAAGCAGCTTTTCTTTTGTTTGAAATACTTTGATTGCTAAAAGTTTGCAATGAGAAGCTAGGTAAAACTATTTGAACATCGACAGAATTTATAGAATGCTGCACATCTGCTTGCAGCGTATTGTATAAATGGTAACCGGCTTGCATAAATTGCCTTATAGTTGAAATTTTTACTACTTTTATTCCTGTCACTGTCAATTTGGGGCAATTGTAAGACGTCTAAGTTTGTCTAGGAGGGAAATTGGTTATTCCGCCAATTCCCTTAATATTCTGAATATACAATAAAAGAGCGGACGTCGAAGAAAACGAAGGTGTGTTAGGTGTGTTTCCGGGACTCCTGTGTACAATTTCTGTTCCCACTTGTCGTACCATGGCAAGTTGGCTGTCCTTGTCTGCTTCCAAACCTCTGGTTTATCGCTTCTCGGCCTTTTGGCTAAGATCAAGTGTATTTGCTGGCCTCCAGTAGTGCGCTTGGTCTGGTCGGAGGCCGGGATGATCAATCTCGGTCCCTTGGCTAAGATCAGGCGCATTTGCTGCATCCCCCGCAGTAGTGCGCCTGGTCTGGTCGGGGGCCGGGTGATCAAAAAAAAAACAACCTCACATTAGCATCACTTTAAATGTGAGCCCGGTGGACCACTGTGGGCAATAGCTCACAGTGGGACTAAGGGTCCACGTAAAAAACAGGGGAGGCGGGGAACCAGCTAGTCTGGGATGACCGCCAAACCCTAAAAATAAAAAAATAAAAAAAATCTGTTCTTATCAGCTTAATATCTGATACGTGACCGATTCGGTCACTACGATATTAAACTGATTTTTGGAACTAGGTGACATGCCCGGGGCTTGCCTCGCTGTCTTTGGTCAAAGGGAGGCAACCTTCTTTTTTATAGATATTTGGTTTATAGAGTCTAAACATTTGCGTTTTAAAGCAGCTTTTCTTTTGTTTGAAATACTTTGATTGCTAAAAGTTTGCAATGAGAAGCTAGGTAAAACTATTTGAACATCGACAGAATTTATAGAATGCTGCACATCTGCTTGCAGCGTATTGTATAAATGGTAACCGGCTTGCATAAATTGCCTTATAGTTGAAATTTTTACTACTTTTATTCCTGTCACTGTCAATTTGGGGCAATTGTAAGACGTCTAAGTTTGTCTAGGAGGGAAATTGGTTATTCCGCCAATTCCCTTAATATTCTGAATATACAATAAAAGAGCGGACGTCGAAGAAAACGAAGGTGTGTTAGGTGTGTTTCCGGGACTCCTGTGTACAATTTCTGTTCCCACTTGTCGTACCATGGCAAGTTGGCTGTCCTTGTCTGCTTCCAAACCTCTGGTTTATCGCTTCTCGGCCTTTTGGCTAAGATCAAGTGTATTTGCTGGCCTCCAGTAGTGCGCTTGGTCTGGTCGGAGGCCGGGATGATCAATCTCGGTCCCTTGGCTAAGATCAGGCGCATTTGCTGCATCCCCCGCAGTAGTGCGCCTGGTCTGGTCGGGGGCCGGGTGATCAAAAAAAAAAACAACCTCACATTAGCATCACTTTAAATGTGAGCCCTGTGGACCACTGTGGGCAATAGCTCACAGTGGGACTAAGGGTCCACGCCAAAAACAGGGGAGGCGGGGAACCAGCTAGTCTGGGATGACCGCCAAACCCTAAAAATAAAAAAATAAAAAAAAATCTGTTCTTATCAGCTTAATATCTGATACGTGACCGATTCGGTCACTACGATATTAAACTGATTTTTGGAACTAGGTGACATGTTCGGGGCTTGCCTCGCTGTCACCACAGGTCGTCTCAGACTTGCAGTACCTCTGAGAATGGCCTAAAAGCAGTGCAAATGTACGAGTGGCAACCCAGCGCACCTCTCATATGCGTATGCATGTGTGTTCTAGTGCGCACGCACCGCTATTGGAATTCAGAGCGCGCTGAATGCAACAGCGCGCAGGACGGTGTGCTATAAATTCGGTGACCTTTTTTTTTTTTAATGGTCACATTGCAACTTCTAGAAAAAAGTAGTTTGCGACCAACTTACTGGACTTAAAAAAAAAAAAAAAAAAAACAATTGTTTTGTCTTTCTGTTTGTGTGCGTTTGTTTGTGTGTGAGTGTGTGTGTGTATGTGTGTGTGTGTGTGTGTGTGTGTGTGTGTGTGTGTGTGTGTGTGTGTGTGTGTGTGTGTGTGTGTGTGTGTGTGTGTGTGAAGTGTAGTATCTGTTCTTATCAGCTTAATATCTGATACGTGACCGATTCGGTCACTACGATATTAAACTGATTTTTGGAACTAGGTGACATGTTCGGGGCTTGCCTCGCTGTCACCACAGGTCGTCTCAGACTTGCAGTACCTCTGAGAATGGCCTAAAAGCAGTGCAAATGTACGAGTGGCAACCCAGCGCACCTCTCATATGCGTATGCATGTGTGTTCTAGTGCGCACGCACCGCTATTGGAATTCAGAGCGCGCTGAATGCAACAGCGCGCAGGACGGTGTGCTATAAATTCGGTGACCTTTTTTTTTAAAGGTCACATTGCAACTTCTAGAAAAAAGTAGTTTGCGACCAACTTACTGGACTTAAAAAAAAAAAAAAAAAAAAAACAATTGTTTTGTCTTTCTGTTTGTGTGCGTTTGTTTGTGTGTGAGTGTGTGTGTGTGTGTATGTGTGTGTGTGTGTGTGTGTGTGTGTGAAGTGTAGTATCTGTTCTTATCAGCTTAATATCTGATACGTGACCGATTCGGTCACTACGATATTAAACTGATTTTTGGAACTAGGTGACATGTTCGGGGCTTGCCTCGCTGTCTTTGGTCAAAGGGAGGCAACCTTCTTTTTTATAGATATTTGGTTTATAGAGTCTAAACATTTGCGTTTTAAAGCAGCTTTTCTTTTGTTTGAAATACTTTGATTGCTAAAAGTTTGCAATGAGAAGCTAGGTAAAACTATTTGAAAATCGACAAAATTTATAGAATGCTGCACATCTGCTTGCAGCGTATTGTATAAATGGTAACCGGCTTGCATAAATTGCCTTATAGTTGAAATTTCTACTAATTTTATTCCTGTCACTGTCAATTTGGGGCAATTGTAAGACGTCTAAGTTTGTCTAGGAGGGAAATTGGTTATTCCGCCAATTCCCTTAATATTCTGAATATACAATAAAAGAGCGGACGTCGAAGAAAACGAAGGTGTGTTAGGCGTGTTTCCGGGACTCATGTGTACAATTTCTGTTCCCACTTGTCGTACCATGGCAAGTTGGCTGTCCTTGTCTGCTTCCAAACCTCTGGTTTATCGCTTCTCGGCCTTTTGGCTAAGATCAAGTGTATTTGCTGGCCTCCAGTAGTGCGCTTGGTCTGGTCGGAGGCCGGGATGATCAATCTCGGTCCCTTGGCTAAGATCAGGCGCATTTGCTGCATCCCCCGCAGTAGTGCGCCTGGTCTGGTCGGGGGCCGGGTGATCAAAAAAAAAAAACAACCTCACATTAGCATCACTTTAAATGTGAGCCCGGTGGACCACTGTGGGCAATAGCTCACAGTGGGACTAAGGGTCCACGTAAAAAACAGGGGAGGCGGGGAACCAGCTAGTCTGGGATGACCGCCAAACCCTAAAAATAAAAAAATAAAAAAAATCTGTTCTTATCAGCTTAATATCTGATACGTGACCGATTCGGTCACTACGATATTAAACTGATTTTTGGAACTAGGTGACATGCCCGGGGCTTGCCTCGCTGTCTTTGGTCAAAGGGAGGCAACCTTCTTTTTTATAGATATTTGGTTTATAGAGTCTAAACATTTGCGTTTTAAAGCAGCTTTTCTTTTGTTTGAAATACTTTGATTGCTAAAAGTTTGCAATGAGAAGCTAGGTAAAACTATTTGAAAATCGACAAAATTTATAGAATGCTGCACATCTGCTTGCAGCGTATTGTATAAATGGTAACCGGCTTGCATAAATTGCCTTATAGTTGAAATTTCTACTAATTTTATTCCTGTCACTGTCAATTTGGGGCAATTGTAAGACGTCTAAGTTTGTCTAGGAGGGAAATTGGTTATTCCGCCAATTCCCTTAATATTCTGAATATACAATAAAAGAGCGGACGTCGAAGAAAACGAAGGTGTGTTAGGTGTGTTTCCGGGACTCATGTGTACAATTTCTGTTCCCACTTGTCGTACCATGGCAAGTTGGCTGTCCTTGTCTGCTTCCAAACCTCTGGTTTATCGCTTCTCGGCCTTTTGGCTAAGATCAAGTGTATTTGCTGGCCTCCAGTAGTGCGCTTGGTCTGGTCGGAGGCCGGGATGATCAATCTCGGTCCCTTGGCTAAGATCAGGCGCATTTGCTGCATCCCCCGCAGTAGTGCGCCTGGTCTGGTCGGGGGCCGGGTGATCAAAAAAAAAAAACAACCTCACATTAGCATCACTTTAAATGTGAGCCCGGTGGACCACTGTGGGCAATAGCTCACAGTGGGACTAAGGGTCCACGTAAAAAACAGGGGAGGCGGGGAACCAGCTAGTCTGGGATGACCGCCAAACCCTAAAAATAAAAAAATAAAAAAAATCTGTTCTTATCAGCTTAATATCTGATACGTGACCGATTCGGTCACTACGATATTAAACTGATTTTTGGAACTAGGTGACATGCCCGGGGCTTGCCTCGCTGTCTTTGGTCAAAGGGAGGCAACCTTCTTTTTTATAGATATTTGGTTTATAGAGTCTAAACATTTGCGTTTTAAAGCAGCTTTTCTTTTGTTTGAAATACTTTGATTGCTAAAAGTTTGCAATGAGAAGCTAGGTAAAACTATTTGAAAATCGACAAAATTTATAGAATGCTGCACATCTGCTTGCAGCGTATTGTATAAATGGTAACCGGCTTGCATAAATTGCCTTATAGTTGAAATTTTTACTACTTTTATTCCTGTCACTGTCAATTTGGGGCAATTGTAAGACGTCTAAGTTTGTCTAGGAGGGAAATTGGTTATTCCGCCAATTCCCTTAATATTCTGAATATACAATAAAAGAGCGGACGTCGAAGAAAACGAAGGTGTGTTAGGTGTGTTTCCGGGACTCCTGTGTACAATTTCTGTTCCCACTTGTCGTACCATGGCAAGTTGGCTGTCCTTGTCTGCTTCCAAACCTCTGGTTTATCGCTTCTCGGCCTTTTGGCTAAGATCAAGTGTATTTGCTGGCCTCCAGTAGTGCGCTTGGTCTGGTCGGAGGCCGGGATGATCAATCTCGGTCCCTTGGCTAAGATCAGGCGCATTTGCTGCATCCCCCGCAGTAGTGCGCCTGGTCTGGTCGGGGGCCGGGTGATCAAAAAAAAAACAACCTCACATTAGCATCACTTTAAATGTGAGCCCGGTGGACCACTGTGGGCAATAGCTCACAGTGGGACTAAGGGTCCACGTAAAAAACAGGGGAGGCGGGGAACCAGCTAGTCTGGGATGACCGCCAAACCCTAAAAATAAAAAAATAAAAAAAATCTGTTCTTATCAGCTTAATATCTGATACGTGACCGATTCGGTCACTACGATATTAAACTGATTTTTGGAACTAGGTGACATGCCCGGGGCTTGCCTCGCTGTCTTTGGTCAAAGGGAGGCAACCTTCTTTTTTATAGATATTTGGTTTATAGAGTCTAAACATTTGCGTTTTAAAGCAGCTTTTCTTTTGTTTGAAATACTTTGATTGCTAAAAGTTTGCAATGAGAAGCTAGGTAAAACTATTTGAACATCGACAGAATTTATAGAATGCTGCACATCTGCTTGCAGCGTATTGTATAAATGGTAACCGGCTTGCATAAATTGCCTTATAGTTGAAATTTTTACTACTTTTATTCCTGTCACTGTCAATTTGGGGCAATTGTAAGACGTCTAAGTTTGTCTAGGAGGGAAATTGGTTATTCCGCCAATTCCCTTAATATTCTGAATATACAATAAAAGAGCGGACGTCGAAGAAAACGAAGGTGTGTTAGGTGTGTTTCCGGGACTCCTGTGTACAATTTCTGTTCCCACTTGTCGTACCATGGCAAGTTGGCTGTCCTTGTCTGCTTCCAAACCTCTGGTTTATCGCTTCTCGGCCTTTTGGCTAAGATCAAGTGTATTTGCTGGCCTCCAGTAGTGCGCTTGGTCTGGTCGGAGGCCGGGATGATCAATCTCGGTCCCTTGGCTAAGATCAGGCGCATTTGCTGCATCCCCCGCAGTAGTGCGCCTGGTCTGGTCGGGGGCCGGGTGATCAAAAAAAAAACAACCTCACATTAGCATCACTTTAAATGTGAGCCCGGTGGACCACTGTGGGCAATAGCTCACAGTGGGACTAAGGGTCCACGTAAAAAACAGGGGAGGCGGGGAACCAGCTAGTCTGGGATGACCGCCAAACCCTAAAAATAAAAAAATAAAAAAAATCTGTTCTTATCAGCTTAATATCTGATACGTGACCGATTCGGTCACTACGATATTAAACTGATTTTTGGAACTAGGTGACATGCCCGGGGCTTGCCTCGCTGTCTTTGGTCAAAGGGAGGCAACCTTCTTTTTTATAGATATTTGGTTTATAGAGTCTAAACATTTGCGTTTTAAAGCAGCTTTTCTTTTGTTTGAAATACTTTGATTGCTAAAAGTTTGCAATGAGAAGCTAGGTAAAACTATTTGAACATCGACAGAATTTATAGAATGCTGCACATCTGCTTGCAGCGTATTGTATAAATGGTAACCGGCTTGCATAAATTGCCTTATAGTTGAAATTTTTACTACTTTTATTCCTGTCACTGTCAATTTGGGGCAATTGTAAGACGTCTAAGTTTGTCTAGGAGGGAAATTGGTTATTCCGCCAATTCCCTTAATATTCTGAATATACAATAAAAGAGCGGACGTCGAAGAAAACGAAGGTGTGTTAGGTGTGTTTCCGGGACTCCTGTGTACAATTTCTGTTCCCACTTGTCGTACCATGGCAAGTTGGCTGTCCTTGTCTGCTTCCAAACCTCTGGTTTATCGCTTCTCGGCCTTTTGGCTAAGATCAAGTGTATTTGCTGGCCTCCAGTAGTGCGCTTGGTCTGGTCGGAGGCCGGGATGATCAATCTCGGTCCCTTGGCTAAGATCAGGCGCATTTGCTGCATCCCCCGCAGTAGTGCGCCTGGTCTGGTCGGGGGCCGGGTGATCAAAAAAAAAAACAACCTCACATTAGCATCACTTTAAATGTGAGCCCTGTGGACCACTGTGGGCAATAGCTCACAGTGGGACTAAGGGTCCACGCCAAAAACAGGGGAGGCGGGGAACCAGCTAGTCTGGGATGACCGCCAAACCCTAAAAATAAAAAAATAAAAAAAAATCTGTTCTTATCAGCTTAATATCTGATACGTGACCGATTCGGTCACTACGATATTAAACTGATTTTTGGAACTAGGTGACATGTTCGGGGCTTGCCTCGCTGTCACCACAGGTCGTCTCAGACTTGCAGTACCTCTGAGAATGGCCTAAAAGCAGTGCAAATGTACGAGTGGCAACCCAGCGCACCTCTCATATGCGTATGCATGTGTGTTCTAGTGCGCACGCACCGCTATTGGAATTCAGAGCGCGCTGAATGCAACAGCGCGCAGGACGGTGTGCTATAAATTCGGTGACCTTTTTTTTTTTTAATGGTCACATTGCAACTTCTAGAAAAAAGTAGTTTGCGACCAACTTACTGGACTTAAAAAAAAAAAAAAAAAAAACAATTGTTTTGTCTTTCTGTTTGTGTGCGTTTGTTTGTGTGTGAGTGTGTGTGTGTATGTGTGTGTGTGTGTGTGTGTGTGTGTGTGTGTGTGTGTGTGTGTGTGTGTGTGTGTGTGTGTGTGTGTGTGTGTGTGAAGTGTAGTATCTGTTCTTATCAGCTTAATATCTGATACGTGACCGATTCGGTCACTACGATATTAAACTGATTTTTGGAACTAGGTGACATGTTCGGGGCTTGCCTCGCTGTCACCACAGGTCGTCTCAGACTTGCAGTACCTCTGAGAATGGCCTAAAAGCAGTGCAAATGTACGAGTGGCAACCCAGCGCACCTCTCATATGCGTATGCATGTGTGTTCTAGTGCGCACGCACCGCTATTGGAATTCAGAGCGCGCTGAATGCAACAGCGCGCAGGACGGTGTGCTATAAATTCGGTGACCTTTTTTTTTAAAGGTCACATTGCAACTTCTAGAAAAAAGTAGTTTGCGACCAACTTACTGGACTTAAAAAAAAAAAAAAAAAAAAAACAATTGTTTTGTCTTTCTGTTTGTGTGCGTTTGTTTGTGTGTGAGTGTGTGTGTGTGTGTATGTGTGTGTGTGTGTGTGTGTGTGTGAAGTGTAGTATCTGTTCTTATCAGCTTAATATCTGATACGTGACCGATTCGGTCACTACGATATTAAACTGATTTTTGGAACTAGGTGACATGTTCGGGGCTTGCCTCGCTGTCTTTGGTCAAAGGGAGGCAACCTTCTTTTTTATAGATATTTGGTTTATAGAGTCTAAACATTTGCGTTTTAAAGCAGCTTTTCTTTTGTTTGAAATACTTTGATTGCTAAAAGTTTGCAATGAGAAGCTAGGTAAAACTATTTGAAAATCGACAAAATTTATAGAATGCTGCACATCTGCTTGCAGCGTATTGTATAAATGGTAACCGGCTTGCATAAATTGCCTTATAGTTGAAATTTCTACTAATTTTATTCCTGTCACTGTCAATTTGGGGCAATTGTAAGACGTCTAAGTTTGTCTAGGAGGGAAATTGGTTATTCCGCCAATTCCCTTAATATTCTGAATATACAATAAAAGAGCGGACGTCGAAGAAAACGAAGGTGTGTTAGGTGTGTTTCCGGGACTCATGTGTACAATTTCTGTTCCCACTTGTCGTACCATGGCAAGTTGGCTGTCCTTGTCTGCTTCCAAACCTCTGGTTTATCGCTTCTCGGCCTTTTGGCTAAGATCAAGTGTATTTGCTGGCCTCCAGTAGTGCGCTTGGTCTGGTCGGAGGCCGGGATGATCAATCTCGGTCCCTTGGCTAAGATCAGGCGCATTTGCTGCATCCCCCGCAGTAGTGCGCCTGGTCTGGTCGGGGGCCGGGTGATCAAAAAAAAAAAACAACCTCACATTAGCATCACTTTAAATGTGAGCCCGGTGGACCACTGTGGGCAATAGCTCACAGTGGGACTAAGGGTCCACGTAAAAAACAGGGGAGGCGGGGAACCAGCTAGTCTGGGATGACCGCCAAACCCTAAAAATAAAAAAATAAAAAAAATCTGTTCTTATCAGCTTAATATCTGATACGTGACCGATTCGGTCACTACGATATTAAACTGATTTTTGGAACTAGGTGACATGCCCGGGGCTTGCCTCGCTGTCTTTGGTCAAAGGGAGGCAACCTTCTTTTTTATAGATATTTGGTTTATAGAGTCTAAACATTTGCGTTTTAAAGCAGCTTTTCTTTTGTTTGAAATACTTTGATTGCTAAAAGTTTGCAATGAGAAGCTAGGTAAAACTATTTGAAAATCGACAAAATTTATAGAATGCTGCACATCTGCTTGCAGCGTATTGTATAAATGGTAACCGGCTTGCATAAATTGCCTTATAGTTGAAATTTTTACTACTTTTATTCCTGTCACTGTCAATTTGGGGCAATTGTAAGACGTCTAAGTTTGTCTAGGAGGGAAATTGGTTATTCCGCCAATTCCCTTAATATTCTGAATATACAATAAAAGAGCGGACGTCGAAGAAAACGAAGGTGTGTTAGGTGTGTTTCCGGGACTCCTGTGTACAATTTCTGTTCCCACTTGTCGTACCATGGCAAGTTGGCTGTCCTTGTCTGCTTCCAAACCTCTGGTTTATCGCTTCTCGGCCTTTTGGCTAAGATCAAGTGTATTTGCTGGCCTCCAGTAGTGCGCTTGGTCTGGTCGGAGGCCGGGATGATCAATCTCGGTCCCTTGGCTAAGATCAGGCGCATTTGCTGCATCCCCCGCAGTAGTGCGCCTGGTCTGGTCGGGGGCCGGGTGATCAAAAAAAAAACAACCTCACATTAGCATCACTTTAAATGTGAGCCCGGTGGACCACTGTGGGCAATAGCTCACAGTGGGACTAAGGGTCCACGTAAAAAACAGGGGAGGCGGGGAACCAGCTAGTCTGGGATGACCGCCAAACCCTAAAAATAAAAAAATAAAAAAAATCTGTTCTTATCAGCTTAATATCTGATACGTGACCGATTCGGTCACTACGATATTAAACTGATTTTTGGAACTAGGTGACATGCCCGGGGCTTGCCTCGCTGTCTTTGGTCAAAGGGAGGCAACCTTCTTTTTTATAGATATTTGGTTTATAGAGTCTAAACATTTGCGTTTTAAAGCAGCTTTTCTTTTGTTTGAAATACTTTGATTGCTAAAAGTTTGCAATGAGAAGCTAGGTAAAACTATTTGAACATCGACAGAATTTATAGAATGCTGCACATCTGCTTGCAGCGTATTGTATAAATGGTAACCGGCTTGCATAAATTGCCTTATAGTTGAAATTTTTACTACTTTTATTCCTGTCACTGTCAATTTGGGGCAATTGTAAGACGTCTAAGTTTGTCTAGGAGGGAAATTGGTTATTCCGCCAATTCCCTTAATATTCTGAATATACAATAAAAGAGCGGACGTCGAAGAAAACGAAGGTGTGTTAGGTGTGTTTCCGGGACTCCTGTGTACAATTTCTGTTCCCACTTGTCGTACCATGGCAAGTTGGCTGTCCTTGTCTGCTTCCAAACCTCTGGTTTATCGCTTCTCGGCCTTTTGGCTAAGATCAAGTGTATTTGCTGGCCTCCAGTAGTGCGCTTGGTCTGGTCGGAGGCCGGGATGATCAATCTCGGTCCCTTGGCTAAGATCAGGCGCATTTGCTGCATCCCCCGCAGTAGTGCGCCTGGTCTGGTCGGGGGCCGGGTGATCAAAAAAAAAACAACCTCACATTAGCATCACTTTAAATGTGAGCCCGGTGGACCACTGTGGGCAATAGCTCACAGTGGGACTAAGGGTCCACGTAAAAAACAGGGGAGGCGGGGAACCAGCTAGTCTGGGATGACCGCCAAACCCTAAAAATAAAAAAATAAAAAAAATCTGTTCTTATCAGCTTAATATCTGATACGTGACCGATTCGGTCACTACGATATTAAACTGATTTTTGGAACTAGGTGACATGCCCGGGGCTTGCCTCGCTGTCTTTGGTCAAAGGGAGGCAACCTTCTTTTTTATAGATATTTGGTTTATAGAGTCTAAACATTTGCGTTTTAAAGCAGCTTTTCTTTTGTTTGAAATACTTTGATTGCTAAAAGTTTGCAATGAGAAGCTAGGTAAAACTATTTGAACATCGACAGAATTTATAGAATGCTGCACATCTGCTTGCAGCGTATTGTATAAATGGTAACCGGCTTGCATAAATTGCCTTATAGTTGAAATTTTTACTACTTTTATTCCTGTCACTGTCAATTTGGGGCAATTGTAAGACGTCTAAGTTTGTCTAGGAGGGAAATTGGTTATTCCGCCAATTCCCTTAATATTCTGAATATACAATAAAAGAGCGGACGTCGAAGAAAACGAAGGTGTGTTAGGTGTGTTTCCGGGACTCCTGTGTACAATTTCTGTTCCCACTTGTCGTACCATGGCAAGTTGGCTGTCCTTGTCTGCTTCCAAACCTCTGGTTTATCGCTTCTCGGCCTTTTGGCTAAGATCAAGTGTATTTGCTGGCCTCCAGTAGTGCGCTTGGTCTGGTCGGAGGCCGGGATGATCAATCTCGGTCCCTTGGCTAAGATCAGGCGCATTTGCTGCATCCCCCGCAGTAGTGCGCCTGGTCTGGTCGGGGGCCGGGTGATCAAAAAAAAAAACAACCTCACATTAGCATCACTTTAAATGTGAGCCCTGTGGACCACTGTGGGCAATAGCTCACAGTGGGACTAAGGGTCCACGCCAAAAACAGGGGAGGCGGGGAACCAGCTAGTCTGGGATGACCGCCAAACCCTAAAAATAAAAAAATAAAAAAAAATCTGTTCTTATCAGCTTAATATCTGATACGTGACCGATTCGGTCACTACGATATTAAACTGATTTTTGGAACTAGGTGACATGTTCGGGGCTTGCCTCGCTGTCACCACAGGTCGTCTCAGACTTGCAGTACCTCTGAGAATGGCCTAAAAGCAGTGCAAATGTACGAGTGGCAACCCAGCGCACCTCTCATATGCGTATGCATGTGTGTTCTAGTGCGCACGCACCGCTATTGGAATTCAGAGCGCGCTGAATGCAACAGCGCGCAGGACGGTGTGCTATAAATTCGGTGACCTTTTTTTTTTTTAATGGTCACATTGCAACTTCTAGAAAAAAGTAGTTTGCGACCAACTTACTGGACTTAAAAAAAAAAAAAAAAAAAAACAATTGTTTTGTCTTTCTGTTTGTGTGCGTTTGTTTGTGTGTGAGTGTGTGTGTGTGTGTGTGTGTGTGTGTGTGTGTGTGTGTGTGTGTGTGTGTGTGTGTGTGTGTGTGTGTGTGTGTGTGTGTGTGTGTGTGAAGTGTAGTATCTGTTCTTATCAGCTTAATATCTGATACGTGACCGATTCGGTCACTACGATATTAAACTGATTTTTGGAACTAGGTGACATGTTCGGGGCTTGCCTCGCTGTCACCACAGGTCGTCTCAGACTTGCAGTACCTCTGAGAATGGCCTAAAAGCAGTGCAAATGTACGAGTGGCAACCCAGCGCACCTCTCATATGCGTATGCATGTGTGTTCTAGTGCGCACGCACCGCTATTGGAATTCAGAGCGCGCTGAATGCAACAGCGCGCAGGACGGTGTGCTATAAATTCGGTGACCTTTTTTTTTAAAGGTCACATTGCAACTTCTAGAAAAAAGTAGTTTGCGACCAACTTACTGGACTTAAAAAAAAAAAAAAAAAAAAACAATTGTTTTGTCTTTCTGTTTGTGTGCGTTTGTTTGTGTGTGAGTGTGTGTGTGTGTGTATGTGTGTGTGTGTGTGTGTGTGTGTGTGTGAAGTGTAGTATCTGTTCTTATCAGCTTAATATCTGATACGTGACCGATTCGGTCACTACGATATTAAACTGATTTTTGGAACTAGGTGACATGTTCGGGGCTTGCCTCGCTGTCTTTGGTCAAAGGGAGGCAACCTTCTTTTTTATAGATATTTGGTTTATAGAGTCTAAACATTTGCGTTTTAAAGCAGCTTTTCTTTTGTTTGAAATACTTTGATTGCTAAAAGTTTGCAATGAGAAGCTAGGTAAAACTATTTGAAAATCGACAAAATTTATAGAATGCTGCACATCTGCTTGCAGCGTATTGTATAAATGGTAACCGGCTTGCATAAATTGCCTTATAGTTGAAATTTCTACTAATTTTATTCCTGTCACTGTCAATTTGGGGCAATTGTAAGACGTCTAAGTTTGTCTAGGAGGGAAATTGGTGATTCCGCCAATTCCCTTAATATTCTGAATATACAATAAAAGAGCGGACGTCGAAGAAAACGAAGGTGTGTTAGGTGTGTTTCCGGGACTCCTGTGTACAATTTCTGTTCCCACTTGTCGTACCATGGCAAGTTGGCTGTCCTTGTCTGCTTCCAAACCTCTGGTTTATCGCTTCTCGGCCTTTTGGCTAAGATCAAGTGTATTTGCTGGCCTCCAGTAGTGCGCTTGGTCTGGTCGGAGGCCGGGATGATCAATCTCGGTCCCTTGGCTAAGATCAGGCGCATTTGCTGCATCCCCCGCAGTAGTGCGCCTGGTCTGGTCGGGGGCCGGGTGATCAAAAAAAAAACAACCTCACATTAGCATCACTTTAAATGTGAGCCCGGTGGACCACTGTGGGCAATAGCTCACAGTGGGACTAAGGGTCCACGCCAAAAACAGGGGAGGCGGGGAACCAGCTAGTCTGGGATGACCGCCAAACCCTAAAAATAAAAAAATAAAAAAAATCTGTTCTTATCAGCTTAATATCTGATACGTGACCGATTCGGTCACTACGATATTAAACTGATTTTTGGAACTAGGTGACATGTTCGGGGCTTGCCTCGCTGTCACCACAGGTCGTCTCAGACTTGCAGTACCTCTGAGAATGGCCTAAAAGCAGTGCAAATGTATGAGTGGCAACCCAGCGCACCTCTCATATTCGTATGCATGTGTGTTTTAGTGCGCACGCACCGCTATTGGAATTCAGAGCGCGCTGAATGCAACAGCGCGCAGGACGGTGTGCTATAAATTCGGTGACCTTTTTTTTTTTTAAAGGTCACATTGCAACTTCTAGAAAAAAGTAGTTTGCGACCAACTTACTGGACTTAAAAAAAAAAAAAAAAAAATTGTTTTGTCTTTCTGTTTGTGTGCGTTTGTTTGTGTGTGAGTGTGTGTGTGTATGTGTGTGTGTGTGTGTGTGTGTGTGTGTGTGTGTGTGTGAAGTGTAGTATCTGTTCTTATCAGCTTAATATCTGATACGTGACCGATTCGGTCACTACGATATTAAACTGATTTTTGGAACTAGGTGACATGTTCGGGGCTTGCCTCGCTGTCACCACAGGTCGTCTCAGACTTGCAGTACCTCTGAGAATGGCCTAAAAGCAGTGCAAATGTACGAGTGGCAACCCAGCGCACCTCTCATATGCGTATGCATGTGTGTTCTAGTGCGCACGCACCGCTATTGGAATTCAGAGAGCGCTGAATGCAACAGCGCGCAGGACGGTGTGCTATAAATTCGGTGACCTTTTTTTTTTTAAAGGTCACATTGCAACTTCTAGAAAAAAGTAGTTTGCGACCAACTTACTGGACTTAAAAAAAAAAAAAAAAAAAACAATTGTTTTGTCTTTCTGTTTGTGTGCGTTTGTTTGTGTGTGAGTGTGTGTGTGTATGTGTGTGTGTGTGTGTGTGTGTGTGTGTGTGTGTGTGTGTGTGTGAAATGTAGTATCTGTTCTTATCAGCTTAATATCTGATACGTGACCGATTCGGTCACTACGATATTAAACTGATTTTTGGAACTAGGTGACATGTTCGGGGCTTGCCTCGCTGTCTTTGGTCAAAGGGAGGCAACCTTCTTTTTTATAGATATTTGGTTTATAGAGTCTAAACATTTGCGTTTTAAAGCAGCTTTTCTTTTGTTTGAAATACTTTGATTGCTAAAAGTTTGCAATGAGAAGCTAGGTAAAACTATTTGAAAATCGACAAAATTTATAGAATGCTGCACATCTGCTTGCAGCGTATTGTATAAATGGTAACCGGCTTGCATAAATTGCCTTATAGTTGAAATTTCTACTAATTTTATTCCTGTCACTGTCAATTTGGGGCAATTGTAAGACGTCTAAGTTTGTCTAGGAGGGAAATTGGTTATTCCGCCAATTCCCTTAATATTCTGAATATACAATAAAAGAGCGGACGTCGAAGAAAACGAAGGTGTGTTAGGTGTGTTTCCGGGACTCCTGTGTACAATTTCTGTTCCCACTTGTCGTACCATGGCAAGTTGGCTGTCCTTGTCTGCTTCCAAACCTCTGGTTTATCGCTTCTCGGCCTTTTGGCTAAGATCAAGTGTATTTGCTGGCCTCCAGTAGTGCGCTTGGTCTGGTCGGAGGCCGGGATGATCAATCTCGGTCCCTTGGCTAAGATCAGGCGCATTTGCTGCATCCCCCGCAGTAGTGCGCCTGGTCTGGTCGGGGGCCGGGTGATCAAAAAAAAAAACAACCTCACATTAGCATCACTTTAAATGTGAGCCCGGTGGACCACTGTGGGCAATAGCTCACAGTGGGACTAAGGGTCCACGCCAAAAACAGGGGAGGCGGGGAACCAGCTAGTCTGGGATGACCGCCAAACCCTAAAAATAAAAAAATAAAAAAAATCTGTTCTTATCAGCTTAATATCTGATACGTGACCGATTCGGTCACTACGATATTAAACTGATTTTTGGAACTAGGTGACATGTTCGGGGCTTGCCTCGCTGTCTTTGGTCAAAGGGAGGCAACCTTCTTTTTTATAGATATTTGGTTTATAGAGTCTAAACATTTGCGTTTTAAAGCAGCTTTTCTTTTGTTTGAAATACTTTGATTGCTAAAAGTTTGCAATGAGAAGCTAGGTAAAACTATTTGAAAATCGACAAAATTTATAGAATGCTGCACATCTGCTTGCAGCGTATTGTATAAATGGTAACCGGCTTGCATAAATTGCCTTATAGTTGAAATTTCTACTAATTTTATTCCTGTCACTGTCAATTTGGGGCAATTGTAAGACGTCTAAGTTTGTCTAGGAGGGAAATTGGTGATTCCGCCAATTCCCTTAATATTCTGAATATACAATAAAAGAGCGGACGTCGAAGAAAACGAAGGTGTGTTAGGTGTGTTTCCGGGACTCCTGTGTACAATTTCTGTTCCCACTTGTCGTACCATGGCAAGTTGGCTGTCCTTGTCTGCTTCCAAACCTCTGGTTTATCGCTTCTCGGCCTTTTGGCTAAGATCAAGTGTATTTGCTGGCCTCCAGTAGTGCGCTTGGTCTGGTCGGAGGCCGGGATGATCAATCTCGGTCCCTTGGCTAAGATCAGGCGCATTTGCTGCATCCCCCGCAGTAGTGCGCCTGGTCTGGTCGGGGGCCGGGTGATCAAAAAAAAAACAACCTCACATTAGCATCACTTTAAATGTGAGCCCGGTGGACCACTGTGGGCAATAGCTCACAGTGGGACTAAGGGTCCACGCCAAAAACAGGGGAGGCGGGGAACCAGCTAGTCTGGGATGACCGCCAAACCCTAAAAATAAAAAAATAAAAAAAATCTGTTCTTATCAGCTTAATATCTGATACGTGACCGATTCGGTCACTACGATATTAAACTGATTTTTGGAACTAGGTGACATGTTCGGGGCTTGCCTCGCTGTCACCACAGGTCGTCTCAGACTTGCAGTACCTCTGAGAATGGCCTAAAAGCAGTGCAAATGTACGAGTGGCAACCCAGCGCACCTCTCATATTCGTATGCATGTGTGTTTTAGTGCGCACGCACCGCTATTGGAATTCAGAGCGCGCTGAATGCAACAGCGCGCAGGACGGTGTGCTATAAATTCGGTGACCTTTTTTTTTTTTAAAGGTCACATTGCAACTTCTAGAAAAAAGTAGTTTGCGACCAACTTACTGGACTTAAAAAAAAAAAAAAAAAAAAATTGTTTTGTCTTTCTGTTTGTGTGCGTTTGTTTGTGTGTGAGTGTGTGTGTGTATGTGTGTGTGTGTGTGTGTGTGTGTGTGTGTGTGTGTGTGTGTGAAGTGTAGTATCTGTTCTTATCAGCTTAATATCTGATACGTGACCGATTCGGTCACTACGATATTAAACTGATTTTTGGAACTAGGTGACATGTTCGGGGCTTGCCTCGCTGTCACCACAGGTCGTCTCAGACTTGCAGTACCTCTGAGAATGGCCTAAAAGCAGTGCAAATGTACGAGTGGCAACCCAGCGCACCTCTCATATGCGTATGCATGTGTGTTCTAGTGCGCACGCACCGCTATTGGAATTCAGAGAGCGCTGAATGCAACAGCGCGCAGGACGGTGTGCTATAAATTCGGTGACCTTTTTTTTTTTAAAGGTCACATTGCAACTTCTAGAAAAAAGTAGTTTGCGACCAACTTACTGGACTTAAAAAAAAAAAAAAAAAAAAACAATTGTTTTGTCTTTCTGTTTGTGTGCGTTTGTTTGTGTGTGAGTGTGTGTGTGTATGTGTGTGTGTGTGTGTGTGTGTGTGTGTGTGTGTGTGTGTGTGAAATGTAGTATCTGTTCTTATCAGCTTAATATCTGATACGTGACCGATTCGGTCACTACGATATTAAACTGATTTTTGGAACTAGGTGACATGTTCGGGGCTTGCCTCGCTGTCTTTGGTCAAAGGGAGGCAACCTTCTTTTTTATAGATATTTGGTTTATAGAGTCTAAACATTTGCGTTTTAAAGCAGCTTTTCTTTTGTTTGAAATACTTTGATTGCTAAAAGTTTGCAATGAGAAGCTAGGTAAAACTATTTGAAAATCGACAAAATTTATAGAATGCTGCACATCTGCTTGCAGCGTATTGTATAAATGGTAACCGGCTTGCATAAATTGCCTTATAGTTGAAATTTCTACTAATTTTATTCCTGTCACTGTCAATTTGGGGCAATTGTAAGACGTCTAAGTTTGTCTAGGAGGGAAATTGGTTATTCCGCCAATTCCCTTAATATTCTGAATATACAATAAAAGAGCGGACGTCGAAGAAAACGAAGGTGTGTTAGGTGTGTTTCCGGGACTCCTGTGTACAATTTCTGTTCCCACTTGTCGTACCATGGCAAGTTGGCTGTCCTTGTCTGCTTCCAAACCTCTGGTTTATCGCTTCTCGGCCTTTTGGCTAAGATCAAGTGTATTTGCTGGCCTCCAGTAGTGCGCTTGGTCTGGTCGGAGGCCGGGATGATCAATCTCGGTCCCTTGGCTAAGATCAGGCGCATTTGCTGCATCCCCCGCAGTAGTGCGCCTGGTCTGGTCGGGGGCCGGGTGATCAAAAAAAAAAACAACCTCACATTAGCATCACTTTAAATGTGAGCCCGGTGGACCACTGTGGGCAATAGCTCACAGTGGGACTAAGGGTCCACGCCAAAAACAGGGGAGGCGGGGAACCAGCTAGTCTGGGATGACCGCCAAACCCTAAAAATAAAAAAATAAAAAAAATCTGTTCTTATCAGCTTAATATCTGATACGTGACCGATTCGGTCACTACGATATTAAACTGATTTTTGGAACTAGGTGACATGTTCGGGGCTTGCCTCGCTGTCACCACAGGTCGTCTCAGACTTGCAGTACCTCTGAGAATGGCCTAAAAGCAGTGCAAATGTACGAGTGGCAACCCAGCGCACCTCTCATATTCGTATGCATGTGTGTTTTAGTGCGCACGCACCGCTATTGGAATTCAGAGCGCGCTGAATGCAACAGCGCGCAGGACGGTGTGCTATAAATTCGGTGACCTTTTTTTTTTAAAGGTCACATTGCAACTTCTAGAAAAAAGTAGTTTGCGACCAACTTACTGGACTTAAAAAAAAAAAAAAAAAAAAACAATTGTTTTGTCTTTCTGTTTGTGTGCGTTTGTTTGTGTGTGAGTGTGTGTGTGTATGTGTGTGTGTGTGTGTGTGTGTGTGTGTGTGTGTGTGTGTGTGTGTGTGTGAAGTGTAGTATCTGTTCTTATCAGCTTAATATCTGATACGTGACCGATTCGGTCACTACGATTTTAACTGATTTTTGGAACTAGGTGACATGTTCGGGGCTTGCCTCGCTGTCACCACAGGTCGTCTCAGACTTGCAGTACCTCTGAGAATGGCCTAAAAGCAGTGCAAATGTACGAGTGGCAACCCAGCGCACCTCTCATATGCGTATGCATGTGTGTTCTAGTGCGCACGCACCGCTATTGGAATTCAGAGCGCGCTGAATGCAACAGCGCGCAGGACGGTGTGCTATAAATTCGGTGACCTTTTTTTTTTTAAAGGTCACATTGCAACTTCTAGAAAAAAGTAGTTTGCGACCAACTTACTGGACTTAAAAAAAAAAAAAAAAAAAAAAACAATTGTTTTGTCTTTCTGTTTGTGTGCGTTTGTTTGTGTGTGAGTGTGTGTGTGTATGTGTGTGTGTGTGTGTGTGTGTGTGTGTGTGTGTGTGAAATGTAGTATCTGTTCTTATCAGCTTAATATCTGATACGTGACCGATTCGGTCACTACGATATTAAACTGATTTTTGGAACTAGGTGACATGTTCGGGGCTTGCCTCGCTGTCTTTGGTCAAAGGGAGGCAACCTTCTTTTTTATAGATATTTGGTTTATAGAGTCTAAACATTTGCGTTTTAAAGCAGCTTTTCTTTTGTTTGAAATACTTTGATTGCTAAAAGTTTGCAATGAGAAGCTAGGTAAAACTATTTGAAAATCGACAAAATTTATAGAATGCTGCACATCTGCTTGCAGCGTATTGTATAAATGGTAACCGGCTTGCATAAATTGCCTTATAGTTGAAATTTCTACTAATTTTATTCCTGTCACTGTCAATTTGGGGCAATTGTAAGACGTCTAAGTTTGTCTAGGAGGGAAATTGGTTATTCCGCCAATTCCCTTAATATTCTGAATATACAATAAAAGAGCGGACGTCGAAGAAAACGAAGGTGTGTTAGGTGTGTTTCCGGGACTCCTGTGTACAATTTCTGTTCCCACTTGTCGTACCATGGCAAGTTGGCTGTCCTTGTCTGCTTCCAAACCTCTGGTTTATCGCTTCTCGGCCTTTTGGCTAAGATCAAGTGTATTTGCTGGCCTCCAGTAGTGCGCTTGGTCTGGTCGGAGGCCGGGATGATCAATCTCGTTCCCTTGGCTAAGATCAGGCGCATTTGCTGCATCCCCCGCAGTAGTGCGCCTGGTCTGGTCGGGTGCCGGGTGATCAAAAAAAAAACAACCTCACATTAGCATCACTTTAAATGTGAGCCCGGTGGACCACTGTGGGCAATAGCTCACAGTGGGACTAAGGGTCCACGCCAAAAACAGGGGAGGCGGGGAACCAGCTAGTCTGGGATGACCGCCAAACCCTAAAAATAAAAAAATAAAAAAAATCTGTTCTTATCAGCTTAATATCTGATACGTGACCGATTCGGTCACTACGATATTAAACTGATTTTTGGAACTAGGTGACATGTTCGGGGCTTGCCTCGCTGTCTTTGGTCAAAGGGAGGCAACCTTCTTTTTTATAGATATTTGGTTTATAGAGTCTAAACATTTGCGTTTTAAAGCAGCTTTTCTTTTGTTTGAAATACTTTGATTGCTAAAAGTTTGCAATGAGAAGCTAGGTAAAACTATTTGAAAATCGACAAAATTTATAGAATGCTGCACATCTGCTTGCAGCGTATTGTATAAATGGTAACCGGCTTGCATAAATTGCCTTATAGTTGAAATTTCTACTAATTTTATTCCTGTCACTGTCAATTTGGGGCAATTGTAAGACGTCTAAGTTTGTCTAGGAGGGAAATTGGTGATTCCGCCAATTCCCTTAATATTCTGAATATACAATAAAAGAGCGGACGTCGAAGAAAACGAAGGTGTGTTAGGTGTGTTTCCGGGACTCCTGTGTACAATTTCTGTTCCCACTTGTCGTACCATGGCAAGTTGGCTGTCCTTGTCTGCTTCCAAACCTCTGGTTTATCGCTTCTCGGCCTTTTGGCTAAGATCAAGTGTATTTGCTGGCCTCCAGTAGTGCGCTTGGTCTGGTCGGAGGCCGGGATGATCAATCTCGGTCCCTTGGCTAAGATCAGGCGCATTTGCTGCATCCCCCGCAGTAGTGCGCCTGGTCTGGTCGGGGGCCGGGTGATCAAAAAAAAAACAACCTCACATTAGCATCACTTTAAATGTGAGCCCGGTGGACCACTGTGGGCAATAGCTCACAGTGGGACTAAGGGTCCACGCCAAAAACAGGGGAGGCGGGGAACCAGCTAGTCTGGGATGACCGCCAAACCCTAAAAATAAAAAAATAAAAAAAATCTGTTCTTATCAGCTTAATATCTGATACGTGACCGATTCGGTCACTACGATATTAAACTGATTTTTGGAACTAGGTGACATGTTCGGGGCTTGCCTCGCTGTCACCACAGGTCGTCTCAGACTTGCAGTACCTCTGAGAATGGCCTAAAAGCAGTGCAAATGTACGAGTGGCAACCCAGCGCACCTCTCATATTCGTATGCATGTGTGTTTTAGTGCGCACGCACCGCTATTGGAATTCAGAGCGCGCTGAATGCAACAGCGCGCAGGACGGTGTGCTATAAATTCGGTGACCTTTTTTTTTTTTAAAGGTCACATTGCAACTTCTAGAAAAAAGTAGTTTGCGACCAACTTACTGGACTTAAAAAAAAAAAAAAAAAAAAATTGTTTTGTCTTTCTGTTTGTGTGCGTTTGTTTGTGTGTGAGTGTGTGTGTGTATGTGTGTGTGTGTGTGTGTGTGTGTGTGTGTGTGTGTGTGTGTGAAGTGTAGTATCTGTTCTTATCAGCTTAATATCTGATACGTGACCGATTCGGTCACTACGATATTAAACTGATTTTTGGAACTAGGTGACATGTTCGGGGCTTGCCTCGCTGTCACCACAGGTCGTCTCAGACTTGCAGTACCTCTGAGAATGGCCTAAAAGCAGTGCAAATGTACGAGTGGCAACCCAGCGCACCTCTCATATGCGTATGCATGTGTGTTCTAGTGCGCACGCACCGCTATTGGAATTCAGAGAGCGCTGAATGCAACAGCGCGCAGGACGGTGTGCTATAAATTCGGTGACCTTTTTTTTTTTAAAGGTCACATTGCAACTTCTAGAAAAAAGTAGTTTGCGACCAACTTACTGGACTTAAAAAAAAAAAAAAAAAAAACAATTGTTTTGTCTTTCTGTTTGTGTGCGTTTGTTTGTGTGTGAGTGTGTGTGTGTATGTGTGTGTGTGTGTGTGTGTGTGTGTGTGTGTGTGTGTGTGTGTGAAATGTAGTATCTGTTCTTATCAGCTTAATATCTGATACGTGACCGATTCGGTCACTACGATATTAAACTGATTTTTGGAACTAGGTGACATGTTCGGGGCTTGCCTCGCTGTCTTTGGTCAAAGGGAGGCAACCTTCTTTTTTATAGATATTTGGTTTATAGAGTCTAAACATTTGCGTTTTAAAGCAGCTTTTCTTTTGTTTGAAATACTTTGATTGCTAAAAGTTTGCAATGAGAAGCTAGGTAAAACTATTTGAAAATCGACAAAATTTATAGAATGCTGCACATCTGCTTGCAGCGTATTGTATAAATGGTAACCGGCTTGCATAAATTGCCTTATAGTTGAAATTTCTACTAATTTTATTCCTGTCACTGTCAATTTGGGGCAATTGTAAGACGTCTAAGTTTGTCTAGGAGGGAAATTGGTTATTCCGCCAATTCCCTTAATATTCTGAATATACAATAAAAGAGCGGACGTCGAAGAAAACGAAGGTGTGTTAGGTGTGTTTCCGGGACTCCTGTGTACAATTTCTGTTCCCACTTGTCGTACCATGGCAAGTTGGCTGTCCTTGTCTGCTTCCAAACCTCTGGTTTATCGCTTCTCGGCCTTTTGGCTAAGATCAAGTGTATTTGCTGGCCTCCAGTAGTGCGCTTGGTCTGGTCGGAGGCCGGGATGATCAATCTCGGTCCCTTGGCTAAGATCAGGCGCATTTGCTGCATCCCCCGCAGTAGTGCGCCTGGTCTGGTCGGGGGCCGGGTGATCAAAAAAAAAAACAACCTCACATTAGCATCACTTTAAATGTGAGCCCGGTGGACCACTGTGGGCAATAGCTCACAGTGGGACTAAGGGTCCACGCCAAAAACAGGGGAGGCGGGGAACCAGCTAGTCTGGGATGACCGCCAAACCCTAAAAATAAAAAAATAAAAAAAATCTGTTCTTATCAGCTTAATATCTGATACGTGACCGATTCGGTCACTACGATATTAAACTGATTTTTGGAACTAGGTGACATGTTCGGGGCTTGCCTCGCTGTCACCACAGGTCGTCTCAGACTTGCAGTACCTCTGAGAATGGCCTAAAAGCAGTGCAAATGTACGAGTGGCAACCCAGCGCACCTCTCATATTCGTATGCATGTGTGTTTTAGTGCGCACGCACCGCTATTGGAATTCAGAGCGCGCTGAATGCAACAGCGCGCAGGACGGTGTGCTATAAATTCGGTGACCTTTTTTTTTTAAAGGTCACATTGCAACTTCTAGAAAAAAGTAGTTTGCGACCAACTTACTGGACTTAAAAAAAAAAAAAAAAAAAAACAATTGTTTTGTCTTTCTGTTTGTGTGCGTTTGTTTGTGTGTGAGTGTGTGTGTGTATGTGTGTGTGTGTGTGTGTGTGTGTGTGTGTGTGTGTGTGTGTGTGTGTGTGTGTGTGTGAAGTGTAGTATCTGTTCTTATCAGCTTAATATCTGATACGTGACCGATTCGGTCACTACGATTTTAACTGATTTTTGGAACTAGGTGACATGTTCGGGGCTTGCCTCGCTGTCACCACAGGTCGTCTCAGACTTGCAGTACCTCTGAGAATGGCCTAAAAGCAGTGCAAATGTACGAGTGGCAACCCAGCGCACCTCTCATATGCGTATGCATGTGTGTTCTAGTGCGCACGCACCGCTATTGGAATTCAGAGCGCGCTGAATGCAACAGCGCGCAGGACGGTGTGCTATAAATTCGGTGACCTTTTTTTTTTTAAAGGTCACATTGCAACTTCTAGAAAAAAGTAGTTTGCGACCAACTTACTGGACTTAAAAAAAAAAAAAAAAAAAAAAAACAATTGTTTTGTCTTTCTGTTTGTGTGCGTTTGTTTGTGTGTGAGTGTGTGTGTGTATGTGTGTGTGTGTGTGTGTGTGTGTGTGTGTGTGTGAAATGTAGTATCTGTTCTTATCAGCTTAATATCTGATACGTGACCGATTCGGTCACTACGATATTAAACTGATTTTTGGAACTAGGTGACATGTTCGGGGCTTGCCTCGCTGTCTTTGGTCAAAGGGAGGCAACCTTCTTTTTTATAGATATTTGGTTTATAGAGTCTAAACATTTGCGTTTTAAAGCAGCTTTTCTTTTGTTTGAAATACTTTGATTGCTAAAAGTTTGCAATGAGAAGCTAGGTAAAACTATTTGAAAATCGACAAAATTTATAGAATGCTGCACATCTGCTTGCAGCGTATTGTATAAATGGTAACCGGCTTGCATAAATTGCCTTATAGTTGAAATTTCTACTAATTTTATTCCTGTCACTGTCAATTTGGGGCAATTGTAAGACGTCTAAGTTTGTCTAGGAGGGAAATTGGTTATTCCGCCAATTCCCTTAATATTCTGAATATACAATAAAAGAGCGGACGTCGAAGAAAACGAAGGTGTGTTAGGTGTGTTTCCGGGACTCCTGTGTACAATTTCTGTTCCCACTTGTCGTACCATGGCAAGTTGGCTGTCCTTGTCTGCTTCCAAACCTCTGGTTTATCGCTTCTCGGCCTTTTGGCTAAGATCAAGTGTATTTGCTGGCCTCCAGTAGTGCGCTTGGTCTGGTCGGAGGCCGGGATGATCAATCTCGTTCCCTTGGCTAAGATCAGGCGCATTTGCTGCATCCCCCGCAGTAGTGCGCCTGGTCTGGTCGGGGGCCGGGTGATCAAAAAAAAAACAACCTCACATTAGCATCACTTTAAATGTGAGCCCGGTGGACCACTGTGGGCAATAGCTCACAGTGGGACTAAGGGTCCACGCCAAAAACAGGGGAGGCGGGGAACCAGCTAGTCTGGGATGACCGCCAAACCCTAAAAATAAAAAAATAAAAAAAATCTGTTCTTATCAGCTTAATATCTGATACGTGACCGATTCGGTCACTACGATATTAAACTGATTTTTGGAACTAGGTGACATGTTCGGGGCTTGCCTCGCTGTCACCACAGGTCGTCTCAGACTTGCAGTACCTCTGAGAATGGCCTAAAAGCAGTGCAAATGTACGAGTGGCAACCCAGCGCACCTCTCATATGCGTATGCATGTGTGTTCTAGTGCGCACGCACCGCTATTGGAATTCAGAGCGCGCTGAATGCAACAGCGCGCAGGACGGTGTGCTATAAATTCGGTGACCTTTTTTTTTTTAAAGGTCACATTGCAACTTCTAGAAAAAAGTAGTTTGCGACCAACTTACTGGACTTAAAAAAAAAAAAAAAAAAAAAAAACAATTGTTTTGTCTTTCTGTTTGTGTGCGTTTGTTTGTGTGTGAGTGTGTGTGTGTATGTGTGTGTGTGTGTGTGTGTGTGTGTGTGTGTGTGTGTGAAATGTAGTATCTGTTCTTATCAGCTTAATATCTGATACGTGACCGATTCGGTCACTACGATATTAAACTGATTTTTGGAACTAGGTGACATGTTCGGGGCTTGCCTCGCTGTCTTTGGTCAAAGGGAGGCAACCTTCTTTTTTATAGATATTTGGTTTATAGAGTCTAAACATTTGCGTTTTAAAGCAGCTTTTCTTTTGTTTGAAATACTTTGATTGCTAAAAGTTTGCAATGAGAAGCTAGGTAAAACTATTTGAAAATCGACAAAATTTATAGAATGCTGCACATCTGCTTGCAGCGTATTGTATAAATGGTAACCGGCTTGCATAAATTGCCTTATAGTTGAAATTTCTACTAATTTTATTCCTGTCACTGTCAATTTGGGGCAATTGTAAGACGTCTAAGTTTGTCTAGGAGGGAAATTGGTTATTCCGCCAATTCCCTTAATATTCTGAATATACAATAAAAGAGCGGACGTCGAAGAAAACGAAGGTGTGTTAGGTGTGTTTCCGGGACTCCTGTGTACAATTTCTGTTCCCACTTGTCGTACCATGGCAAGTTGGCTGTCCTTGTCTGCTTCCAAACCTCTGGTTTATCGCTTCTCGGCCTTTTGGCTAAGATCAAGTGTATTTGCTGGCCTCCAGTAGTGCGCTTGGTCTGGTCGGAGGCCGGGATGATCAATCTCGTTCCCTTGGCTAAGATCAGGCGCATTTGCTGCATCCCCCGCAGTAGTGCGCCTGGTCTGGTCGGGGGCCGGGTGATCAAAAAAAAAACAACCTCACATTAGCATCACTTTAAATGTGAGCCCGGTGGACCACTGTGGGCAATAGCTCACAGTGGGACTAAGGGTCCACGCCAAAAACAGGGGAGGCGGGGAACCAGCTAGTCTGGGATGACCGCCAAACCCTAAAAATAAAAAAATAAAAAAAATCTGTTCTTATCAGCTTAATATCTGATACGTGACCGATTCGGTCACTACGATATTAAACTGATTTTTGGAACTAGGTGACATGTTCGGGGCTTGCCTCGCTGTCACCACAGGTCGTCTCAGACTTGCAGTACCTCTGAGAATGGCCTAAAAGCAGTGCAAATGTACGAGTGGCAACCCAGCGCACCTCTCATATTCGTATGCATGTGTGTTTTAGTGCGCACGCACCGCTATTGGAATTCAGAGCGCGCTGAATGCAACAGCGCGCAGGACGGTGTGCTATAAATTCGGTGACCTTTTTTTTTTAAAGGTCACATTGCAACTTCTAGAAAAAAGTAGTTTGCGACCAACTTACTGGACTTTAAAAAAAAAAAAAAAAAAAACAATTGTTTTGTCTTTCTGTTTGTGTGCGTTTGTTTGTGTGTGAGTGTGTGTGTGTATGTGTGTGTGTGTGTGTGTGTGTGTGTGTGTGTGTGTGTGTGTGTGTGTGTGTGTGTGTGTGTGAAGTGTAGTATCTGTTCTTATCAGCTTAATATCTGATACGTGACCGATTCGGTCACTACGATATTAAACTGATTTTTGGAACTAGGTGACATGTTCGGGGCTTGCCTCGCTGTCACCACAGGTCGTCTCAGACTTGCAGTACCTCTGAGAATGGCCTAAAAGCAGTGCAAATGTACGAGTGGCAACCCAGCGCACCTCTCATATGCGTATGCATGTGTGTTCTAGTGCGCACGCACCGCTATTGGAATTCAGAGCGCGCTGAATGCAACAGCGCGCAGGACGGTGTGCTATAAATTCGGTGACCTTTTTTTTTTTAAAGGTCACATTGCAACTTCTAGAAAAAAGTAGTTTGCGACCAACTTACTGGACTTAAAAAAAAAAAAAAAAAAAAAACAATTGTTTTGTCTTTCTGTTTGTGTGCGTTTGTTTGTGTGTGAGTGTGTGTGTGTATGTGTGTGTGTGTGTGTGTGTGTGTGTGTGTGTGTGTGTGTGTGAAATGTAGTATCTGTTCTTATCAGCTTAATATCTGATACGTGACCGATTCGGTCACTACGATATTAAACT
This sequence comes from Cepaea hortensis, assembly GCA_963921405.1. Lineage (NCBI taxonomy): Eukaryota > Metazoa > Mollusca > Gastropoda > Stylommatophora > Helicidae > Cepaea > Cepaea hortensis. Next base: position 7,869,499 of record OY992887.1, on the reverse strand, counting down.
GATTTTTGGAACTAGGTGACATGTTCGGGGCTTGCCTCGCTGTCTTTGGTCAAAGGGAGGCAACCTTCTTTTTTATAGATATTTGGTTTATAGAGTCTAAACATTTGCGTTTTAAAGCAGCTTTTCTTTTGTTTGAAATACTTTGATTGCTAAAAGTTTGCAATGAGAAGCTAGGTAAAACTATTTGAAAATCGACAAAATTTATAGAATGCTGCACATCTGCTTGCAGCGTATTGTATAAATGGTAACCGGCTTGCATAAATTGCCTTATAGTTGAAATTTCTACTAATTTTATTCCTGTCACTGTCAATTTGGGGCAATTGTAAGACGTCTAAGTTTGTCTAGGAGGGAAATTGGTTATTCCGCCAATTCCCTTAATATTCTGAATATACAATAAAAGAGCGGACGTCGAAGAAAACGAAGGTGTGTTAGGTGTGTTTCCGGGACTCCTGTGTACAATTTCTGTTCCCACTTGTCGTACCATGGCAAGTTGGCTGTCCTTGTCTGCTTCCAAACCTCTGGTTTATCGCTTCTCGGCCTTTTGGCTAAGATCAAGTGTATTTGCTGGCCTCCAGTAGTGCGCTTGGTCTGGTCGGAGGCCGGGATGATCAATCTCGGTCCCTTGGCTAAGATCAGGCGCATTTGCTGCATCCCCCGCAGTAGTGCGCCTGGTCTGGTCGGGGGCCGGGTGATCAAAAAAAAAACAACCTCACATTAGCATCACTTTAAATGTGAGCCCGGTGGACCACTGTGGGCAATAGCTCACAGTGGGACTAAGGGTCCACGTAAAAAACAGGGGAGGCGGGGAACCAGCTAGTCTGGGATGACCGCCAAACCCTAAAAATAAAAAAATAAAAAAAATATGTTCTTATCAGCTTAATATCTGATACGTGACCGATTCGGTCACTACGATATTAAACTGATTTTTGGAACTAGGTGACATGCCCGGGGCTTGCCTCGCTGTCTTTGGTCAAAGGGAGGCAACCTTCTTTTTTATAGATATTTGGTTTATAGAGTCTAAACATTTGCGTTTTAAAGCAGCTTTTCTTTTGTTTGAAATACTTTGATTGCTAAAAGTTTGCAATGAGAAGCTAGGTAAAACTATTTGAAAATCGACAGAATTTATAGAATGCTGCACATCTGCTTGCAGCGTATTGTATAAATGGTAACCGGCTTGCATAAATTGCCTTATAGTTGAAATTTTTACTACTTTTATTCCTGTCACTGTCAATTTGGGGCAATTGTAAGACGTCTAAGTTTGTCTAGGAGGGAAATTGGTTATTCCGCCAATTCCCTTAATATTCTGAATATACAATAAAAGAGCGGACGTCGAAGAAAACGAAGGTGTGTTAGGTGTGTTTCCGGGACTCCTGTGTACAATTTCTGTTCCCACTTGTCGTACCATGGCAAGTTGGCTGTCCTTGTCTGCTTCCAAACCTCTGGTTTATCGCTTCTCGGCCTTTTGGCTAAGATCAAGTGTATTTGCTGGCCTCCAGTAGTGCGCTTGGTCTGGTCGGAGGCCGGGATGATCAATCTCGGTCCCTTGGCTAAGATCAGGCGCATTTGCTGCATCCCCCGCAGTAGTGCGCCTGGTCTGGTCGGGGGCCGGGTGATCAAAAAAAAAACAACCTCACATTAGCATCACTTTAAATGTGAGCCCGGTGGACCACTGTGGGCAATAGCTCACAGTGGGACTAAGGGTCCACGTAAAAAACAGGGGAGGCGGGGAACCAGCTAGTCTGGGATGACCGCCAAACCCTAAAAATAAAAAAATAAAAAAAATCTGTTCTTATCAGCTTAATATCTGATACGTGACCGATTCGGTCACTACGATATTAAACTGATTTTTGGAACTAGGTGACATGTTCGGGGCTTGCCTCGCTGTCTTTGGTCAAAGGGAGGCAACCTTCTTTTTTATAGATATTTGGTTTATAGAGTCTAAACATTTGCGTTTTAAAGCAGCTTTTCTTTTGTTTGAAATACTTTGATTGCTAAAAGTTTGCAATGAGAAGCTAGGTAAAACTATTTGAAAATCGACAAAATTTATAGAATGCTGCACATCTGCTTGCAGCGTATTGTATAAATGGTAACCGGCTTGCATAAATTGCCTTATAGTTGAAATTTCTACTAATTTTATTCCTGTCACTGTCAATTTGGGGCAATTGTAAGACGTCTAAGTTTGTCTAGGAGGGAAATTGGTTATTCCGCCAATTCCCTTAATATTCTGAATATACAATAAAAGAGCGGACGTCGAAGAAAACGAAGGTGTGTTAGGTGTGTTTCCGGGACTCCTGTGTACAATTTCTGTTCCCACTTGTCGTACCATGGCAAGTTGGCTGTCCTTGTCTGCTTCCAAACCTCTGGTTTATCGCTTCTCGGCCTTTTGGCTAAGATCAAGTGTATTTGCTGGCCTCCAGTAGTGCGCTTGGTCTGGTCGGAGGCCGGGATGATCAATCTCGGTCCCTTGGCTAAGATCAGGCGCATTTGCTGCATCCCCCGCAGTAGTGCGCCTGGTCTGGTCGGGGGCCGGGTGATCAAAAAAAAAAACAACCTCACATTAGCATCACTTTAAATGTGAGCCCGGTGGACCACTGTGGGCAATAGCTCACAGTGGGACTAAGGGTCCACGCCAAAAACAGGGGAGGCGGGGAACCAGCTAGTCTGGGATGACCGCCAAACCCTAAAAATAAAAAAATAAAAAAAATCTGTTCTTATCAGCTTAATATCTGATACGTGACCGATTCGGTCACTACGATATTAAACTGATTTTTGGAACTAGGTGACATGTTCGGGGCTTGCCTCGCTGTCACCACAGGTCGTCTCAGACTTGCAGTACCTCTGAGAATGGCCTAAAAGCAGTGCAAATGTACGAGTGGCAACCCAGCGCACCTCTCATATTCGTATGCATGTGTGTTTTAGTGCGCACGCACCGCTATTGGAATTCAGAGCGCGCTGAATGCAACAGCGCGCAGGACGGTGTGCTATAAATTCGGTGACCTTTTTTTTTTTAAAGGTCACATTGCAACTTCTAGAAAAAAGTAGTTTGCGACCAACTTACTGGACTTAAAAAAAAAAAAAAAAAAAAACAATTGTTTTGTCTTTCTGTTTGTGTGCGTTTGTTTGTGTGTGAGTGTGTGTGTGTATGTGTGTGTGTGTGTGTGTGTGTGTGTGTGTGTGTGTGTGTGTGTGTGTGTGTGTGTGTGTGTGTGTGTGTGTGTGTGTGAAGTGTAGTATCTGTTCTTATCAGCTTAATATCTGATACGTGACCGATTCGGTCACTACGATATTAAACTGATTTTTGGAACTAGGTGACATGTTCGGGGCTTGCCTCGCTGTCACCACAGGTCGTCTCAGACTTGCAGTACCTCTGAGAATGGCCTAAAAGCAGTGCAAATGTACGAGTGGCAACCCAGCGCACCTCTCATATGCGTATGCATGTGTGTTCTAGTGCGCACGCACCGCTATTGGAATTCAGAGCGCGCTGAATGCAACAGCGCGCAGGACGGTGTGCTATAAATTCGGTGACCTTTTTTTTTTTAAAGGTCACATTGCAACTTCTAGAAAAAAGTAGTTTGCGACCAACTTACTGGACTTAAAAAAAAAAAAAAAAAAAAAAAATTGTTTTGTCTTTCTGTTTGTGTGCGTTTGTTTGTGTGTGAGTGTGTGTGTGTATGTGTGTGTGTGTGTGTGTGTGTGTGTGTGTGTGTGTGTGTGTGTGTGAAATGTAGTATCTGTTCTTATCAGCTTAATATCTGATACGTGACCGATTCGGTCACTACGATATTAAACTGATTTTTGGAACTAGGTGACATGTTCGGGGCTTGCCTCGCTGTCTTTGGTCAAAGGGAGGCAACCTTCTTTTTTATAGATATTTGGTTTATAGAGTCTAAACATTTGCGTTTTAAAGCAGCTTTTCTTTTGTTTGAAATACTTTGATTGCTAAAAGTTTGCAATGAGAAGCTAGGTAAAACTATTTGAAAATCGACAAAATTTATAGAATGCTGCACATCTGCTTGCAGCGTATTGTATAAATGGTAACCGGCTTGCATAAATTGCCTTATAGTTGAAATTTCTACTAATTTTATTCCTGTCACTGTCAATTTGGGGCAATTGTAAGACGTCTAAGTTTGTCTAGGAGGGAAATTGGTTATTCCGCCAATTCCCTTAATATTCTGAATATACAATAAAAGAGCGGACGTCGAAGAAAACGAAGGTGTGTTAGGTGTGTTTCCGGGACTCCTGTGTACAATTTCTGTTCCCACTTGTCGTACCATGGCAAGTTGGCTGTCCTTGTCTGCTTCCAAACCTCTGGTTTATCGCTTCTCGGCCTTTTGGCTAAGATCAAGTGTATTTGCTGGCCTCCAGTAGTGCGCTTGGTCTGGTCGGAGGCCGGGATGATCAATCTCGGTCCCTTGGCTAAGATCAGGCGCATTTGCTGCATCCCCCGCAGTAGTGCGCCTGGTCTGGTCGGGGGCCGGGTGATCAAAAAAAAAACAACCTCACATTAGCATCACTTTAAATGTGAGCCCGGTGGACCACTGTGGGCAATAGCTCACAGTGGGACTAAGGGTCCACGCCAAAAACAGGGGAGGCGGGGAACCAGCTAGTCTGGGATGACCGCCAAACCCTAAAAATAAAAAATAAAAAAAATCTGTTCTTATCAGCTTAATATCTGATACGTGACCGATTCGGTCACTACGATATTAAACTGATTTTTGGAACTAGGTGACATGTTCGGGGCTTGCCTCGCTGTCACCACAGGTCGTCTCAGACTTGCAGTACCTCTGAGAATGGCCTAAAAGCAGTGCAAATGTACGAGTGGCAACCCAGCGCACCTCTCATATTCGTATGCATGTGTGTTTTAGTGCGCACGCACCGCTATTGGAATTCAGAGCGCGCTGAATGCAACAGCGCGCAGGACGGTGTGCTATAAATTCGGTGACCTTTTTTTTTTAAAGGTCACATTGCAACTTCTAGAAAAAAGTAGTTTGCGACCAACTTACTGGACTTAAAAAAAAAAAAAAAAAAAAAAACAATTGTTTTGTCTTTCTGTTTGTGTGCGTTTGTTTGTGTGTGAGTGTGTGTGTGTATGTGTGTGTGTGTGTGTGTGTGTGTGTGTGTGTGTGTGTGTGTGTGTGTGTGTGTGTGTGTGTGTGTGTGTGAAGTGTAGTATCTGTTCTTATCAGCTTAATATCTGATACGTGACCGATTCGGTCACTACGATATTAAACTGATTTTTGGAACTAGGTGACATGTTCGGGGCTTGCCTCGCTGTCACCACAGGTCGTCTCAGACTTGCAGTACCTCTGAGAATGGCCTAAAAGCAGTGCAAATGTACGAGTGGCAACCCAGCGCACCTCTCATATGCGTATGCATGTGTGTTCTAGTGCGCACGCACCGCTATTGGAATTCAGAGCGCGCTGAATGCAACAGCGCGCAGGACGGTGTGCTATAAATTCGGTGACCTTTTTTTTTTTAAAGGTCACATTGCAACTTCTAGAAAAAAGTAGTTTGCGACCAACTTACTGGACTTAAAAAAAAAAAAAAAAAAAAAAACAATTGTTTTGTCTTTCTGTTTGTGTGCGTTTGTTTGTGTGTGAGTGTGTGTGTGTATGTGTGTGTGTGTGTGTGTGTGTGTGTGTGTGTGTGTGTGTGTGTGTGAAATGTAGTATCTGTTCTTATCAGCTTAATATCTGATACGTGACCGATTCGGTCACTACGATATTAAACTGATTTTTGGAACTAGGTGACATGTTCGGGGCTTGCCTCGCTGTCTTTGGTCAAAGGGAGGCAACCTTCTTTTTTATAGATATTTGGTTTATAGAGTCTAAACATTTGCGTTTTAAAGCAGCTTTTCTTTTGTTTGAAATACTTTGATTGCTAAAAGTTTGCAATGAGAAGCTAGGTAAAACTATTTGAAAATCGACAAAATTTATAGAATGCTGCACATCTGCTTGCAGCGTATTGTATAAATGGTAACCGGCTTGCATAAATTGCCTTATAGTTGAAATTTCTACTAATTTTATTCCTGTCACTGTCAATTTGGGGCAATTGTAAGACGTCTAAGTTTGTCTAGGAGGGAAATTGGTTATTCCGCCAATTCCCTTAATATTCTGAATATACAATAAAAGAGCGGACGTCGAAGAAAACGAAGGTGTGTTAGGTGTGTTTCCGGGACTCCTGTGTACAATTTCTGTTCCCACTTGTCGTACCATGGCAAGTTGGCTGTCCTTGTCTGCTTCCAAACCTCTGGTTTATCGCTTCTCGGCCTTTTGGCTAAGATCAAGTGTATTTGCTGGCCTCCAGTAGTGCGCTTGGTCTGGTCGGAGGCCGGGATGATCAATCTCGGTCCCTTGGCTAAGATCAGGCGCATTTGCTGCATCCCCCGCAGTAGTGCGCCTGGTCTGGTCGGGGGCCGGGTGATCAAAAAAAAAACAACCTCACATTAGCATCACTTTAAATGTGAGCCCGGTGGACCACTGTGGGCAATAGCTCACAGTGGGACTAAGGGTCCACGTAAAAAACAGGGGAGGCGGGGAACCAGCTAGTCTGGGATGACCGCCAAACCCTAAAAATAAAAAAATAAAAAAAATCTGTTCTTATCAGCTTAATATCTGATACGTGACCGATTCGGTCACTACGATATTAAACTGATTTTTGGAACTAGGTGACATGCCCGGGGCTTGCCTCGCTGTCTTTGGTCAAAGGGAGGCAACCTTCTTTTTTATAGATATTTGGTTTATAGAGTCTAAACATTTGCGTTTTAAAGCAGCTTTTCTTTTGTTTGAAATACTTTGATTGCTAAAAGTTTGCAATGAGAAGCTAGGTAAAACTATTTGAAAATCGACAGAATTTATAGAATGCTGCACATCTGCTTGCAGCGTATTGTATAAATGGTAACCGGCTTGCATAAATTGCCTTATAGTTGAAATTTTTACTACTTTTATTCCTGTCACTGTCAATTTGGGGCAATTGTAAGACGTCTAAGTTTGTCTAGGAGGGAAATTGGTTATTCCGCCAATTCCCTTAATATTCTGAATATACAATAAAAGAGCGAACGTCGAAGAAAACGAAGGTGTGTTAGGTGTGTTTCCGGGACTCCTGTGTACAATTTCTGTTCCCACTTGTCGTACCATGGCAAGTTGGCTGTCCTTGTCTGCTTCCAAACCTCTGGTTTATCGCTTCTCGGCCTTTTGGCTAAGATCAAGTGTATTTGCTGGCCTCCAGTAGTGCGCTTGGTCTGGTCGGAGGCCGGGATGATCAATCTCGGTCCCTTGGCTAAGATCAGGCGCATTTGCTGCATCCCCCGCAGTAGTGCGCCTGGTCTGGTCGGGGGCCGGGTGATCAAAAAAAAAACAACCTCACATTAGCATCACTTTAAATGTGAGCCCGGTGGACCACTGTGGGCAATAGCTCACAGTGGGACTAAGGGTCCACGTAAAAAACAGGGGAGGCGGGGAACCAGCTAGTCTGGGATGACCGCCAAACCCTAAAAATAAAAAAATAAAAAAAATCTGTTCTTATCAGCTTAATATCTGATACGTGACCGATTCGGTCACTACGATATTAAACTGATTTTTGGAACTAGGTGACATGCCCGGGGCTTGCCTCGCTGTCTTTGGTCAAAGGGAGGCAACCTTCTTTTTTATAGATATTTGGTTTATAGAGTCTAAACATTTGCGTTTTAAAGCAGCTTTTCTTTTGTTTGAAATACTTTGATTGCTAAAAGTTTGCAAAGAGAAGCTAGGTAAAACTATTTGAAAATCGACAGAATTTATAGAATGCTGCACATCTGCTTGCAGCGTATTGTATAAATGGTAACCGGCTTGCATAAATTGCCTTATAGTTGAAATTTTTACTACTTTTATTCCTGTCACTGTCAATTTGGGGCAATTGTAAGACGTCTAAGTTTGTCTAGGAGGGAAATTGGTTATTCCGCCAATTCCCTTAATATTCTGAATATACAATAAAAGAGCGGACGTCGAAGAAAACGAAGGTGTGTTAGGTGTGTTTCCGGGACTCCTGTGTACAATTTCTGTTCCCACTTGTCGTACCATGGCAAGTTGGCTGTCCTTGTCTGCTTCCAAACCTCTGGTTTATCGCTTCTCGGCCTTTTGGCTAAGATCAAGTGTATTTGCTGGCCTCCAGTAGTGCGCTTGGTCTGGTCGGAGGCCGGGATGATCAATCTCGGTCCCTTGGCTAAGATCAGGCGCATTTGCTGCATCCCCCGCAGTAGTGCGCCTGGTCTGGTCGGGGGCCGGGTGATCAAAAAAAAAACAACCTCACATTAGCATCACTTTAAATGTGAGCCCGGTGGACCACTGTGGGCAATAGCTCACAGTGGGACTAAGGGTCCACGCCAAAAACAGGGGAGGCGGGGAACCAGCTAGTCTGGGATGACCGCCAAACCCTAAAAATAAAAAAATAAAAAAAATCTGTTCTTATCAGCTTAATATCTGATACGTGACCGATTCGGTCACTACGATATTAAACTGATTTTTGGAACTAGGTGACATGTTCGGGGCTTGCCTCGCTGTCACCACAGGTCGTCTCAGACTTGCAGTACCTCTGAGAATGGCCTAAAAGCAGTGCAAATGTACGAGTGGCAACCCAGCGCACCTCTCATATTCGTATGCATGTGTGTTTTAGTGCGCACGCACCGCTATTGGAATTCAGAGCGCGCTGAATGCAACAGCGCGCAGGACGGTGTGCTATAAATTCGGTGACCTTTTTTTTTTAAAGGTCACATTGCAACTTCTAGAAAAAAGTAGTTTGCGACCAACTTACTGGACTTAAAAAAAAAAAAAAAAAAAAAAACAATTGTTTTGTCTTTCTGTTTGTGTGCGTTTGTTTGTGTGTGAGTGTGTGTGTGTATGTGTGTGTGTGTGTGTGTGTGTGTGTGTGTGTGTGTGTGTGTGTGTGTGTGTGTGTGTGTGTGTGTGTGTGTGTGTGAAGTGTAGTATCTGTTCTTATCAGCTTAATATCTGATACGTGACCGATTCGGTCACTACGATATTAAACTGATTTTTGGAACTAGGTGACATGTTCGGGGCTTGCCTCGCTGTCACCACAGGTCGTCTCAGACTTGCAGTACCTCTGAGAATGGCCTAAAAGCAGTGCAAATGTACGAGTGGCAACCCAGCGCACCTCTCATATGCGTATGCATGTGTGTTCTAGTGCGCACGCACCGCTATTGGAATTCAGAGCGCGCTGAATGCAACAGCGCGCAGGACGGTGTGCTATAAATTCGGTGACCTTTTTTTTTTTAAAGGTCACATTGCAACTTCTAGAAAAAAGTAGTTTGCGACCAACTTACTGGACTTAAAAAAAAAAAAAAAAAAAAAAAAACAATTGTTTTGTCTTTCTGTTTGTGTGCGTTTGTTTGTGTGTGAGTGTGTGTGTGTATGTGTGTGTGTGTGTGTGTGTGTGTGTGTGTGTGTGTGTGTGTGTGTGTGTGTGAAATGTAGTATCTGTTCTTATCAGCTTAATATCTGATACGTGACCGATTCGGTCACTACGATATTAAACTGATTTTTGGAACTAGGTGACATGTTCGGGGCTTGCCTCGCTGTCTTTGGTCAAAGGGAGGCAACCTTCTTTTTTATAGATATTTGGTTTATAGAGTCTAAACATTTGCGTTTTAAAGCAGCTTTTCTTTTGTTTGAAATACTTTGATTGCTAAAAGTTTGCAATGAGAAGCTAGGTAAAACTATTTGAAAATCGACAAAATTTATAGAATGCTGCACATCTGCTTGCAGCGTATTGTATAAATGGTAACCGGCTTGCATAAATTGCCTTATAGTTGAAATTTCTACTAATTTTATTCCTGTCACTGTCAATTTGGGGCAATTGTAAGACGTCTAAGTTTGTCTAGGAGGGAAATTGGTTATTCCGCCAATTCCCTTAATATTCTGAATATACAATAAAAGAGCGGACGTCGAAGAAAACGAAGGTGTGTTAGGTGTGTTTCCGGGACTCCTGTGTACAATTTCTGTTCCCACTTGTCGTACCATGGCAAGTTGGCTGTCCTTGTCTGCTTCCAAACCTCTGGTTTATCGCTTCTCGGCCTTTTGGCTAAGATCAAGTGTATTTGCTGGCCTCCAGTAGTGCGCTTGGTCTGGTCGGAGGCCGGGATGATCAATCTCGGTCCCTTGGCTAAGATCAGGCGCATTTGCTGCATCCCCCGCAGTAGTGCGCCTGGTCTGGTCGGGGGCCGGGTGATCAAAAAAAAAACAACCTCACATTAGCATCACTTTAAATGTGAGCCCGGTGGACCACTGTGGGCAATAGCTCACAGTGGGACTAAGGGTCCACGTAAAAAACAGGGGAGGCGGGGAACCAGCTAGTCTGGGATGACCGCCAAACCCTAAAAATAAAAAAATAAAAAAAATCTGTTCTTATCAGCTTAATATCTGATACGTGACCGATTCGGTCACTACGATATTAAACTGATTTTTGGAACTAGGTGACATGCCCGGGGCTTGCCTCGCTGTCTTTGGTCAAAGGGAGGCAACCTTCTTTTTTATAGATATTTGGTTTATAGAGTCTAAACATTTGCGTTTTAAAGCAGCTTTTCTTTTGTTTGAAATACTTTGATTGCTAAAAGTTTGCAATGAGAAGCTAGGTAAAACTATTTGAAAATCGACAGAATTTATAGAATGCTGCACATCTGCTTGCAGCGTATTGTATAAATGGTAACCGGCTTGCATAAATTGCCTTATAGTTGAAATTTTTACTACTTTTATTCCTGTCACTGTCAATTTGGGGCAATTGTAAGACGTCTAAGTTTGTCTAGGAGGGAAATTGGTTATTCCGCCAATTCCCTTAATATTCTGAATATACAATAAAAGAGCGGACGTCGAAGAAAACGAAGGTGTGTTAGGTGTGTTTCCGGGACTCCTGTGTACAATTTCTGTTCCCACTTGTCGTACCATGGCAAGTTGGCTGTCCTTGTCTGCTTCCAAACCTCTGGTTTATCGCTTCTCGGCCTTTTGGCTAAGATCAAGTGTATTTGCTGGCCTCCAGTAGTGCGCTTGGTCTGGTCGGAGGCCGGGATGATCAATCTCGGTCCCTTGGCTAAGATCAGGCGCATTTGCTGCATCCCCCGCAGTAGTGCGCCTGGTCTGGTCGGGGGCCGGGTGATCAAAAAAAAAACAACCTCACATTAGCATCACTTTAAATGTGAGCCCGGTGGACCACTGTGGGCAATAGCTCACAGTGGGACTAAGGGTCCACGTAAAAAACAGGGGAGGCGGGGAACCAGCTAGTCTGGGATGACCGCCAAACCCTAAAAATAAAAAAATAAAAAAAATCTGTTCTTATCAGCTTAATATCTGATACGTGACCGATTCGGTCACTACGATATTAAACTGATTTTTGGAACTAGGTGACATGCCCGGGGCTTGCCTCGCTGTCTTTGGTCAAAGGGAGGCAACCTTCTTTTTTATAGATATTTGGTTTATAGAGTCTAAACATTTGCGTTTTAAAGCAGCTTTTCTTTTGTTTGAAATACTTTGATTGCTAAAAGTTTGCAAAGAGAAGCTAGGTAAAACTATTTGAAAATCGACAGAATTTATAGAATGCTGCACATCTGCTTGCAGCGTATTGTATAAATGGTAACCGGCTTGCATAAATTGCCTTATAGTTGAAATTTTTACTACTTTTATTCCTGTCACTGTCAATTTGGGGCAATTGTAAGACGTCTAAGTTTGTCTAGGAGGGAAATTGGTTATTCCGCCAATTCCCTTAATATTCTGAATATACAATAAAAGAGCGGACGTCGAAGAAAACGAAGGTGTGTTAGGTGTGTTTCCGGGACTCCTGTGTACAATTTCTGTTCCCACTTGTCGTACCATGGCAAGTTGGCTGTCCTTGTCTGCTTCCAAACCTCTGGTTTATCGCTTCTCGGCCTTTTGGCTAAGATCAAGTGTATTTGCTGGCCTCCAGTAGTGCGCTTGGTCTGGTCGGAGGCCGGGATGATCAATCTCGGTCCCTTGGCTAAGATCAGGCGCATTTGCTGCATCCTCCGCAGTAGTGCGCCTGGTCTGGTCGGGGGCCGGGTGATCAAAAAAAAAACAACCTCACATTAGCATCACTTTAAATGTGAGCCCGGTGGACCACTGTGGGCAATAGCTCACAGTGGGACTAAGGGTCCACGCCAAAAACAGGGGAGGCGGGGAACCAGCTAGTCTGGGATGACCGCCAAACCCTAAAAATAAAAAAATAAAAAAAATCTGTTCTTATCAGCTTAATATCTGATACGTGACCGATTCGGTCACTACGATATTAAACTGATTTTTGGAACTAGGTGACATGTTCGGGGCTTGCCTCGCTGTCACCACAGGTCGTCTCAGACTTGCAGTACCTCTGAGAATGGCCTAAAAGCAGTGCAAATGTACGAGTGGCAACCCAGCGCACCTCTCATATGCGTATGCATGTGTGTTTTAGTGCGCACGAACCGCTATTGGAATTCAGAGCGCGCTGAATGCAACAGCGCGCAGGACGGTGTGCTATAAATTCGGTGACCTTTTTTTTTTTAAAGGTCACATTGCAACTTCTAGAAAAAAGTAGTTTGCGAACAACTTACTGGACTTAAAAAAAAAAAAAAAAAAAAAACAATTGTTTTGTCTTTCTGTTTGTGTGCGTTTGTTTGTGTGTGAGTGTGTGTGTGTGTATGTGTGTGTGTGTGTGTGTGTGTGTGTGTGTGTGAAGTGTAGTATCTGTTCTTATCAGCTTAATATCTGATACGTGACCGATTCGGTCACTACGATATTAAACTGATTTTTGGAACTAGGTGACATGTTCGGGGCTTGCCTCGCTGTCTTTGGTCAAAGGGAGGCAACCTTCTTTTTTATAGATATTTGGTTTATAGAGTCTAAACATTTGCGTTTTAAAGCAGCTTTTCTTTTGTTTGAAATACTTTGATTGCTAAAAGTTTGCAATGAGAAGCTAGGTAAAACTATTTGAAAATCGACAGAATTTATAGAATGCTGCACATCTGCTTGCAGCGTATTGTATAAATGGTAACCGGCTTGCATAAATTGCCTTATAGTTGAAATTTCTACTAATTTTATTCCTGTCACTGTCAATTTGGGGCAATTGTAAGACGTCTAAGTTTGTCTAGGAGGGAAATTGGTGATTCCGCCAATTCCCTTAATATTCTGAATATACAATAAAAGAGCGGACGTCGAAGAAAACGAAGGTGTGTTAGGTGTGTTTCCGGGACTCCTGTGTACAATTTCTGTTCCCACTTGTCGTACCATGGCAAGTTGGCTGTCCTTGTCTGCTTCCAAACCTCTGGTTTATCGCTTCTCGGCCTTTTGGCTAAGATCAAGTGTATTTGCTGGCCTCCAGTAGTGCGCTTGGTCTGGTCGGAGGCCGGGATGATCAATCTCGGTCCCTTGGCTAAGATCAGGCGCATTTGCTGCATCCCCCGCAGTAGTGCGCCTGGTCTGGTCGGGGGCCGGGTGATCAAAAAAAAAAAACAACCTCACATTAGCATCACTTTAAATGTGAGCCCGGTGGACCACTGTGGGCAATAGCTCACAGTGGGACTAAGGGTCCACGTAAAAAACAGGGGAGGCGGGGAACCAGCTAGTCTGGGATGACCGCCAAACCCTAAAAATAAAAAAATAAAAAAAATCTGTTCTTATCAGCTTAATATCTGATACGTGACCGATTCGGTCACTACGATATTAAACTGATTTTTGGAACTAGGTGACATGTTCGGGGCTTGCCTCGCTGTCACCACAGGTCGTCTCAGACTTGCAGTACCTCTGAGAATGGCCTAAAAGCAGTGCAAATGTACGAGTGGCAACCCAGCGCACCTCTCATATGCGTATGCATGTGTGTTTTAGTGCGCACGCACCACTATTGGAATTCAGAGCGCGCTGAATGCAACAGCGCGCAGGACGGTGTGCTATAAATTCGGTGACCTTTTTTTTTTTTAAAGGTCACATTGCAACTTCTAGAAAAAAGTAGTTTGCGACCAACTTACTGGACTTAAAAAAAAAAAAAAAAAAAAAAAAAACAATTGTTTTGTCTTTCTGTTTGTGTGCGTTTGTTTGTGTGTGAGTGTGTGTGTGTATGTGTGTGTGTGTGTGTGTGTGTGTGTGTGTGTGTGTGTGTGTGTGTGAAGTGTAGTATCTGTTCTTATCAGCTTAATATCTGATACGTGACCGATTCGGTCACTACGATATTAAACTGATTTTTGGAACTAGGTGACATGTTCGGGGCTTGCCTCGCTGTCACCACAGGTCGTCTCAGACTTGCAGTACCTCTGAGAATGGCCTAAAAGCAGTGCAAATGTACGAGTGGCAACCCAGCGCACCTCTCATATGCGTATGCATGTGTGTTCTAGTGCGCACGCACCGCTATTGGAATTCAGAGCGCGCTGAATGCAACAGCGCGCAGGACGGTGTGCTATAAATTCGGTGACCTTTTTTTTTTTAAAGGTCACATTGCAACTTCTAGAAAAAAGTAGTTTGCGACCAACTTACTGGACTTAAAAAAAAAAAAAAAAAAAAAACAATTGTTTTGTCTTTCTGTTTGTGTGCGTTTGTTTGTGTGTGAGTGTGTGTGTGTATGTGTGTGTGTGTGTGTGTGTGTGTGTGAAGTGTAGTATCTGTTCTTATCAGCTTAATATCTGATACGTGACCGATTCGGTCACTACGATATTAAACTGATTTTTGGAACTAGGTGACATGTTCGGGGCTTGCCTCGCTGTCTTTGGTCAAAGGGAGGCAACCTTCTTTTTTATAGATATTTGGTTTATAGAGTCTAAACATTTGCGTTTTAAAGCAGCTTTTCTTTTGTTTGAAATACTGTGATTGCTAAAAGTTTGCAATGAGAAGCTAGGTAAAACTATTTGAAAATCGACAAAATTTATAGAATGCTGCACATCTGCTTGCAGCGTATTGTATAAATGGTAACCGGCTTGCATAAATTGCCTTATAGTTGAAATTTCTACTAATTTTATTCCTGTCACTGTCAATTTGGGGCAATTGTAAGACGTCTAAGTTTGTCTAGGAGGGAAATTGGTTATTCCGCCAATTCCCTTAATATTCTGAATATACAATAAAAGAGCGGACGTCGAAGAAAACGAAGGTGTGTTAGGTGTGTTTCCGGGACTCCTGTGTACAATTTCTGTTCCCACTTGTCGTACCATGGCAAGTTGGCTGTCCTTGTCTGCTTCCAAACCTCTGGTTTATCGCTTCTCGGTCTTTTGGCTAAGATCAAGTGTATTTGCTGGCCTCCAGTAGTGCGCTTGGTCTGGTCGGAGGCCGGGATGATCAATCTCGGTCCCTTGGCTAAGATCAGGCGCATTTGCTGCATCCCCCGCAGTAGTGCGCCTGGTCTGGTCGGGGGCCGGGTGATCAAAAAAAAAAGCAACCTCACATTAGCATCACTTTAAATGTGAGCCCGGTGGACCACTGTGGGCAATAGCTCACAGTGGGACTAAGGGTCCACGTAAAAAACAGGGGAGGCGGGGAACCAGCTAGTCTGGGATGACCGCCAAACCCTAAAAATAAAAAAATAAAAAAAAATCTGTTCTTATCAGCTTAATATCTGATACGTGACCGATTCGGTCACTACGATATTAAACTGATTTTTGGAACTAGGTGACATGCCCGGGGCTTGCCTCGCTGTCTTTGGTCAAAGGGAGGCAACCTTCTTTTTTATAGATATTTGGTTTATAGAGTCTAAACATTTGCGTTTTAAAGCAGCTTTTCTAATGTTTGAAATACTTTGATTGCTAAAAGTTTGCAATGAGAAGCTAGGTAAAACTATTTGAAAATCGACAGAATTTATAGAATGCTGCACATCTGCTTGCAGCGTATTGTATAAATGGTAACCGGCTTGCATAAATTGCCTTATAGTTGAAATTTTTACTACTTTTATTCCTGTCACTGTCAATTTGGGGCAATTGTAAGACGTCTAAGTTTGTCTAGGAGGGAAATTGGTTATTCCGCCAATTCCCTTAATATTCTGAATATACAATAAAAGAGCGGACGTCGAAGAAAACGAAGGTGTGTTAGGTGTGTTTCCGGGACTCCTGTGTACAATTTCTGTTCCCACTTGTCGTACCATGGCAAGTTGGCTGTCCTTGTCTGCTTCCAAACCTCTGGTTTATCGCTTCTCGGCCTTTTGGCTAAGATCAAGTGTATTTGCTGGCCTCCAGTAGTGCGCTTGGTCTGGTCGGAGGCCGGGATGATCAATCTCGGTCCCTTGGCTAAGATCAGAGAGAAAAAGCAGCGGCTGCAGCAGGATATAACAATATGAAATGGAAACAAATAGGTATTTTAAATTCCTGCGAGAAAAAAAACGAACTAAACATTAACAAACGTTGCACATACCTTACAAGGAGATCCACGTGTCGCGAAATACAGGTGAAAAATCCGAAATCAGAAGCACTCAATAAATATAATAAAAATGAATAATAAAATAAGATAAAAAACACAAGAACGCATACAATAGACACACAGACGTTTCGATTCTAAGAATCTTTGTCAATGACAACACAGATAAACAACGACAGAAACACAAGCACACGACCTATCACTATGATGCACAACCTGATATTTACATGTGGGGCAGGAAATGTGACTAGGCCAGCTGCGAAAACGCGTGGCGCAGAATGGAAAATGGGTTGCCAAAAAGGATTTGAGTAGCCAAAAATATGTGAACAGTCTGCTATGAAAACATAGAAATGTGGGGACAATTAGGTCTAGATATCGCGGGGGGGGGGGGAGAACAGCAAGGTAATAGGTAGTGTAAACAATTGGGGAAGATGCCACAGTTATACTGTAGCGTCCACGACAGTATTCATTCCTGCCGGATGGATGCATCCCAGATTGTTGATTAGCTGGCATTCAATTCTAAGTCTGACACAGCTATTTGAGAAGCAGGGTTTTAATGCGGTGACACATGCATCGTCGGCTCCATTGTGGTTGGAGGAATTGAAATGGTTGGGGACAGGTTTGTCAGCGCCCTGATTGATGTCTCTGAGGTGTTCTCTAAAACGATCCGCAAGACGTCTGCCCGTTTGGCCAATGTATTTCATGTCACATCGTTTGCAGATGATAACATAAATCAGATTGCGGGATGTGCAGGTGAAACAATCTTTCAAGGTGAAGGTGCCTCGGGGAAATGCAATTTCTGGTGTCTGAACAACGTATGGGCATGTCAGACAGTTCCTACGATGGCATTCAAAGGTGCCCACGGATGAGGTAACCGTGGGGAGGCGACTGTGCACAAGGTGGTCTCTGAGGCTCTGGTTACGGCGGAAAATTACCCTGGGGCCATTTGAGAATACCTCACGAGTGGTAGGATCCGATTCCAAGATGGACCAGTGTCTCAGGAAAATTTGCTTGATGGCATAGGCATGTGGATGGAAGGTGAGGATAAGCTTGGGTTCATTGTTCTGAGGTCGCGTATGCTTGGCGAGGGACATTTCCCGCGAGACCTGGGTTATGCGACAGAGAGCTGTCGACAAGACGTCCTCTGGGTAGGACCGTCTGCGGAAAAAGTCCAGCATTTCGTGGGCTCTCTCGAGGAAGTCATTATCATCCTGACAGATGCGACGAAGGCGGAGTAGCTGGGAATATGGGATGGAATCTTTGCAGCTTTTGGGGTGGGATGAGCTGTACAGGAGGAAACCGTGAGCATCAGTAGGTTTATAGTACACGGAGGTCGTGAGGCCTGTAGGGTTTAACTTGATGGTGGTGTCAAGGAAATTGACAGAGGTGGTGGAAATTTCTGAGGTGAATTGGATCGATGGATGGAAGTTCTTGACATAATTAATGAACCGGTTCAGTTCCGCCTCTGGCATGTCAGTGATACCTATGCCGTCATCGATGTAGCGTCGGTAAAAAGAAGGGAGAAGACCATCATAGCTGAGTTCAATCTGGTGTTCCAGATGTCCCATAAATACACATGCGTAGCTGGGTCCCATTTTAGTGCCCATGGCGACACCGCTGATTTGTTCAAAGTAGTGGCCATTGAACTCAAAGGAATTGTTGGTGAGGACCAATTCAGCGAGTCTCACAAGTGTGCGTGTAGGGATGGCTTGATCTGTGCGTTGATCCAGAAAGAACTGTAGCGCCCTGAGGCCATCAGCGTGAGGAATGGAGGTATAGAGGGAACATACATCTATTAGGAATAGTCTGTATGTGTTCCCAGGAGTCAGTTGGAGAGAGTTGAATGAAAGTAACGCATGCGTTGTATCCTTGATGTATGACGGGAGATTCGCAACTAGAGGTTGGAAAATCCTGTCAAGAAACGCTGAGATCAGTTCAGTCGGGCACGAGCAGGCAGAAACTATCGGACGTCCAGGATTTTTAAGTTTATGTATTTTGGGCAGCATGTAGAGGGTGGGTTTGCCCAAGTCGGAGTCATGGATGTGAAGTGAAGTGGCACTGGGTGGTAAGGCATCCTCACGTATGAGCTGTTTGATGGTGTTTTGAATCTTCCGGTTGTAGGAGAGAGTGGGGTCTTCGGTGCAGGGTGAATAATTGTCAGGTTTATTAAGTTGAGACATGACTTCCTCGACATATAGATCTTTTTGCCAAACAACTACCGCACCCCCTTTATCCGCCGGTTTGATGACTATGTCCTGTCTGCGCTGTAGTTGAGACAGGGCACGCCATTCGGGAGGGGATAGGTTGGAGCGTTTCAAGCGAGGGAAAGAAAGTTGCTTGATCTCATGGAGTGTGTTGGCTATGTAGAGGTCAAGCGCGTTGGAAACTCCGGGGGGGTGGGGTCCATGTGGAACGGGATTTGGTTGAAGATGGAAAAATGTCCGGAAGCTGTGGGGTGGGACTGAGGACAGGCTTGTCTTTGTGGTGGTACTTGAGGCGGAGTCGTCTGTGGAAGTTGGAGACGTCTTCCAAAATGGCGCGACTGTCCATGCGGGGGCGTAGAGGGACAAAACTGAGACCTTTCCCTAACACAGCATGTTCTTCAGGAGACAGTGGTAGGTCAGGCGGTATGCATACCACTTTGGTGTGGTTGATAGGTGTCAAAATGGGGGAAGGGACATGGGGACGTAGATGGCTAATTTTGTCTTTCTTGCGTGAAGATAGACATTTATATAGTTCTCTATTATAATGTTGAATGATGGAGGTGATCAAATGGAAAGCAAGCTGGTTGTTGAGCGTCAGTAGATGCAGAGTCTGGTACAGGTTGTGCTTGGTGTCCTTGAGTTCGGAGATATGTCGTTGATGCACAGTTACTGCCAGCTTCATGTACTTGACAGACTGCTCCTGTGCCAGGCGATTGAAGAGTCGTGTCTCAGCAGGAACCAGTTTGCCTAACGAGAGATGAATGTTGCTCCGGAAGCCTTTGGGTGTAATTTTAAGCCGGAGACAGTTGTTCAGGAAATTCAAGTGGCAGGAGAAGCGAGTGATGTTAAACATAGTGCGCGCGAGGCTGATAGCTGCACGGGACATGTCCTGGGGTATGAGGGCAAATATGTCGGAGACGGTGTGGTGGAGAGATGACATAGTCCGTCTGTCAGCAGGCATGATCGGCTACAGGTCGGTAAACATGAAATAATGGATATATAAACTAAAAAACTGACAACAGGAACACGGACGATGAGAAGGGGTAGCAGCCAGGAAATTAAATGATATGGAATAGAGAGAAAAAGCAGCGGCTGCAGCAGGATATAACAATATGAAATGGAAACAAATAGGTATTTTAAATTCCTGCGAGAAAAAAAACGAACTAAACATTAACAAACGTTGCACATACCTTACAAGGAGATCCACGTGTCGCGAAATACAGGTGAAAAATCCGAAATCAGAAGCACTCAATAAATATAATAAAAATGAATAATAAAATAAGATAAAAAACACAAGAACGCATACAATAGACACACAGACGTTTCGATTCTAAGAATCTTTGTCAATGACAACACAGATAAACAACGACAGAAACACAAGCACACGACCTATCACTATGATGCACAACCTGATATTTACATGTGGGGCAGGAAATGTGACTAGGCCAGCTGCGAAAACGCGTGGCGCAGAATGGAAAATGGGTTGCCAAAAAGGATTTGAGTAGCCAAAAATATGTGAACAGTCTGCTATGAAAACATAGAAATGTGGGGACAATTAGGTCTAGATATCGCGGGGGGGGGGGGGGGGGGGAGAACAGCAAGGTAATAGGTAGTGTAAACAATTGGGGAAGATGCCACAGTTATACTGTAGCGTCCACGACAGTATTCATTCCTGCCGGATGGATGCATCCCAGATTGTTGATTAGCTGGCATTCAATTCTAAGTCTGACACAGCTATTTGAGAAGCAGGGTTTTAATGCGGTGACACATGCATCGTCGGCTCCATTGTGGTTGGAGGAATTGAAATGGTTGGGGACAGGTTTGTCAGCGCCCTGATTGATGTCTCTGAGGTGTTCTCTAAAACGATCCGCAAGACGTCTGCCCGTTTGGCCAATGTATTTCATGTCACATCGTTTGCAGATGATAACATAAATCAGATTGCGGGATGTGCAGGTGAAACAATCTTTCAAGGTGAAGGTGCCTCGGGGAAATGCAATTTCTGGTGTCTGAACAACGTATGGGCATGTCAGACAGTTCCTACGATGGCATTCAAAGGTGCCCACGGATGAGGTAACCGTGGGGAGGCGACTGTGCACAAGGTGGTCTCTGAGGCTCTGGTTACGGCGGAAAATTACCCTGGGGCCATTTGAGAATACCTCACGAGTGGTAGGATCCGATTCCAAGATGGACCAGTGTCTCAGGAAAATTTGCTTGATGGCATAGGCATGTGGATGGAAGGTGAGGATAAGCTTGGGTTCATTGTTCTGAGGTCGCGTATGCTTGGCGAGGGACATTTCCCGCGAGACCTGGGTTATGCGACAGAGAGCTGTCGACAAGACGTCCTCTGGGTAGGACCGTCTGCGGAAAAAGTCCAGCATTTCGTGGGCTCTCTCGAGGAAGTCATTATCATCCTGACAGATGCGACGAAGGCGGAGTAGCTGGGAATATGGGATGGAATCTTTGCAGCTTTTGGGGTGGGATGAGCTGTACAGGAGGAAACCGTGAGCATCAGTAGGTTTATAGTACACGGAGGTCGTGAGGCCTGTAGGGTTTAACTTGATGGTGGTGTCAAGGAAATTGACAGAGGTGGTGGAAATTTCTGAGGTGAATTGGATCGATGGATGGAAGTTCTTGACATAATTAATGAACCGGTTCAGTTCCGCCTCTGGCATGTCAGTGATACCTATGCCGTCATCGATGTAGCGTCGGTAAAAAGAAGGGAGAAGACCATCATAGCTGAGTTCAATCTGGTGTTCCAGATGTCCCATAAATACACATGCGTAGCTGGGTCCCATTTTAGTGCCCATGGCGACACCGCTGATTTGTTCAAAGTAGTGGCCATTGAACTCAAAGGAATTGTTGGTGAGGACCAATTCAGCGAGTCTCACAAGTGTGCGTGTAGGGATGGCTTGATCTGTGCGTTGATCCAGAAAGAACTGTAGCGCCCTGAGGCCATCAGCGTGAGGAATGGAGGTATAGAGGGAACATACATCTATTAGGAATAGTCTGTATGTGTTCCCAGGAGTCAGTTGGAGAGAGTTGAATGAAAGTAACGCATGCGTTGTATCCTTGATGTATGACGGGAGATTCGCAACTAGAGGTTGGAAAATCCTGTCAAGAAACGCTGAGATCAGTTCAGTCGGGCACGAGCAGGCAGAAACTATCGGACGTCCAGGATTTTTAAGTTTATGTATTTTGGGCAGCATGTAGAGGGTGGGTTTGCCCAAGTCGGAGTCATGGATGTGAAGTGAAGTGGCACTGGGTGGTAAGGCATCCTCACGTATGAGCTGTTTGATGGTGTTTTGAATCTTCCGGTTGTAGGAGAGAGTGGGGTCTTCGGTGCAGGGTGAATAATTGTCAGGTTTATTAAGTTGAGACATGACTTCCTCGACAATCAGGGCGCTGACAAACCTGTCCCCAACCATTTCAATTCCTCCAACCACAATGGAGCCGACGATGCATGTGTCACCGCATTAAAACCCTGCTTCTCAAATAGCTGTGTCAGACTTAGAATTGAATGCCAGCTAATCAACAATCTGGGATGCATCCATCCGGCAGGAATGAATACTGTCGTGGACGCTACAGTATAACTGTGGCATCTTCCCCAATTGTTTACACTACCTATTACCTTGCTGTTCTCCCCCCCCCCCCCCCCGCGATATCTAGACCTAATTGTCCCCACATTTCTATGTTTTCATAGCAGACTGTTCACATATTTTTGGCTACTCAAATCCTTTTTGGCAACCCATTTTCCATTCTGCGCCACGCGTTTTCGCAGCTGGCCTAGTCACATTTCCTGCCCCACATGTAAATATCAGGTTGTGCATCATAGTGATAGGTCGTGTGCTTGTGTTTCTGTCGTTGTTTATCTGTGTTGTCATTGACAAAGATTCTTAGAATCGAAACGTCTGTGTGTCTATTGTATGCGTTCTTGTGTTTTTTATCTTATTTTATTATTCATTTTTATTATATTTATTGAGTGCTTCTGATTTCGGATTTTTCACCTGTATTTCGCGACACGTGGATCTCCTTGTAAGGTATGTGCAACGTTTGTTAATGTTTAGTTCGTTTTTTTTCTCGCAGGAATTTAAAATACCTATTTGTTTCCATTTCATATTGTTATATCCTGCTGCAGCCGCTGCTTTTTCTCTCTATTCCATATCATTTAATTTCCTGGCTGCTACCCCTTCTCATCGTCCGTGTTCCTGTTGTCAGTTTTTTAGTTTATATATCCATTATTTCATGTTTACCGACCTGTAGCCGATCATGCCTGCTGACAGACGGACTATGTCATCTCTCCACCACACCGTCTCCGACATATTTGCCCTCATACCCCAGGACATGTCCCGTGCAGCTATCAGCCTCGCGCGCACTATGTTTAACATCACTCGCTTCTCCTGCCACTTGAATTTCCTGAACAACTGTCTCCGGCTTAAAATTACACCCAAAGGCTTCCGGAGCAACATTCATCTCTCGTTAGGCAAACTGGTTCCTGCTGAGACACGACTCTTCAATCGCCTGGCACAGGAGCAGTCTGTCAAGTACATGAAGCTGGCAGTAACTGTGCATCAACGACATATCTCCGAACTCAAGGACACCAAGCACAACCTGTACCAGACTCTGCATCTACTGACGCTCAACAACCAGCTTGCTTTCCATTTGATCACCTCCATCATTCAACATTATAATAGAGAACTATATAAATGTCTATCTTCACGCAAGAAAGACAAAATTAGCCATCTACGTCCCCATGTCCCTTCCCCCATTTTGACACCTATCAACCACACCAAAGTGGTATGCATACCGCCTGACCTACCACTGTCTCCTGAAGAACATGCTGTGTTAGGGAAAGGTCTCAGTTTTGTCCCTCTACGCCCCCGCATGGACAGTCGCGCCATTTTGGAAGACGTCTCCAACTTCCACAGACGACTCCGCCTCAAGTACCACCACAAAGACAAGCCTGTCCTCAGTCCCACCCCACAGCTTCCGGACATTTTTCCATCTTCAACCAAATCCCGTTCCACATGGACCCCACCCCCCGGAGTTTCCAACGCGCTTGACCTCTACATAGCCAACACACTCCATGAGATCAAGCAACTTTCTTTCCCTCGCTTGAAACGCTCCAACCTATCCCCTTCCGAATGGCGTGCCCTGTCTCAACTACAGCGCAGACAGGACATAGTCATCAAACCGGCGGATAAAGGGGGTGCGGTAGTTGTTTGGCAAAAAGATCTATATGTCGAGGAAGTCATGTCTCAACTTAATAAACCTGACAATTATTCACCCTGCACCGAAGACCCCACTCTCTCCTACAACCGGAAGATTCAAAACACCATCAAACAGCTCATACGTGAGGATGCCTTACCACCCAGTGCCACTTCACTTCACATCCATGACTCCGACTTGGGCAAACCCACCCTCTACATGCTGCCCAAAATACATAAACTTAAAAATCCTGGACGTCCGATAGTTTCTGCCTGCTCGTGCCCGACTGAACTGATCTCAGCGTTTCTTGACAGGATTTTCCAACCTCTAGTTGCGAATCTCCCGTCATACATCAAGGATACAACGCATGCGTTACTTTCATTCAACTCTCTCCAACTGACTCCTGGGAACACATACAGACTATTCCTAATAGATGTATGTTCCCTCTATACCTCCATTCCTCACGCTGATGGCCTCAGGGCGCTACAGTTCTTTCTGGATCAACGCACAGATCAAGCCATCCCTACACGCACACTTGTGAGACTCGCTGAATTGGTCCTCACCAACAATTCCTTTGAGTTCAATGGCCACTACTTTGAACAAATCAGCGGTGTCGCCATGGGCACTAAAATGGGACCCAGCTACGCATGTGTATTTATGGGACATCTGGAACACCAGATTGAACTCAGCTATGATGGTCTTCTCCCTTCTTTTTACCGACGCTACATCGATGACGGCATAGGTATCACTGACATGCCAGAGGCGGAACTGAACCGGTTCATTAATTATGTCAAGAACTTCCATCCATCGATCCAATTCACCTCAGAAATTTCCACCACCTCTGTCAATTTCCTTGACACCACCATCAAGTTAAACCCTACAGGCCTCACGACCTCCGTGTACTATAAACCTACTGATGCTCACGGTTTCCTCCTGTACAGCTCATCCCACCCCAAAAGATGCAAAGATTCCATCCCATATTCCCAGCTACTCCGCCTTCGTCGCATCTGTCAGGATGATAATGACTTCCTCGAGAGAGCCCACGAAATGCTGGACTTTTTCCGCAGACGGTCCTACCCAGAGGACGTCTTGTCGACAGCTCTCTGTCGCATAACCCAGGTCTCGCGGGAAATGTCCCTCGCCAAGCATACGCGACCTCAGAACAATGAACCCAAGCTTATCCTCACCTTCCATCCACATGCCTATGCCATCAAGCAAATTTTCCTGAGACACTGGTCCATCTTGGAATCGGATCCTACCACTCGTGAGGTATTCTCAAATGGCCCCAGGGTAATTTTCCGCCGTAACCAGAGCCTCAGAGACCACCTTGTGCACAGTCGCCTCCCCACGGTTACCTCATCCGTGGGCACCTTTGAATGCCATCGTAGGAACTGTCTGACATGCCCATACGTTGTTCAGACACCAGAAATTGCATTTCCCCGAGGCACCTTCACCTTGAAAGATTGTTTCACCTGCACATCCCGCAATCTGATTTATGTTATCATCTGCAAACGATGTGACATGAAATACATTGGCCAAACGGGCAGACGTCTTG
This sequence comes from Cepaea hortensis, assembly GCA_963921405.1. Classification (NCBI taxonomy): domain Eukaryota; kingdom Metazoa; phylum Mollusca; class Gastropoda; order Stylommatophora; family Helicidae; genus Cepaea; species Cepaea hortensis. Next base: position 7,844,177 of record OY992887.1, on the reverse strand, counting down.
CGGATCGTTTTAGAGAACACCTCAGAGACATCAATCAGGGCGCTGACAAACCTGTCCCCAACCATTTCAATTCCTCCAACCACAATGGAGCCGACGATGCATGTGTCACCGCATTAAAACCCTGCTTCTCAAATAGCTGTGTCAGACTTAGAATTGAATGCCAGCTAATCAACAATCTGGGATGCATCCATCCGGCAGGAATGAATACTGTCGTGGACGCTACAGTATAACTGTGGCATCTTCCCCAATTGTTTACACTACCTATTACCTTGCTGTTCTCCCCCCCCCCCCCCCGCGATATCTAGACCTAATTGTCCCCACATTTCTATGTTTTCATAGCCAGACTGTTCACATATTTTTGGCTACTCAAATCCTTTTTGGCAACCCATTTTCCATTCTGCGCCACGCGTTTTCGCAGCTGGCCTAGTCACATTTCCTGCCCCACATGTAAATATCAGGTTGTGCATCATAGTGATAGGTCGTGTGCTTGTGTTTCTGTCGTTGTTTATCTGTGTTGTCATTGACAAAGATTCTTAGAATCGAAACGTCTGTGTGTCTATTGTATGCGTTCTTGTGTTTTTTATCTTATTTTATTATTCATTTTTATTATATTTATTGAGTGCTTCTGATTTCGGATTTTTCACCTGTATTTCGCGACACGTGGATCTCCTTGTAAGGTATGTGCAACGTTTGTTAATGTTTAGTTCGTTTTTTTTCTCGCAGGAATTTAAAATACCTATTTGTTTCCATTTCATATGGCTAAGATCAGGCGCATTTGCTGCATCCCCCGCAGTAGTGCGCCTGGTCTGGTCGGGGGCCGGGTGATCAAAAAAAAAAAACAACCTCACATTAGCATCACTTTAAATGTGAGCCCGGTGGACCACTGTGGGCAATAGCTCACAGTGGGACTAAGGGTCCACGTAAAAAACAGGGGAGGCGGGGAACCAGCTAGTCTGGGATGACCGCCAAACCCTAAAAATAAAAAAATAAAAAAAATCTGTTCTTATCAGCTTAATATCTGATACGTGACCGATTCGGTCACTACGATATTAAACTGATTTTTGGAACTAGGTGACATGCCCGGGGCTTGCCTCGCTGTCTTTGGTCAAAGGGAGGCAACCTTCTTTTTTATAGATATTTGGTTTATAGAGTCTAAACATTTGCGTTTTAAAGCAGCTTTTCTTTTGTTTGAAATACTTTGATTGCTAAAAGTTTGCAATGAGAAGCTAGGTAAAACTATTTGAAAATCGACAGAATTTATAGAATGCTGCACATCTGCTTGCAGCGTATTGTATAAATGGTAACCGGCTTGCATAAATTGCCTTATAGTTGAAATTTTTACTACTTTTATTCCTGTCACTGTCAATTTGGGGCAATTGTAAGACGTCTAAGTTTGTCTAGGAGGGAAATTGGTTATTCCGCCAATTCCCTTAATATTCTGAATATACAATAAAAGAGCGGACGTCGAAGAAAACGAAGGTGTGTTAGGTGTGTTTCCGGGACTCCTGTGTACAATTTCTGTTCCCACTTGTCGTACCATGGCAAGTTGGCTGTCCTTGTCTGCTTCCAAACCTCTGGTTTATCGCTTCTCGGCCTTTTGGCTAAGATCAAGTGTATTTGCTGGCCTCCAGTAGTGCGCTTGGTCTGGTCGGAGGCCGGGATGATCAATCTCAGTCCCTTGGCTAAGATCAGGCGCATTTGCTGCATCCCCCGCAGTAGTGCGCCTGGTCTGGTCGGGGGCCGGGTGATCAAAAAAAAAACAACCTCACATTAGCATCACTTTAAATGTGAGCCCGGTGGACCACTGTGGGCAATAGCTCACAGTGGGACTAAGGGTCCACGTAAAAAACAGGGGAGGCGGGGAACCAGCTAGTCTGGGATGACCGCCAAACCCTAAAAATAAAAAAATAAAAAAAATCTGTTCTTATCAGCTTAATATCTGATACGTGACCGATTCGGTCACTACGATATTAAACTGATTTTTGGAACTAGGTGACATGCCCGGGGCTTGCCTCGCTGTCTTTGGTCAAAGGGAGGCAACCTTCTTTTTTATAGATATTTGGTTTATAGAGTCTAAACATTTGCGTTTTAAAGCAGCTTTTCTTTTGTTTGAAATACTTTGATTGCTAAAAGTTTGCAATGAGAAGCTAGGTAAAACTATTTGAAAATCGACAGAATTTATAGAATGCTGCACATCTGCTTGCAGCGTATTGTATAAATGGTAACCGGCTTGCATAAATTGCCTTATAGTTGAAATTTCTACTAATTTTATTCCTGTCACTGTCAATTTGGGGCAATTGTAAGACGTCTAAGTTTGTCTAGGAGGGAAATTGGTGATTCCGCCAATTCCCTTAATATTCTGAATATACAATAAAAGAGCGGACGTCGAAGAAAACGAAGGTGTGTTAGGTGTGTTTCCGGGACTCCTGTGTACAATTTCTGTTCCCACTTGTCGTACCATGGCAAGTTGGCTGTCCTTGTCTGCTTCCAAACCTCTGGTTTATCGCTTCTCGGCCTTTTGGCTAAGATCAAGTGTATTTGCTGGCCTCCAGTAGTGCGCTTGGTCTGGTCGGAGGCCGGGATGATCAATCTCGGTCCCTTGGCTAAGATCAGGCGCATTTGCTGCATCCCCCGCAGTAGTGCGCCTGGTCTGGTCGGGGGCCGGGTGATCAAAAAAAAAACAACCTCACATTAGCATCACTTTAAATGTGAGCCCGGTGGACCACTGTGGGCAATAGCTCACAGTGGGACTAAGGGTCCACGTAAAAAACAGGGGAGGCGGGGAACCAGCTAGTCTGGGATGACCGCCAAACCCTAAAAATAAAAAAATAAAAAAAATCTGTTCTTATCAGCTTAATATCTGATACGTGACCGATTCGGTCACTACGATATTAAACTGATTTTTGGAACTAGGTGACATGTTCGGGGCTTGCCTCGCTGTCACCACAGGTCGTCTCAGACTTGCAGTACCTCTGAGAATGGCCTAAAAGCAGTGCAAATGTACGAGTGGCAACCCAGCGCACCTCTCATATGCGTATGCATGTGTGTTTTAGTGCGCACGCACCACTATTGGAATTCAGAGCGCGCTGAATGCAACAGCGCGCAGGACGGTGTGCTATAAATTCGGTGACCTTTTTTTTTTTTAAAGGTCACATTGCAACTTCTAGAAAAAAAGTAGTTTGCGACCAACTTACTGGACTTAAAAAAAAAAAAAAAAAAAAAAAACAATTGTTTTGTCTTTCTGTTTGTGTGCGTTTGTTTGTGTGTGAGTGTGTGTGTGTGTATGTGTGTGTGTGTGTGTGTGTGTGTGTGTGTGTGTGTGTGTGTGTGAAGTGTAGTATCTGTTCTTATCAGCTTAATATCTGATACGTGACCGATTCGGTCACTACGATATTAAACTGATTTTTGGAACTAGGTGACATGTTCGGGGCTTGCCTCGCTGTCACCACAGGTCGTCTCAGACTTGCAGTACCTCTGAGAATGGCCTAAAAGCAGTGCAAATGTACGAGTGGCAACCCAGCGCACCTCTCATATGCGTATGCATGTGTGTTCTAGTGCGCACGCACCGCTATTGGAATTCAGAGCGCGCTGAATGCAACAGCGCGCAGGACGGTGTGCTATAAATTCGGTGAACTTTTTTTTTTTAAAGGTCACATTGCAACTTCTAGAAAAAAGTAGTTTGCGACCAACTTACTGGACTTAAAAAAAAAAAAAAAAAAAAAAAACAATTGTTTTGTCTTTCTGTTTGTGTGCGTTTGTTTGTGTGTGAGTGTGTGTGTGTATGTGTGTGTGTGTGTGTGTGTGTGTGAAGTGTAGTATCTGTTCTTATCAGCTTAATATCTGATACGTGACCGATTCGGTCACTACGATATTAAACTGATTTTTGGAACTAGGTGACATGTTCGGGGCTTGCCTCGCTGTCTTTGGTCAAAGGGAGGCAACCTTCTTTTTTATAGATATTTGGTTTATAGAGTCTAAACATTTGCGTTTTAAAGCAGCTTTTCTTTTGTTTGAAATACTTTGATTGCTAAAAGTTTGCAATGAGAAGCTAGGTAAAACTATTTGAAAATCGACAAAATTTATAGAATGCTGCACATCTGCTTGCAGCGTATTGTATAAATGGTAACCGGCTTGCATAAATTGCCTTATAGTTGAAATTTCTACTAATTTTATTCCTGTCACTGTCAATTTGGGGCAATTGTAAGACGTCTAAGTTTGTCTAGGAGGGAAATTGGTTATTCCGCCAATTCCCTTAATATTCTGAATATACAATAAAAGAGCGGACGTCGAAGAAAACGAAGGTGTGTTAGGTGTGTTTCCGGGACTCCTGTGTACAATTTCTGTTCCCACTTGTCGTACCATGGCAAGTTGGCTGTCCTTGTCTGCTTCCAAACCTCTGGTTTATCGCTTCTCGGCCTTTTGGCTAAGATCAAGTGTATTTGCTGGCCTCCAGTAGTGCGCTTGGTCTGGTCGGAGGCCGGGATGATCAATCTCGGTCCCTTGGCTAAGATCAGGCGCATTTGCTGCATCCCCCGCAGTAGTGCGCCTGGTCTGGTCGGGGGCCGGGTGATCAAAAAAAAAAGCAACCTCACATTAGCATCACTTTAAATGTGAGCCCGGTGGACCACTGTGGGCAATAGCTCACAGTGGGACTAAGGGTCCACGTAAAAAAACAGGGGAGGCGGGGAACCAGCTAGTCTGGGATGACCGCCAAACCCTAAAAATAAAAAAATAAAAAAAAATCTGTTCTTATCAGCTTAATATCTGATACGTGACCGATTCGGTCACTACGATATTAAACTGATTTTTGGAACTAGGTGACATGCCCGGGGCTTGCCTCGCTGTCTTTGGTCAAAGGGAGGCAACCTTCTTTTTTATAGATATTTGGTTTATAGAGTCTAAACATTTGCGTTTTAAAGCAGCTTTTCTAATGTTTGAAATACTTTGATTGCTAAAAGTTTGCAATGAGAAGCTAGGTAAAACTATTTGAAAATCGACAGAATTTATAGAATGCTGCACATCTGCTTGCAGCGTATTGTATAAATGGTAACCGGCTTGCATAAATTGCCTTATAGTTGAAATTTTTACTACTTTTATTCCTGTCACTGTCAATTTGGGGCAATTGTAAGACGTCTAAGTTTGTCTAGGAGGGAAATTGGTTATTCCGCCAATTCCCTTAATATTCTGAATATACAATAAAAGAGCGGACGTCGAAGAAAACGAAGGTGTGTTAGGTGTGTTTCCGGGACTCCTGTGTACAATTTCTGTTCCCACTTGTCGTACCATGGCAAGTTGGCTGTCCTTGTCTGCTTCCAAACCTCTGGTTTATCGCTTCTCGGCCTTTTGGCTAAGATCAAGTGTATTTGCTGGCCTCCAGTAGTGCGCTTGGTCTGGTCGGAGGCCGGGATGATCAATCTCGGTCCCTTGGCTAAGATCAGGCGCATTTGCTGCATCCCCCGCAGTAGTGCGCCTGGTCTGGTCGGGGGTCGGGTGATCAAAAAAAAAAAAACAACCTCACATTAGCATCACTTTAAATGTGAGCCCGGTGGACCACTGTGGGCAATAGCTCACAGTGGGACTAAGGGTCCACGTAAAAAACAGGGGAGGCGGGGAACCAGCTAGTCTGGGATGACCGCCAAACCCTAAAAATAAAAAAATAAAAAAAATCTGTTCTTATCAGCTTAATATCTGATACGTGACCGATTCGGTCACTACGATATTAAACTGATTTTTGGAACTAGGTGACATGCCCGGGGCTTGCCTCGCTGTCTTTGGTCAAAGGGAGGCAACCTTCTTTTTTATAGATATTTGGTTTATAGAGTCTAAACATTTGCGTTTTAAAGCAGCTTTTCTTTTGTTTGAAATACTTTGATTGCTAAAAGTTTGCAATGAGAAGCTAGGTAAAACTATTTGAAAATCGACAGAATTTATAGAATGCTGCACATCTGCTTGCAGCGTATTGTATAAATGGTAACCGGCTTGCATAAATTGCCTTATAGTTGAAATTTTTACTACTTTTATTCCTGTCACTGTCAATTTGGGGCAATTGTAAGACGTCTAAGTTTGTCTAGGAGGGAAATTGGTTATTCCGCCAATTCCCTTAATATTCTGAATATACAATAAAAGAGCGGACGTCGAAGAAAACGAAGGTGTGTTAGGTGTGTTTCCGGGACTCCTGTGTACAATTTCTGTTCCCACTTGTCGTACCATGGCAAGTTGGCTGTCCTTGTCTGCTTCCAAACCTCTGGTTTATCGCTTCTCGGCCTTTTGGCTAAGATCAAGTGTATTTGCTGGCCTCCAGTAGTGCGCTTGGTCTGGTCGGAGGCCGGGATGATCAATCTCAGTCCCTTGGCTAAGATCAGGCGCATTTGCTGCATCCCCCGCAGTAGTGCGCCTGGTCTGGTCGGGGGCCGGGTGATCAAAAAAAAAACAACCTCACATTAGCATCACTTTAAATGTGAGCCCGGTGGACCACTGTGGGCAATAGCTCACAGTGGGACTAAGGGTCCACGTAAAAAACAGGGGAGGCGGGGAACCAGCTAGTCTGGGATGACCGCCAAACCCTAAAAATAAAAAAATAAAAAAAATCTGTTCTTATCAGCTTAATATCTGATACGTGACCGATTCGGTCACTACGATATTAAACTGATTTTTGGAACTAGGTGTCATGCCCGGGGCTTGCCTCGCTGTCTTTGGTCAAAGGGAGGCAACCTTCTTTTTTATAGATATTTGGTTTATAGAGTCTAAACATTTGCGTTTTAAAGCAGCTTTTCTTTTGTTTGAAATACTTTGATTGCTAAAAGTTTGCAATGAGAAGCTAGGTAAAACTATTTGAAAATCGACAGAATTTATAGAATGCTGCACATCTGCTTGCAGCGTATTGTATAAATGGTAACCGGCTTGCATAAATTGCCTTATAGTTGAAATTTTTACTACTTGTATTCCTGTCACTGTCAATTTGGGGCAATTGTAAGACGTCTAAGTTTGTCTAGGAGGGAAATTGGTTATTCCGCCAATTCCCTTAATATTCTGAATATACAATAAAAGAGCGGACGTCGAAGAAAACGAAGGTGTGTTAGGTGTGTTTCCGGGACTCCTGTGTACAATTTCTGTTCCCACTTGTCGTACCATGGCAAGTTGGCTGTCCTTGTCTGCTTCCAAACCTCTGGTTTATCGCTTCTCGGCCTTTTGGCTAAGATCAAGTGTATTTGCTGGCCTCCAGTAGTGCGCTTGGTCTGGTCGGAGGCCGGGATGATCAATCTCGGTCCCTTGGCTAAGATCAGGCGCATTTGCTGCATCCCCCGCAGTAGTGCGCCTGGTCTGGTCGGGGGCCGGGTGATCAAAAAAAAACAACCTCACATTAGCATCACTTTAAATGTGAGCCCGGTGGACCACTGTGGGCAATAGCTCACAGTGGGACTAAGGGTCCACGTAAAAAACAGGGGAGGCGGGGAACCAGCTAGTCTGGGATGACCGCCAAACCCTAAAAATAAAAAAATAAAAAAAATCTGTTCTTATCAGCTTAATATCTGATACGTGACCGATTCGGTCACTACGATATTAAACTGATTTTTGGAACTAGGTGACATGCCCGGGGCTTGCCTCGCTGTCTTTGGTCAAAGGGAGGCAACCTTCTTTTTTATAGATATTTGGTTTATAGAGTCTAAACATTTGCGTTTTAAAGCAGCTTTTCTTTTGTTTGAAATACTTTGATTGCTAAAAGTTTGCAATGAGAAGCTAGGTAAAACTATTTGAAAATCGACAGAATTTATAGAATGCTGCACATCTGCTTGCAGCGTATTGTATAAATGGTAACCGGCTTGCATAAATTGCCTTATAGTTGAAATTTTTACTACTTTTATTCCTGTCACTGTCAATTTGGGGCAATTGTAAGACGTCTAAGTTTGTCTAGGAGGGAAATTGGTTATTCCGCCAATTCCCTTAATATTCTGAATATACAATAAAAGAGCGGACGTCGAAGAAAACGAAGGTGTGTTAGGTGTGTTTCCGGGACTCCTGTGTACAATTTCTGTTCCCACTTGTCGTACCATGGCAAGTTGGCTGTCCTTGTCTGCTTCCAAACCTCTGGTTTATCGCTTCTCGGCCTTTTGGCTAAGATCAAGTGTATTTGCTGGCCTCCAGTAGTGCGCTTGGTCTGGTCGGAGGCCGGGATGATCAATCTCGGTCCCTTGGCTAAGATCAGGCGCATTTGCTGCATCCCCCGCAGTAGTGCGCCTGGTCTGGTCGGGGGCCGGGTGATCAAAAAAAAAACAACCTCACATTAGCATCACTTTAAATGTGAGCCCGGTGGACCACTGTGGGCAATAGCTCACAGTGGGACTAAGGGTCCACGTAAAAAACAGGGGAGGCGGGGAACCAGCTAGTCTGGGATGACCGCCAAACCCTAAAAATAAAAAAATAAAAAAAATCTGTTCTTATCAGCTTAATATCTGATACGTGACCGATTCGGTCACTACGATATTAAACTGATTTTTGGAACTAGGTGACATGCCCGGGGCTTGCCTCGCTGTCTTTGGTCAAAGGGAGGCAACCTTCTTTTTTATAGATATTTGGTTTATAGAGTCTAAACATTTGCGTTTTAAAGCAGCTTTTCTTTTGTTTGAAATACTTTGATTGCTAAAAGTTTGCAATGAGAAGCTAGGTAAAACTATTTGAAAATCGACAGAATTTATAGAATGCTTCACATCTGCTTGCAGCGTATTGTATAAATGGTAACCGGCTTGCATAAATTGCCTTATAGTTGAAATTTTTACTACTTTTATTCCTGTCACTGTCAATTTGGGGCAATTGTAAGACGTCTAAGTTTGTCTAGGAGGGAAATTGGTTATTCCGCCAATTCCCTTAATATTCTGAATATACAATAAAAGAGCGGACGTCGAAGAAAACGAAGGTGTGTTAGGTGTGTTTCCGGGACTCCTGTGTACAATTTCTGTTCCCACTTGTCGTACCATGGCAAGTTGGCTGTCCTTGTCTGCTTCCAAACCTCTGGTTTATCGCTTCTCGGCCTTTTGGCTAAGATCAAGTGTATTTGCTGGCCTCCAGTAGTGCGCTTGGTCTGGTCGGAGGCCGGGATGATCAATCTCGGTCCCTTGGCTAAGATCAGGCGCATTTGCTGCATCCCCCGCAGTAGTGCGCCTGGTCTGGTCGGGGGCCGGGTGATCAAAAAAAAAACAACCTCACATTAGCATCACTTTAAATGTGAGCCCGGTGGACCACTGTGGGCAATAGCTCACAGTGGGACTAAGGGTCCACGTAAAAAACAGGGGAGGCGGGGAACCAGCTAGTCTGGGATGACCGCCAAACCCTAAAAATAAAAAAATAAAAAAAATCTGTTCTTATCAGCTTAATATCTGATACGTGACCGATTCGGTCACTACGATATTAAACTGATTTTTGGAACTAGGTGACATGCCCGGGGCTTGCCTCGCTGTCTTTGGTCAAAGGGAGGCAACCTTCTTTTTTTTATAGATATTTGGTTTATAGAGTCTAAACATTTGCGTTTTAAAGCAGCTTTTCTTTTGTTTGAAATACTTTGATTGCTAAAAGTTTGCAATGAGAAGCTAGGTAAAACTATTTGAAAATCGACAGAATTTATAGAATGCTGCACATCTGCTTGCAGCGTATTGTATAAATGGTAACCGGCTTGCATAAATTGCCTTATAGTTGAAATTTTTACTACTTTTATTCCTGTCACTGTCAATTTGGGGCAATTGTAAGACGTCTAAGTTTGTCTAGGAGGGAAATTGGTTATTCCGCCAATTCCCTTAATATTCTGAATATACAATAAAAGAGCGGACGTCGAAGAAAACGAAGGTGTGTTAGGTGTGTTTCCGGGACTCCTGTGTACAATTTCTGTTCCCACTTGTCGTACCATGGCAAGTTGGCTGTCCTTGTCTGCTTCCAAACCTCTGGTTTATCGCTTCTCGGCCTTTTGGCTAAGATCAAGTGTATTTGCTGGCCTCCAGTAGTGCGCTTGGTCTGGTCGGAGGCCGGGATGATCAATCTCGGTCCCTTGGCTAAGATCAGGCGCATTTGCTGCATCCCCCGCAGTAGTGCGCCTGGTCTGGTCGGGGGCCGGGTGATCAAAAAAAAACAACCTCACATTAGCATCACTTTAAATGTGAGCCCGGTGGACCACTGTGGGCAATAGCTCACAGTGGGACTAAGGGTCCACGTAAAAAACAGGGGAGGCGGGGAACCAGCTAGTCTGGGATGACCGCCAAACCCTAAAAACAAAAAAATAAAAAAAATCTGTTCTTATCAGCTTAATATCTGATACGTGACCGATTCGGTCACTACGATATTAAACTGATTTTTGGAACTAGGTGACATGCCCGGGGCTTGCCTCGCTGTCTTTGGTCAAAGGGAGGCAACCTTCTTTTTTATAGATATTTGGTTTATAGAGTCTAAACATTTGCGTTTTAAAGCAGCTTTTCTTTTGTTTGAAATACTTTGATTGCTAAAAGTTTGCAATGAGAAGCTAGGTAAAACTATTTGAAAATCGACAGAATTTATAGAATGCTGCACATCTGCTTGCAGCGTATTGTATAAATGGTAACCGGCTTGCATAAATTGCCTTATAGTTGAAATTTTTACTACTTTTATTCCTGTCACTGTCAATTTGGGGCAATTGTAAGACGTCTAAGTTTGTCTAGGAGGGAAATTGGTTATTCCGCCAATTCCCTTAATATTCTGAATATACAATAAAAGAGCGGACGTCGAAGAAAACGAAGGTGTGTTAGGTGTGTTTCCGGGACTCCTGTGTACAATTTCTGTTCCCACTTGTCGTACCATGGCAAGTTGGCTGTCCTTGTCTGCTTCCAAACCTCTGGTTTATCGCTTCTCGGCCTTTTGGCTAAGATCAAGTGTATTTGCTGGCCTCCAGTAGTGCGCTTGGTCTGGTCGGAGGCCGGGATGATCAATCTCGGTCCCTTGGCTAAGATCAGGCGCATTTGCTGCATCCCCCGCAGTAGTGCGCCTGGTCTGGTCGGGGGCCGGGTGATCAAAAAAAAAACAACCTCACATTAGCATCACTTTAAATGTGAGCCCGGTGGACCACTGTGGGCAATAGCTCACAGTGGGACTAAGGGTCCACGTAAAAAACAGGGGAGGCGGGGAACCAGCTAGTCTGGGATTACCGCCAAACCCTAAAAATAAAAAAATAAAAAAAATCTGTTCTTATCAGCTTAATATCTGATACGTGACCGATTCGGTCACTACGATATTAAACTGATTTTTGGAACTAGGTGACATGCCCGGGGCTTGCCTCGCTGTCTTTGGTCAAAGGGAGGCAACCTTCTTTTTTATAGATATTTGGTTTATAGAGTCTAAACATTTGCGTTTTAAAGCAGCTTTTCTTTTGTTTGAAATACTTTGATTGCTAAAAGTTTGCAATGAGAAGCTAGGTAAAACTATTTGAAAATCGACAGAATTTATAGAATGCTGCACATCTGCTTGCAGCGTATTGTATAAATGGTAACCGGCTTGCATAAATTGCCTTATAGTTGAAATTTTTACTACTTTTATTCCTGTCACTGTCAATTTGGGGCAATTGTAAGACGTCTAAGTTTGTCTAGGAGGGAAATTGGTTATTCCGCCAATTCCCTTAATATTCTGAATATACAATAAAAGAGCGGACGTCGAAGAAAACGAAGGTGTGTTAGGTGTGTTTCCGGGACTCCTGTGTACAATTTCTGTTCCCACTTGTCGTACCATGGCAAGTTGGCTGTCCTTGTCTGCTTCCAAACCTCTGGTTTATCGCTTCTCGGCCTTTTGGCTAAGATCAAGTGTATTTGCTGGCCTCCAGTAGTGCGCTTGGTCTGGTCGGAGGCCGGGATGATCAATCTCGGTCCCTTGGCTAAGATCAGGCACATTTGCTGCATCCCCCGCAGTAGTGCGCCTGGTCTGGTCGGGGGCCGGGTGATCCAAAAAAAACAACCTCACATTAGCATCACTTTAAATGTGAGCCCGGTGGACCACTGTGGGCAATAGCTCACAGTGGGACTAAGGGTCCACGTAAAAAACAGGGGAGGCGGGGAACCAGCTAGTCTGGGATGACCGCCAAACCCTAAAAATAAAAAAATCAAAAAAATCTGTTCTTATCAGCTTAATATCTGATACGTGACCGATTCGGTCACTACGATATTAAACTGATTTTTGGAACTAGGTGACATGCCCGGGGCTTGCCTCGCTGTCTTTGGTCAAAGGGAGGCAACCTTCTTTTTTATAGATATTTGGTTTATAGAGTCTAAACATTTGCGTTTTAAAGCAGCTTTTCTTTTGTTTGAAATACTTTGATTGCTAAAAGTTTGCAATGAGAAGCTAGGTAAAACTATTTGAAAATCGACAGAATTTATAGAATGCTGCACATCTGCTTGCAGCGTATTGTATAAATGGTAACCGGCTTGCATAAATTGCCTTATAGTTGAAATTTTTACTACTTTTATTCCTGTCACTGTCAATTTGGGGCAATTGTAAGACGTCTAAGTTTGTCTAGGAGGGAAATTGGTTATTCCGCCAATTCCCTTAATATTCTGAATATACAATAAAAGAGCGGACGTCGAAGAAAACGAAGGTGTGTTAGGTGTGTTTCCGGGACTCCTGTGTACAATTTCTGTTCCCACTTGTCGTACCATGGCAAGTTGGCTGTCCTTGTCTGCTTCCAAACCTCTGGTTTATCGCTTCTCGGCCTTTTGGCTAAGATCAAGTGTATTTGCTGGCCTCCAGTAGTGCGCTTGGTCTGGTCGGAGGCCGGGATGATCAATCTCGGTCCCTTGGCTAAGATCAGGCGCATTTGCTGCATCCCCCGCAGTAGTGCGCCTGGTCTGGTCGGGGGCCGGGTGATCAAAAAAAAACAACCTCACATTAGCATCACTTTAAATGTGAGCCCGGTGGACCACTGTGGGCAATAGCTCACAGTGGGACTAAGGGTCCACGTAAAAAACAGGGGAGGCGGGGAACCAGCTAGTCTGGGATGACCGCCAAACCCTAAAAATAAAAAAATAAAAAAAATCTGTTCTTATCAGCTTAATATCTGATACGTGACCGATTCGGTCACTACGATATTAAACTGATTTTTGGAACTAGGTGACATGCCCGGGGCTTGCCTCGCTGTCTTTGGTCAAAGGGAGGCAACCTTCTTTTTTATAGATATTTGGTTTATAGAGTCTAAACATTTGCGTTTTAAAGCAGCTTTTCTTTTGTTTGAAATACTTTGATTGCTAAAATTTTGCAATGAGAAGCTAGGTAAAACTATTTGAAAATCGACAGAATTTATAGAATGCTGCACATCTGCTTGCAGCGTATTGTATAAATGGTAACCGGCTTGCATAAATTGCCTTATAGTTGAAATTTTTACTACTTTTATTCCTGTCACTGTCAATTTGGGGCAATTGTAAGACGTCTAAGTTTGTCTAGGAGGGAAATTGGTTATTCCGCCAATTCCCTTAATATTCTGAATATACAATAAAAGAGCGGACGTCGAAGAAAACGAAGGTGTGTTAGGTGTGTTTCCGGGACTCCTGTGTACAATTTCTGTTCCCACTTGTCGTACCATGGCAAGTTGGCTGTCCTTGTCTGCTTCCAAACCTCTGGTTTATCGCTTCTCGGCCTTTTGGCTAAGATCAAGTGTATTTGCTGGCCTCCAGTAGTGCGCTTGGTCTGGTCGGAGGCCGGGATGATCAATCTCGGTCCCTTGGCTAAGATCAGGCGCATTTGCTGCATCCCCCGCAGTAGTGCGCCTGGTCTGGTCGGGGGCCGGGTGATCAAAAAAAAACAACCTCACATTAGCATCACTTTAAATGTGAGCCCGGTGGACCACTGTGGGCAATAGCTCACAGTGGGACTAAGGGTCCACGTAAAAAACAGGGGAGGCGGGGAACCAGCTAGTCTGGGATGACCGCCAAACCCTAAAAATAAAAAAAATAAAAAAAATCTGTTCTTATCAGCTTAATATCTGATACGTGACCGATTCGGTCACTACGATATTAAACTGATTTTTGGAACTAGGTGACATGCCCGGGGCTTGCCTCGCTGTCTTTGGTCAAAGGGAGGCAACCTTCTTTTTTATAGATATTTGGTTTATAGAGTCTAAACATTTGCGTTTTAAAGCAGCTTTTCTTTTGTTTGAAATACTTTGATTGCTAAAAGTTTGCAATGAGAAGCTAGGTAAAACTATTTGAAAATCGACAGAATTTATAGAATGCTGCACATCTGCTTGCAGCGTATTGTATAAATGGTAACCGGCTTGCATAAATTGCCTTATAGTTGAAATTTTTACTACTTTTATTCCTGTCACTGTCAATTTGGGGCAATTGTAAGACGTCTAAGTTTGTCTAGGAGGGAAATTGGTTATTCCGCCAATTCCCTTAATATTCTGAATATACAATAAAAGAGCGGACGTCGAAGAAAACGAAGGTGTGTTAGGTGTGTTTCCGGGACTCCTGTGTACAATTTCTGTTCCCACTTGTCGTACCATGGCAAGTTGGCTGTCCTTGTCTGCTTCCAAACCTCTGGTTTATCGCTTCTCGGCCTTTTGGCTAAGATCAAGTGTATTTGCTGGCCTCCAGTAGTGCGCTTGGTCTGGTCGGAGGCCGGGATGATCAATCTCGGTCCCTTGGCTAAGATCAGGCGCATTTGCTGCATCCCCCGCAGTAGTGCGCCTGGTCTGGTCGGGGGCCGGGTGATCAAAAAAAAAAACAACCTCACATTAGCATCACTTTAAATGTGAGCCCGGTGGACCACTGTGGGCAATAGCTCACAGTGGGACTAAGGGTCCACGTAAAAAACAGGGGAGGCGGGGAACCAGCTAGTCTGGGATGACCGCCAAACCCTAAAAATAAAAAAAATAAAAAAAATCTGTTCTTATCAGCTTAATATCTGATACGTGACCGATTCGGTCACTACGATATTAAACTGATTTTTGGAACTAGGTGACATGCCCGGGGCTTGCCTCGCTGTCTTTGGTCAAAGGGAGGCAACCTTCTTTTTTATAGATATTTGGTTTATAGAGTCTAAACATTTGCGTTTTAAAGCAGCTTTTCTTTTGTTTGAAATACTTTGATTGCTAAAAGTTTGCAATGAGAAGCTAGGTAAAACTATTTGAAAATCGACAGAATTTATAGAATGCTGCACATCTGCTTGCAGCGTATTGTATAAATGGTAACCGGCTTGCATAAATTGCCTTATAGTTGAAATTTTTACTACTTTTATTCCTGTCACTGTCAATTTGGGGCAATTGTAAGACGTCTAAGTTTGTCTAGGAGGGAAATTGGTTATTCCGCCAATTCCCTTAATATTCTGAATATACAATAAAAGAGCGGACGTCGAAGAAAACGAAGGTGTGTTAGGTGTGTTTCCGGGACTCCTGTGTACAATTTCTGTTCCCACTTGTCGTACCATGGCAAGTTGGCTGTCCTTGTCTGCTTCCAAACCTCTGGTTTATCGCTTCTCGGCCTTTTGGCTAAGATCAAGTGTATTTGCTGGCCTCCAGTAGTGCGCTTGGTCTGGTCGGAGGCCGGGATGATCAATCTCGGTCCCTTGGCTAAGATCAGGCGCATTTGCTGCATCCCCCGCAGTAGTGCGCCTGGTCTGGTCGGGGGCCGGGTGATCAAAAAAAAAACAACCTCACATTAGCATCACTTTAAATGTGAGCCCGGTGGACCACTGTGGGCAATAGCTCACAGTGGGACTAAGGGTCCACGTAAAAAACAGGGGAGGCGGGGAACCAGCTAGTCTGGGATGACCGCCAAACCCTAAAAATAAAAAAAATAAAAAAAATCTGTTCTTATCAGCTTAATATCTGATACGTGACCGATTCGGTCACTACGATATTAAACTGATTTTTGGAACTAGGTGACATGCCCGGGGCTTGCCTCGCTGTCTTTGGTCAAAGGGAGGCAACCTTCTTTTTTATAGATATTTGGTTTATAGAGTCTAAACATTTGCGTTTTAAAGCAGCTTTTCTTTTGTTTGAAATACTTTGATTGCTAAAAGTTTGCAATGAGAAGCTAGGTAAAACTATTTGAAAATCGACAGAATTTATAGAATGCTGCACATCTGCTTGCAGCGTATTGTATAAATGGTAACCGGCTTGCATAAATTGCCTTATAGTTGAAATTTTTACTACTTTTATTCCTGTCACTGTCAATTTGGGGCAATTGTAAGACGTCTAAGTTTGTCTAGGAGGGAAATTGGTTATTCCGCCAATTCCCTTAATATTCTGAATATACAATAAAAGAGCGGACGTCGAAGAAAACGAAGGTGTGTTAGGTGTGTTTCCGGGACTCCTGTGTACAATTTCTGTTCCCACTTGTCGTACCATGGCAAGTTGGCTGTCCTTGTCTGCTTCCAAACCTCTGGTTTATCGCTTCTCGGCCTTTTGGCTAAGATCAAGTGTATTTGCTGGCCTCCAGTAGTGCGCTTGGTCTGGTCGGAGGCCGGGATGATCAATCTCGGTCCCTTGGCTAAGATCAGGCGCATTTGCTGCATCCCCCGCAGTAGTGCGCCTGGTCTGGTCGGGGGCCGGGTGATCAAAAAAAAAACAACCTCACATTAGCATCACTTTAAATGTGAGCCCGGTGGACCACTGTGGGCAATAGCTCACAGTGGGACTAAGGGTCCACGTAAAAAACAGGGGAGGCGGGGAACCAGCTAGTCTGGGATGACCGCCAAACCCTAAAAATAAAAAAATTAAAAAAATCTGTTCTTATCAGCTTAATATCTGATACGTGACCGATTCGGTCACTACGATATTAAACTGATTTTTGGAACTAGGTGACATGCCCGGGGCTTGCCTCGCTGTCTTTGGTCAAAGGGAGGCAACCTTCTTTTTTATAGATATTTGGTTTATAGAGTCTAAACATTTGCGTTTTAAAGCAGCTTTTCTTTTGTTTGAAATACTTTGATTGCTAAAAGTTTGCAATGAGAAGCTAGGTAAAACTATTTGAAAATCGACAGAATTTATAGAATGCTGCACATCTGCTTGCAGCGTATTGTATAAATGGTAACCGGCTTGCATAAATTGCCTTATAGTTGAAATTTTTACTACTTTTATTCCTGTCACTGTCAATTTGGGGCAATTGTAAGACGTCTAAGTTTGTCTAGGAGGGAAATTGGTTATTCCGCCAATTCCCTTAATATTCTGAATATACAATAAAAGAGCGGACGTCGAAGAAAACGAAGGTGTGTTAGGTGTGTTTCCGGGACTCCTGTGTACAATTTCTGTTCCCACTTGTCGTACCATGGCAAGTTGGCTGTCCTTGTCTGCTTCCAAACCTCTGGTTTATCGCTTCTCGGCCTTTTGGCTAAGATCAAGTGTATTTGCTGGCCTCCAGTAGTGCGCTTGGTCTGGTCGGAGGCCGGGATGATCAATCTCGGTCCCTTGGCTAAGATCAGGCACATTTGCTGCATCCCCCGCAGTAGTGCGCCTGGTCTGGTCGGGGGCCGGGTGATCCAAAAAAAACAACCTCACATTAGCATCACTTTAAATGTGAGCCCGGTGGACCACTGTGGGCAATAGCTCACAGTGGGACTAAGGGTCCACGTAAAAAACAGGGGAGGCGGGGAACCAGCTAGTCTGGGATGACCGCCAAACCCTAAAAATAAAAAAATAAAAAAAATCTGTTCTTATCAGCTTAATATCTGATACGTGACCGATTCGGTCACTACGATATTAAACTGATTTTTGGAACTAGGTGACATGCCCGGGGCTTGCCTCGCTGTCTTTGGTCAAAGGGAGGCAACCTTCTTTTTTATAGATATTTGGTTTATAGAGTCTAAACATTTGCGTTTTAAAGCAGCTTTTCTTTTGTTTGAAATACTTTGATTGCTAAAAGTTTGCAATGAGAAGCTAGGTAAAACTATTTGAAAATCGACAGAATTTATAGAATGCTGCACATCTGCTTGCAGCGTATTGTATAAATGGTAACCGGCTTGCATAAATTGCCTTATAGTTGAAATTTTTACTACTTTTATTCCTGTCACTGTCAATTTGGGGCAATTGTAAGACGTCTAAGTTTGTCTAGGAGGGAAATTGGTTATTCCGCCAATTCCCTTAATATTCTGAATATACAATAAAAGAGCGGACGTCGAAGAAAACGAAGGTGTGTTAGGTGTGTTTCCGGGACTCCTGTGTACAATTTCTGTTCCCACTTGTCGTACCATGGCAAGTTGGCTGTCCTTGTCTGCTTCCAAACCTCTGGTTTATCGCTTCTCGGCCTTTTGGCTAAGATCAAGTGTATTTGCTGGCCTCCAGTAGTGCGCTTGGTCTGGTCGGAGGCCGGGATGATCAATCTCGGTCCCTTGGCTAAGATCAGGCGCATTTGCTGCATCCCCCGCAGTAGTGCGCCTGGTCTGGTCGGGGGCCGGGTGATCAAAAAAAAAACAACCTCACATTAGCATCACTTTAAATGTGAGCCCGGTGGACCACTGTGGGCAATAGCTCACAGTGGGACTAAGGGTCCACGTAAAAAACAGGGGAGGCGGGGAACCAGCTAGTCTGGGATGACCGCCAAACCCTAAAAATAAAAAAAATAAAAAAAATCTGTTATTATCAGCTTAATATCTGATACGTGACCGATTCGGTCACTACGATATTAAACTGATTTTTGGAACTAGGTGACATGCCCGGGGCTTGCCTCGCTGTCTTTGGTCAAAGGGAGGCAACCTTCTTTTTTATAGATATTTGGTTTATAGAGTCTAAACATTTGCGTTTTAAAGCAGCTTTTCTTTTGTTTGAAATACTTTGATTGCTAAAAGTTTGCAATGAGAAGCTAGGTAAAACTATTTGAAAATCGACAGAATTTATAGAATGCTGCACATCTGCTTGCAGCGTATTGTATAAATGGTAACCGGCTTGCATAAATTGCCTTATAGTTGAAATTTTTACTACTTTTATTCCTGTCACTGTCAATTTGGGGCAATTGTAAGACGTCTAAGTTTGTCTAGGAGGGAAATTGGTTATTCCGCCAATTCCCTTAATATTCTGAATATACAATAAAAGAGCGGACGTCGAAGAAAACGAAGGTGTGTTAGGTGTGTTTCCGGGACTCCTGTGTACAATTTCTGTTCCCACTTGTCGTACCATGGCAAGTTGGCTGTCCTTGTCTGCTTCCAAACCTCTGGTTTATCGCTTCTCGGCCTTTTGGCTAAGATCAAGTGTATTTGCTGGCCTCCAGTAGTGCGCTTGGTCTGGTCGGAGGCCGGGATGATCAATCTCGGTCCCTTGGCTAAGATCAGGCGCATTTGCTGCATCCCCCGCAGTAGTGCGCCTGGTCTGGTCGGGGGCCGGGTGATCAAAAAAAAAAACAACCTCACATTAGCATCACTTTAAATGTGAGCCCGGTGGACCACTGTGGGCAATAGCTCACAGTGGGACTAAGGGTCCACGTAAAAAACAGGGGAGGCGGGGAACCAGCTAGTCTGGGATGACCGCCAAACCCTAAAAATAAAAAAAATAAAAAAAATCTGTTCTTATCAGCTTAATATCTGATACGTGACCGATTCGGTCACTACGATATTAAACTGATTTTTGGAACTAGGTGACATGCCCGGGGCTTGCCTCGCTGTCTTTGGTCAAAGGGAGGCAACCTTCTTTTTTATAGATATTTGGTTTATAGAGTCTAAACATTTGCGTTTTAAAGCAGCTTTTCTTTTGTTTGAAATACTTTGATTGCTAAAAGTTTGCAATGAGAAGCTAGGTAAAACTATTTGAAAATCGACAGAATTTATAGAATGCTGCACATCTGCTTGCAGCGTATTGTATAAATGGTAACCGGCTTGCATAAATTGCCTTATAGTTGAAATTTTTACTACTTTTATTCCTGTCACTGTCAATTTGGGGCAATTGTAAGACGTCTAAGTTTTTCTAGGAGGGAAATTGGTTATTCCGCCAATTCCCTTAATATTCTGAATATACAATAAAAGAGCGGACGTCGAAGAAAACGAAGGTGTGTTAGGTGTGTTTCCGGGACTCCTGTGTACAATTTCTGTTCCCACTTGTCGTACCATGGCAAGTTGGCTGTCCTTGTCTGCTTCCAAACCTCTGGTTTATCGCTTCTCGGCCTTTTGGCTAAGATCAAGTGTATTTGCTGGCCTCCAGTAGTGCGCTTGGTCTGGTCGGAGGCCGGGATGATCAATCTCGGTCCCTTGGCTAAGATCAGGCGCATTTGCTGCATCCCCCGCAGTAGTGCGCCTGGTCTGGTCGGGGGCCGGGTGATCAAAAAAAAAAACAACCTCACATTAGCATCACTTTAAATGTGAGCCCGGTGGACCACTGTGGGCAATAGCTCACAGTGGGACTAAGGGTCCACGTAAAAAACAGGGGAGGCGGGGAACCAGCTAGTCTGGGATGACCGCCAAACCCTAAAAATAAAAAAATAAAAAAAATCTGTTCTTATCAGCTTAATATCTGATACGTGACCGATTCGGTCACTACGATATTAAACTGATTTTTGGAACTAGGTGACATGCCCGGGGCTTGCCTCGCTGTCTTTGGTCAAAGGGAGGCAACCTTCTTTTTTATAGATATTTGGTTTATAGAGTCTAAACATTTGCGTTTTAAAGCAGCTTTTCTTTTGTTTGAAATACTTTGATTGCTAAAAGTTTGCAA
The DNA here is from genome assembly GCA_963921405.1 of Cepaea hortensis. NCBI lineage: Eukaryota > Metazoa > Mollusca > Gastropoda > Stylommatophora > Helicidae > Cepaea > Cepaea hortensis. The sequence goes on along the minus strand of OY992887.1, from coordinate 7,823,548 downwards.
TGAGAAGCTAGGTAAAACTATTTGAAAATCGACAGAATTTATAGAATGCTGCACATCTGCTTGCAGCGTATTGTATAAATGGTAACCGGCTTGCATAAATTGCCTTATAGTTGAAATTTTTACTACTTTTATTCCTGTCACTGTCAATTTGGGGCAATTGTAAGACGTCTAAGTTTGTCTAGGAGGGAAATTGGTTATTCCGCCAATTCCCTTAATATTCTGAATATACAATAAAAGAGCGGACGTCGAAGAAAACGAAGGTGTGTTAGGTGTGTTTCCGGGACTCCTGTGTACAATTTCTGTTCCCACTTGTCGTACCATGGCAAGTTGGCTGTCCTTGTCTGCTTCCAAACCTCTGGTTTATCGCTTCTCGGCCTTTTGGCTAAGATCAAGTGTATTTGCTGGCCTCCAGTAGTGCGCTTGGTCTGGTCGGAGGCCGGGATGATCAATCTCGGTCCCTTGGCTAAGATCAGGCGCATTTGCTGCATCCCCCGCAGTAGTGCGCCTGGTCTGGTCGGGGGCCGGGTGATCAAAAAAAAAACAACCTCACATTAGCATCACTTTAAATGTGAGCCCGGTGGACCACTGTGGGCAATAGCTCACAGTGGGACTAAGGGTCCACGTAAAAAACAGGGGAGGCGGGGAACCAGCTAGTCTGGGATGACCGCCAAACCCTAAAAATAAAAAAATAAAAAAAATCTGTTCTTATCAGCTTAATATCTGATACGTGACCGATTCGGTCACTACGATATTAAACTGATTTTTGGAACTAGGTGACATGCCCGGGGCTTGCCTCGCTGTCTTTGGTCAAAGGGAGGCAACCTTCTTTTTTATAGATATTTGGTTTATAGAGTCTAAACATTTGCGTTTTGAAGCAGCTTTTCTTTTGTTTGAAATACTTTGATTGCTAAAAGTTTGCAATGAGAAGCTAGGTAAAACTATTTGAAAATCGACAGAATTTATAGAATGCTGCACATCTGCTTGCAGCGTATTGTATAAATGGTAACCGGCTTGCATAAATTGCCTTATAGTTGAAATTTTTACTACTTTTATTCCTGTCACTGTCAATTTGGGGCAATTGTAAGACGTCTAAGTTTGTCTAGGAGGGAAATTGGTTATTCCGCCAATTCCCTTAATATTCTGAATATACAATAAAAGAGCGGACGTCGAAGAAAACGAAGGTGTGTTAGGTGTGTTTCCGGGACTCCTGTGTACAATTTCTGTTCCCACTTGTCGTACCATGGCAAGTTGGCTGTCCTTGTCTGCTTCCAAACCTCTGGTTTATCGCTTCTCAGCCTTTTGGCTAAGATCAAGTGTATTTGCTGGCCTCCAGTAGTGCGCTTGGTCTGGTCGGAGGCCGGGATGATCAATCTCGGTCCCTTGGCTAAGATCAGGCGCATTTGCTGCATCCCCCGCAGTAGTGCGCCTGGTCTGGTCGGGGGCCGGGTGATCAAAAAAAAAAAACAACCTCACATTAGCATCACTTTAAATGTGAGCCCGGTGGACCACTGTGGGCAATAGCTCACAGTGGGACTAAGGGTCCACGTAAAAAACAGGGGAGGCGGGGAACCAGCTAGTCTGGGATGACCGCCAAACCCTAAAAATAAAAAAATAAAAAACATCTGTTCTTATCAGCTTAATATCTGATACGTGACCGATTCGGTCACTACGATATTAAAATGATTTTTGGAACTAGGTGACATGCCCGGGGCTTGCCTCGCTGTCTTTGGTCAAAGGGAGGCAACCTTCTTTTTTATAGATATTTGGTTTATAGAGTCTAAACATTTGCGTTTTAAAGCAGCTTTTTTTTGGTTTGAAATACTTTGATTGCTAAAAGTTTGCAATGAGAAGCTAGGTAAAACTATTTGAAAATCGACAGAATTTATAGAATGCTGCACATCTGCTTGCAGCGTATTGTATAAATGGTAACCGGCTTGCATAAATTGCCTTATAGTTGAAATTTTTACTACTTTTATTCCTGTCACTGTCAATTTGGGGCAATTGTAAGACGTCTAAGTTTGTCTAGGAGGGAAATTGGTTATTCCGCCAATTCCCTTAATATTCTGAATATACAATAAAAGAGCGGACGTCGAAGAAAACGAAGGTGTGTTAGGTGTGTTTCCGGGACTCCTGTGTACAATTTCTGTTCCCACTTGTCGTACCATGGCAAGTTGGCTGTCCTTGTCTGCTTCCAAACCTCTGGTTTATCGCTTCTCGGCCTTTTGGCTAAGATCAAGTGTATTTGCTGGCCTCCAGTAGTGCGCTTGGTCTGGTCGGAGGCCGGGATGATCAATCTCGGTCCCTTGGCTAAGATCAGGCGCATTTGCTGCATCCCCCGCAGTAGTGCGCCTGGTCTGGTCGGGGGCCGGGTGATCAAAAAAAAAGCAACCTCACATTAGCATCACTTTAAATGTGAGCCCGGTGGACCACTGTGGGCAATAGCTCACAGTGGGACTAAGGGTCCACGTAAAAAACAGGGGAGGCGGGGAACCAGCTAGTCTGGGATGACCGCCAAACCCTAAAAATAAAAAAATAAAAAAAAATCTGTTCTTATCAGCTTAATATCTGATACGTGACCGATTCGGTCACTACGATATTAAACTGATTTTTGGAACTAGGTGACATGCCCGGGGCTTGCCTCGCTGTCTTTGGTCAAAGGGAGGCAACCTTCTTTTTTATAGATATTTGGTTTATAGAGTCTAAACATTTGCGTTTTAAAGCAGCTTTTCTAATGTTTGAAATACTTTGATTGCTAAAAGTTTGCAATGAGAAGCTAGGTAAAACTATTTGAAAATCGACAGAATTTATAGAATGCTGCACATCTGCTTGCAGCGTATTGTATAAATGGTAACCGGCTTGCATAAATTGCCTTATAGTTGAAATTTTTACTACTTTTATTCCTGTCACTGTCAATTTGGGGCAATTGTAAGACGTCTAAGTTTGTCTAGGAGGGAAATTGGTTATTCCGCCAATTCCCTTAATATTCTGAATATACAATAAAAGAGCGGACGTCGAAGAAAACGAAGGTGTGTTAGGTGTGTTTCCGGGACTCCTGTGTACAATTTCTGTTCCCACTTGTCGTACCATGGCAAGTTGGCTGTCCTTGTCTGCTTCCAAACCTCTGGTTTATCGCTTCTCGGCCTTTTGGCTAAGATCAAGTGTATTTGCTGGCCTCCAGTAGTGCGCTTGGTCTGGTCGGAGGCCGGGATGATCAATCTCGGTCCCTTGGCTAAGATCAGGCGCATTTGCTGCATCCCCCGCAGTAGTGCGCCTGGTCTGGTCGGGGGCCGGGTGATCAAAAAAAAAAACAACCTCACATTAGCATCACTTTAAATGTGAGCCCGGTGGACCACTGTGGGCAATAGCTCACAGTGGGACTAAGGGTCCACGTAAAAAACAGGGGAGGCGGGGAACCAGCTAGTCTGGGATGACCGCCAAACCCTAAAAATAAAAAAATAAAAAAAATCTGTTCTTATCAGCTTAATATCTGATACGTGACCGATTCGGTCACTACGATATTAAACTGATTTTTGGAACTAGGTGACATGCCCGGGGCTTGCCTCGCTGTCTTTGGTCAAAGGGAGGCAACCTTCTTTTTTATAGATATTTGGTTTATAGAGTCTAAACATTTGTGTTTTAAAGCAGCTTTTCTTTTGTTTGAAATACTTTGATTGCTAAAAGTTTGCAATGAGAAGCTAGGTAAAACTATTTGAAAATCGACAGAATTTATAGAATGCTGCACATCTGCTTGCAGCGTATTGTATAAATGGTAACCGGCTTGCATAAATTGCCTTATAGTTGAAATTTTTACTACTTTTATTCCTGTCACTGTCAATTTGGGGCAATTGTAAGACGTCTAAGTTTGTCTAGGAGGGAAATTGGTTATTCCGCCAATTCCCTTAATATTCTGAATATACAATAAAAGAGCGGACGTCGAAGAAAACGAAGGTGTGTTAGGTGTGTTTCCGGGACTCCTGTGTACAATTTCTGTTCCCACTTGTCGTACCATGGCAAGTTGGCTGTCCTTGTCTGCTTCCAAACCTCTGGTTTATCGCTTCTCGGCCTTTTGGCTAAGATCAAGTGTATTTGCTGGCCTCCAGTAGTGCGCTTGGTCTGGTCGGAGGCCGGGATGATCAATCTCGGTCCCTTGGCTAAGATCAGGCGCATTTGCTGCATCCCCCGCAGTAGTGCGCCTGGTCTGGTCGGGGGCCGGGTGATCAAAAAAAAAAACAACCTCACATTAGCATCACTTTAAATGTGAGCCCGGTGGACCACTGTGGGCAATAGCTCACAGTGGGACTAAGGGTCCACGTAAAAAACAGGGGAGGCGGGGAACCAGCTAGTCTGGGATGACCGCCAAACCCTAAAAATAAAAAAATAAAAAAAATCTGTTCTTATCAGCTTAATATCTGATACGTGACCGATTCGGTCACTACGATATTAAACTGATTTTTGGAACTAGGTGACATGCCCGGGGCTTGCCTCGCTGTCTTTGGTCAAAGGGAGGCAACCTTCTTTTTTATAGATATTTGGTTTATAGAGTCTAAACATTTGCGTTTTAAAGCAGCTTTTCTTTTGTTTGAAATACTTTGATTGCTAAAAGTTTGCAATGAGAAGCTAGGTAAAACTATTTGAAAATCGACAGAATTTATAGAATGCTGCACATCTGCTTGCAGCGTATTGTATAAATGGTAACCGGCTTGCATAAATTGCCTTATAGTTGAAATTTTTTCTACTTTTATTCCTGTCACTGTCAATTTGGGGCAATTGTAAGACGTCTAAGTTTGTCTAGGAGGGAAATTGGTTATTCCGCCAATTCCCTTAATATTCTGAATATACAATAAAAGAGCGGACGTCGAAGAAAACGAAGGTGTGTTAGGTGTGTTTCCGGGACTCCTGTGTACAATTTCTGTTCCCACTTGTCGTACCATGGCAAGTTGGCTGTCCTTGTCTGCTTCCAAACCTCTGGTTTATCGCTTCTCGGCCTTTTGGCTAAGATCAAGTGTATTTGCTGGCCTCCAGTAGTGCGCTTGGTCTGGTCGGAGGCCGGGATGATCAATCTCGGTCCCTTGGCTAAGATCAGGCGCATTTGCTGCATCCCCCGCAGTAGTGCGCCTGGTCTGGTCGGGGGCCGGGTGATCAAAAAAAAAACAACCTCACATTAGCATCACTTTAAATGTGAGCCCGGTGGACCACTGTGGGCAATAGCTCACAGTGGGACTAAGGGTCCACGTAAAAAACAGGGGAGGCGGGGAACCAGCTAGTCTGGGATGACCGCCAAACCCTAAAAATAAAAAAATAAAAAAAATCTGTTCTTATCAGCTTAATATCTGATACGTGACCGATTCGGTCACTACGATATTAAACTGATTTTTGGAACTAGGTGACATGCCCGGGGCTTGCCTCGCTGTCTTTGGTCAAAGGGAGGCAACCTTCTTTTTTATAGATATTTGGTTTATAGAGTCTAAACATTTGCGTTTTAAAGCAGCTTTTCTTTTGTTTGAAATACTTTGATTGCTAAAAGTTTGCAATGAGAAGCTAGGTAAAACTATTTGAAAATCGACAGAATTTATAGAATGCTGCACATCTGCTTGCAGCGTATTGTATAAATGGTAACCGGCTTGCATAAATTGCCTTATAGTTGAAATTTTTACTACTTTTATTCCTGTCACTGTCAATTTGGGGCAATTGTAAGACGTCTAAGTTTGTCTAGGAGGGAAATTGGTTATTCCGCCAATTCCCTTAATATTCTGAATATACAATAAAAGAGCGGACGTCGAAGAAAACGAAGGTGTGTTAGGTGTGTTTCCGGGACTCCTGTGTACAATTTCTGTTCCCACTTGTCGTACCATGGCAAGTTGGCTGTCCTTGTCTGCTTCCAAACCTCTGGTTTATCGCTTCTCGGCCTTTTGGCTAAGATCAAGTGTATTTGCTGGCCTCCAGTAGTGCGCTTGGTCTGGTCGGAGGCCGGGATGATCAATCTCGGTCCCTTGGCTAAGATCAGGCGCATTTGCTGCATCCCCCGCAGTAGTGCGCCTGGTCTGGTCGGGGGCCGGGTGATCAAAAAAAAAACAACCTCACATTAGCATCACTTTAAATGTGAGCCCGGTGGACCACTGTGGGCAATAGCTCACAGTGGGACTAAGGGTCCACGTAAAAAACAGGGGAGGCGGGGAACCAGCTAGTCTGGGATGACCGCCAAACCCTAAAAATAAAAAAATAAAAAAAATCTGTTCTTATCAGCTTAATATCTGATACGTGACCGATTCGGTCACTACGATATTAAACTGATTTTTGGAACTAGGTGACATGCCCGGGGCTTGCCTCGCTGTCTTTGGTCAAAGGGAGGCAACCTTCTTTTTTATAGATATTTGGTTTATAGAGTCTAAACATTTGCGTTTTGAAGCAGCTTTTCTTTTGTTTGAAATACTTTGATTGCTAAAAGTTTGCAATGAGAAGCTAGGTAAAACTATTTGAAAATCGACAGAATTTATAGAATGCTGCACATCTGCTTGCAGCGTATTGTATAAATGGTAACCGGCTTGCATAAATTGCCTTATAGTTGAAATTTTTACTACTTTTATTCCTGTCACTGTCAATTTGGGGCAATTGTAAGACGTCTAAGTTTGTCTAGGAGGGAAATTGGTTATTCCGCCAATTCCCTTAATATTCTGAATATACAATAAAAGAGCGGACGTCGAAGAAAACGAAGGTGTGTTAGGTGTGTTTCCGGGACTCCTGTGTACAATTTCTGTTCCCACTTGTCGTACCATGGCAAGTTGGCTGTCCTTGTCTGCTTCCAAACCTCTGGTTTATCGCTTCTCGGCCTTTTGGCTAAGATCAAGTGTATTTGCTGGCCTCCAGTAGTGCGCTTGGTCTGGTCGGAGGCCGGGATGATCAATCTCGGTCCCTTGGCTAAGATCAGGCGCATTTGCTGCATCCCCCGCAGTAGTGCGCCTGGTCTGGTCGGGGGCCGGGTGATCAAAAAAAAAAAACAACCTCACATTAGCATCACTTTAAATGTGAGCCCGGTGGACCACTGTGGGCAATAGCTCACAGTGGGACTAAGGGTCCACGTAAAAAACAGGGGAGGCGGGGAACCAGCTAGTCTGGGATGACCGCCAAACCCTAAAAATAAAAAAATAAAAAACATCTGTTCTTATCAGCTTAATATCTGATACGTGACCGATTCGGTCACTACGATATTAAAATGATTTTTGGAACTAGGTGACATGCCCGGGGCTTGCCTCGCTGTCTTTGGTCAAAGGGAGGCAACCTTCTTTTTTATAGATATTTGGTTTATAGAGTCTAAACATTTGCGTTTTAAAGCAGCTTTTCTTTTGTTTGAAATACTTTGATTGCTAAAAGTTTGCAATGAGAAGCTAGGTAAAACTATTTGAAAATCGACAGAATTTATAGAATGCTGCACATCTGCTTGCAGCGTATTGTATAAATGGTAACCGGCTTGCATAAATTGCCTTATAGTTGAAATTTTTACTACTTTTATTCCTGTCACTGTCAATTTGGGGCAATTGTAAGACGTCTAAGTTTGTCTAGGAGGGAAATTGGTTATTCCGCCAATTCCCTTAATATTCTGAATATACAATAAAAGAGCGGACGTCGAAGAAAACGAAGGTGTGTTAGGTGTGTTTCCGGGACTCCTGTGTACAATTTCTGTTCCCACTTGTCGTACCATGGCAAGTTGGCTGTCCTTGTCTGCTTCCAAACCTCTGGTTTATCGCTTCTCGGCCTTTTGGCTAAGATCAAGTGTATTTGCTGGCCTCCAGTAGTGCGCTTGGTCTGGTCGGAGGCCGGGATGATCAATCTCGGTCCCTTGGCTAAGATCAGGCGCATTTGCTGCATCCCCCGCAGTAGTGCGCCTGGTCTGGTCGGGGGCCGGGTGATCAAAAAAAAAAGCAACCTCACATTAGCATCACTTTAAATGTGAGCCCGGTGGACCACTGTGGGCAATAGCTCACAGTGGGACTAAGGGTCCACGTAAAAAACAGGGGAGGCGGGGAACCAGCTAGTCTGGGATGACCGCCAAACCCTAAAAATAAAAAAATAAAAAAAAATCTGTTCTTATCAGCTTAATATCTGATACGTGACCGATTCGGTCACTACGATATTAAACTGATTTTTGGAACTAGGTGACATGCCCGGGGCTTGCCTCGCTGTCTTTGGTCAAAGGGAGGCAACCTTCTTTTTTATAGATATTTGGTTTATAGAGTCTAAACATTTGCGTTTTAAAGCAGCTTTTCTAATGTTTGAAATACTTTGATTGCTAAAAGTTTGCAATGAGAAGCTAGGTAAAACTATTTGAAAATCGACAGAATTTATAGAATGCTGCACATCTGCTTGCAGCGTATTGTATAAATGGTAACCGGCTTGCATAAATTGCCTTATAGTTGAAATTTTTACTACTTTTATTCCTGTCACTGTCAATTTGGGGCAATTGTAAGACGTCTAAGTTTGTCTAGGAGGGAAATTGGTTATTCCGCCAATTCCCTTAATATTCTGAATATACAATAAAAGAGCGGACGTCGAAGAAAACGAAGGTGTGTTAGGTGTGTTTCCGGGACTCCTGTGTACAATTTCTGTTCCCACTTGTCGTACCATGGCAAGTTGGCTGTCCTTGTCTGCTTCCAAACCTCTGGTTTATCGCTTCTCGGCCTTTTGGCTAAGATCAAGTGTATTTGCTGGCCTCCAGTAGTGCGCTTGGTCTGGTCGGAGGCCGGGATGATCAATCTCGGTCCCTTGGCTAAGATCAGGCGCATTTGCTGCATCCCCCGCAGTAGTGCGCCTGGTCTGGTCGGGGGCCGGGTGATCAAAAAAAAAAACAACCTCACATTAGCATCACTTTAAATGTGAGCCCGGTGGACCACTGTGGGCAATAGCTCACAGTGGGACTAAGGGTCCACGTAAAAAACAGGGGAGGCGGGGAACCAGCTAGTCTGGGATGACCGCCAAACCCTAAAAATAAAAAAATAAAAAAAATCTGTTCTTATCAGCTTAATATCTGATACGTGACCGATTCGGTCACTACGATATTAAACTGATTTTTGGAACTAGGTGACATGCCCGGGGCTTGCCTCGCTGTCTTTGGTCAAAGGGAGGCAACCTTCTTTTTTATAGATATTTGGTTTATAGAGTCTAAACATTTGTGTTTTAAAGCAGCTTTTCTTTTGTTTGAAATACTTTGATTGCTAAAAGTTTGCAATGAGAAGCTAGGTAAAACTATTTGAAAATCGACAGAATTTATAGAATGCTGCACATCTGCTTGCAGCGTATTGTATAAATGGTAACCGGCTTGCATAAATTGCCTTATAGTTGAAATTTTTACTACTTTTATTCCTGTCACTGTCAATTTGGGGCAATTGTAAGACGTCTAAGTTTGTCTAGGAGGGAAATTGGTTATTCCGCCAATTCCCTTAATATTCTGAATATACAATAAAAGAGCGGACGTCGAAGAAAACGAAGGTGTGTTAGGTGTGTTTCCGGGACTCCTGTGTACAATTTCTGTTCCCACTTGTCGTACCATGGCAAGTTGGCTGTCCTTGTCTGCTTCCAAACCTCTGGTTTATCGCTTCTCGGCCTTTTGGCTAAGATCAAGTGTATTTGCTGGCCTCCAGTAGTGCGCTTGGTCTGGTCGGAGGCCGGGATGATCAATCTCGGTCCCTTGGCTAAGATCAGGCGCATTTGCTGCATCCCCCGCAGTAGTGCGCCTGGTCTGGTCGGGGGCCGGGTGATCAAAAAAAAAAACAACCTCACATTAGCATCACTTTAAATGTGAGCCCGGTGGACCACTGTGGGCAATAGCTCACAGTGGGACTAAGGGTCCACGTAAAAAACAGGGGAGGCGGGGAACCAGCTAGTCTGGGATGACCGCCAAACCCTAAAAATAAAAAAATAAAAAAAATCTGTTCTTATCAGCTTAATATCTGATACGTGACCGATTCGGTCACTACGATATTAAACTGATTTTTGGAACTAGGTGACATGCCCGGGGCTTGCCTCGCTGTCTTTGGTCAAAGGGAGGCAACCTTCTTTTTTATAGATATTTGGTTTATAGAGTCTAAACATTTGCGTTTTAAAGCAGCTTTTCTTTTGTTTGAAATACTTTGATTGCTAAAAGTTTGCAATGAGAAGCTAGGTAAAACTATTTGAAAATCGACAGAATTTATAGAATGCTGCACATCTGCTTGCAGCGTATTGTATAAATGGTAACCGGCTTGCATAAATTGCCTTATAGTTGAAATTTTTTCTACTTTTATTCCTGTCACTGTCAATTTGGGGCAATTGTAAGACGTCTAAGTTTGTCTAGGAGGGAAATTGGTTATTCCGCCAATTCCCTTAATATTCTGAATATACAATAAAAGAGCGGACGTCGAAGAAAACGAAGGTGTGTTAGGTGTGTTTTCGGGACTCCTGTGTACAATTTCTGTTCCCACTTGTCGTACCATGGCAAGTTGGCTGTCCTTGTCTGCTTCCAAACCTCTGGTTTATCGCTTCTCGGCCTTTTGGCTAAGATCAAGTGTATTTGCTGGCCTCCAGTAGTGCGCTTGGTCTGGTCGGAGGCCGGGATGATCAATCTCGGTCCCTTGGCTAAGATCAGGCGCATTTGCTACATCCCCCGCAGTAGTGCGCCTGGTCTGGTCGGGGGCCGGGTGATCAAAAAAAAAAACAACCTCACATTAGCATCACTTTAAATGTGAGCCCGGTGGACCACTGTGGGCAATAGCTCACAGTGGGACTAAGGGTCCACGTAAAAAACAGGGGAGGCGGGGAACCAGCTAGTCTGGGATGACCGCCAAACCCTAAAAATAAAAAAATAAAAAACATCTGTTCTTATCAGCTTAATATCTGATACGTGACCGATTCGGTCACTACGATATTAAAATGATTTTTGGAACTAGGTGACATGCCCGGGGCTTGCCTCGCTGTCTTTGGTCAAAGGGAGGCAACCTTCTTTTTTATAGATATTTGGTTTATAGAGTCTAAACATTTGTGTTTTAAAGCAGCTTTTCTTTTGTTTGAAATACTTTGATTGCTAAAAGTTTGCAATGAGAAGCTAGGTAAAACTATTTGAAAATCGACAGAATTTATAGAATGCTGCACATCTGCTTGCAGCGTATTGTATAAATGGTAACCGGCTTGCATAAATTGCCTTATAGTTGAAATTTTTACTACTTTTATTCCTGTCACTGTCAATTTGGGGCAATTGTAAGACGTCTAAGTTTGTCTAGGAGGGAAATTGGTTATTCCGCCAATTCCCTTAATATTCTGAATATACAATAAAAGAGCGGACGTCGAAGAAAACGAAGGTGTGTTAGGTGTGTTTCCGGGACTCCTGTGTACAATTTCTGTTCCCACTTGTCGTACCATGGCAAGTTGGCTGTCCTTGTCTGCTTCCAAACCTCTGGTTTATCGCTTCTCGGCCTTTTGGCTAAGATCAAGTGTATTTGCTGGCCTCCAGTAGTGCGCTTGGTCTGGTCGGAGGCCGGGATGATCAATCTCGGTCCCTTGGCTAAGATCAGGCGCATTTGCTGCATCCCCCGCAGTAGTGCGCCTGGTCTGGTCGAGGGCCGGGTGATCAAAAAAAAAAACAACCTCACATTAGCATCACTTTAAATGTGAGCCCGGTGGACCACTGTGGGCAATAGCTCACAGTGGGACTAAGGGTCCACGTAAAAAACAGGGGAGGCGGGGAACCAGCTAGTCTGGGATGACCGCCAAACCCTAAAAATAAAAAAATAAAAAAAATCTGTTCTTATCAGCTTAATATCTGATACGTGACCGATTCGGTCACTACGATATTAAACTGATTTTTGGAACTAGGTGACATGCCCGGGGCTTGCCTCGCTGTCTTTGGTCAAAGGGAGGCAACCTTCTTTTTTATAGATATTTGGTTTATAGAGTCTAAACATTTGCGTTTTAAAGCAGCTTTTCTTTTGTTTGAAATACTTTGATTGCTAAAAAAATGCAATGAGAAGCTAGGTAAAACTATTTGAAAATCGACAGAATTTATAGAATGCTGCACATCTGCTTGCAGCGTATTGTATAAATGGTAACCGGCTTGCATAAATTGCCTTATAGTTGAAATTTTTTCTACTTTTATTCCTGTCACTGTCAATTTGGGGCAATTGTAAGACGTCTAAGTTTGTCTAGGAGGGAAATTGGTTATTCCGCCAATTCCCTTAATATTCTGAATATACAATAAAAGAGCGGACGTCGAAGAAAACGAAGGTGTGTTAGGTGTGTTTCCGGGACTCCTGTGTACAATTTCTGTTCCCACTTGTCGTACCATGGCAAGTTGGCTGTCCTTGTCTGCTTCCAAACCTCTGGTTTATCGCTTCTCGGCCTTTTGGCTAAGATCAAGTGTATTTGCTGGCCTCCAGTAGTGCGCTTGGTCTGGTCGGAGGCCGGGATGATCAATCTCGGTCCCTTGGCTAAGATCAGGCGCATTTGCTACATCCCCCGCAGTAGTGCGCCTGGTCTGGTCGGGGGCCGGGTGATCAAAAAAAAAAACAACCTCACATTAGCATCACTTTAAATGTGAGCCCGGTGGACCACTGTGGGCAATAGCTCACAGTGGGACTAAGGGTCCACGTAAAAAACAGGGGAGGCGGGGAACCAGCTAGTCTGGGATGACCGCCAAACCCTAAAAATAAAAAAATAAAAAACATCTGTTCTTATCAGCTTAATATCTGATACGTGACCGATTCGGTCACTACGATATTAAAATGATTTTTGGAACTAGGTGACATGCCCGGGGCTTGCCTCGCTGTCTTTGGTCAAAGGGAGGCAACCTTCTTTTTTATAGATATTTGGTTTATAGAGTCTAAACATTTGCGTTTTAAAGCAGCTTTTCTTTTGTTTGAAATACTTTGATTGCTAAAAGTTTGCAATGAGAAGCTAGGTAAAACTATTTGAAAATCGACAGAATTTATAGAATGCTGCACATCTGCTTGCAGCGTATTGTATAAATGGTAACCGGCTTGCATAAATTGCCTTATAGTTGAAATTTTTACTACTTTTATTCCTGTCACTGTCAATTTGGGGCAATTGTAAGACGTCTAAGTTTGTCTAGGAGGGAAATTGGTTATTCCGCCAATTCCCTTAATATTCTGAATATACAATAAAAGAGCGGACGTCGAAGAAAACGAAGGTGTGTTAGGTGTGTTTCCGGGACTCCTGTGTACAATTTCTGTTCCCACTTGTCGTACCATGGCAAGTTGGCTGTCCTTGTCTGCTTCCAAACCTCTGGTTTATCGCTTCTCGGCCTTTTGGCTAAGATCAAGTGTATTTGCTGGCCTCCAGTAGTGCGCTTGGTCTGGTCGGAGGCCGGGATGATCAATCTCGGTCCCTTGGCTAAGATCAGGCGCATTTGCTGCATCCCCCGCAGTAGTGCGCCTGGTCTGGTCGGGGGCCGGGTGATCAAAAAAAAAAGCAACCTCACATTAGCATCACTTTAAATGTGAGCCCGGTGGACCACTGTGGGCAATAGCTCACAGTGGGACTAAGGGTCCACGTAAAAAACAGGGGAGGCGGGGAACCAGCTAGTCTGGGATGACCGCCAAACCCTAAAAATAAAAAAATAAAAAAAAATCTGTTCTTATCAGCTTAATATCTGATACGTGACCGATTCGGTCACTACGATATTAAACTGATTTTTGGAACTAGGTGACATGCCCGGGGCTTGCCTCGCTGTCTTTGGTCAAAGGGAGGCAACCTTCTTTTTTATAGATATTTGGTTTATAGAGTCTAAACATTTGCGTTTTAAAGCAGCTTTTCTAATGTTTGAAATACTTTGATTGCTAAAAGTTTGCAATGAGAAGCTAGGTAAAACTATTTGAAAATCGACAGAATTTATAGAATGCTGCACATCTGCTTGCAGCGTATTGTATAAATGGTAACCGGCTTGCATAAATTGCCTTATAGTTGAAATTTTTACTACTTTTATTCCTGTCACTGTCAATTTGGGGCAATTGTAAGACGTCTAAGTTTGTCTAGGAGGGAAATTGGTTATTCCGCCAATTCCCTTAATATTCTGAATATACAATAAAAGAGCGGACGTCGAAGAAAACGAAGGTGTGTTAGGTGTGTTTCCGGGACTCCTGTGTACAATTTCTGTTCCCACTTGTCGTACCATGGCAAGTTGGCTGTCCTTGTCTGCTTCCAAACCTCTGGTTTATCGCTTCTCGGCCTTTTGGCTAAGATCAAGTGTATTTGCTGGCCTCCAGTAGTGCGCTTGGTCTGGTCGGAGGCCGGGATGATCAATCTCGGTCCCTTGGCTAAGATCAGGCGCATTTGCTGCATCCCCCGCAGTAGTGCGCCTGGTCTGGTCGGGGGCCGGGTGATCAAAAAAAAAAAACAACCTCACATTAGCATCACTTTAAATGTGAGCCCGGTGGAACGCTGTGGGCAATAGCTCACAGTGGGACTAAGGGTCCACGTAAAAAACAGGGGAGGCGGGGAACCAGCTAGTCTGGGATGACCGCCAAACCCTAAAAATAAAAAAATAAAAAAAATCTGTTCTTATCAGCTTAATATCTGATACGTGACCGATTCGGTCACTACGATATTAAACTGATTTTTGGAACTAGGTGACATGCCCGGGGCTTGCCTCGCTGTCTTTGGTCAAAGGGAGGCAACCTTCTTTTTTATAGATATTTGGTTTATAGAGTCTAAACATTTGTGTTTTAAAGCAGCTTTTCTTTTGTTTGAAATACTTTGATTGCTAAAAGTTTGCAATGAGAAGCTAGGTAAAACTATTTGAAAATCGACAGAATTTATAGAATGCTGCACATCTGCTTGCAGCGTATTGTATAAATGGTAACCGGCTTGCATAAATTGCCTTATAGTTGAAATTTTTACTACTTTTATTCCTGTCACTGTCAATTTGGGGCAATTGTAAGACGTCTAAGTTTGTCTAGGAGGGAAATTGGTTATTCCGCCAATTCCCTTAATATTCTGAATATACAATAAAAGAGCGGACGTCGAAGAAAACGAAGGTGTGTTAGGTGTGTTTCCGGGACTCCTGTGTACAATTTCTGTTCCCACTTGTCGTACCATGGCAAGTTGGCTGTCCTTGTCTGCTTCCAAACCTCTGGTTTATCGCTTCTCGGCCTTTTGGCTAAGATCAAGTGTATTTGCTGGCCTCCAGTAGTGCGCTTGGTCTGGTCGGAGGCCGGGATGATCAATCTCGGTCCCTTGGCTAAGATCAGGCGCATTTGCTGCATCCCCCGCAGTAGTGCGCCTGGTCTGGTCGGGGGCCGGGTGATCAAAAAAAAAAACAACCTCACATTAGCATCACTTTAAATGTGAGCCCGGTGGACCACTGTGGGCAATAGCTCACAGTGGGACTAAGGGTCCACGTAAAAAACAGGGGAGGCGGGGAACCAGCTAGTCTGGGATGACCGCCAAACCCTAAAAATAAAAAAATAAAAAAAATCTGTTCTTATCAGCTTAATATCTGATACGTGACCGATTCGGTCACTACGATATTAAACTGATTTTTGGAACTAGGTGACATGCCCGGGGCTTGCCTCGCTGTCTTTGGTCAAAGGGAGGCAACCTTCTTTTTTATAGATATTTGGTTTATAGAGTCTAAACATTTGCGTTTTAAAGCAGCTTTTCTTTTGTTTGAAATACTTTGATTGCTAAAAGTTTGCAATGAGAAGCTAGGTAAAACTATTTGAAAATCGACAGAATTTATAGAATGCTGCACATCTGCTTGCAGCGTATTGTATAAATGGTAACCGGCTTGCATAAATTGCCTTATAGTTGAAATTTTTTCTACTTTTATTCCTGTCACTGTCAATTTGGGGCAATTGTAAGACGTCTAAGTTTGTCTAGGAGGGAAATTGGTTATTCCGCCAATTCCCTTAATATTCTGAATATACAATAAAAGAGCGGACGTCGAAGAAAACGAAGGTGTGTTAGGTGTGTTTCCGGGACTCCTGTGTACAATTTCTGTTCCCACTTGTCGTACCATGGCAAGTTGGCTGTCCTTGTCTGCTTCCAAACCTCTGGTTTATCGCTTCTCGGCCTTTTGGCTAAGATCAAGTGTATTTGCTGGCCTCCAGTAGTGCGCTTGGTCTGGTCGGAGGCCGGGATGATCAATCTCGGTCCCTTGGCTAAGATCAGGCGCATTTGCTACATCCCCCGCAGTAGTGCGCCTGGTCTGGTCGGGGGCCGGGTGATTAAAAAAAAAAACAACCTCACATTAGCATCACTTTAAATGTGAGCCCGGTGGACCACTGTGGGCAATAGCTCACAGTGGGACTAAGGGTCCACGTAAAAAACAGGGGAGGCGGGGAACCAGCTAGTCTGGGATGACCGCCAAACCCTAAAAATAAAAAAATAAAAAACATCTGTTCTTATCAGCTTAATATCTGATACGTGACCGATTCGGTCACTACGATATTAAAATGATTTTTGGAACTAGGTGACATGCCCGGGGCTTGCCTCGCTGTCTTTGGTCAAAGGGAGGCAACCTTCTTTTTTATAGATATTTGGTTTATAGAGTCTAAACATTTGCGTTTTAAAGCAGCTTTTCTTTTGTTTGAAATACTTTGATTGCTAAAAGTTTGCAATGAGAAGCTAGGTAAAACTATTTGAAAATCGACAGAATTTATAGAATGCTTCACATCTGCTTGCAGCGTATTGTATAAATGGTAACCGGCTTGCATAAATTGCCTTATAGTTGAAATTTTTACTACTTTTATTCCTGTCACTGTCAATTTGGGGCAATTGTAAGACGTCTAAGTTTGTCTAGGAGGGAAATTGGTTATTCCGCCAATTCCCTTAATATTCTGAATATACAATAAAAGAGCGGACGTCGACGAAAACGAAGGTGTGTTAGGTGTGTTTCCGGGACTCCTGTGTACAATTTCTGTTCCCACTTGTCGTACCATGGCAAGTTGGCTGTCCTTGTCTGCTTCCAAACCTCTGGTTTATCGCTTCTCGGCCTTTTGGCTAAGATCAAGTGTATTTGCTGGCCTCCAGTAGTGCGCTTGGTCTGGTCGGAGGCCGGGATGATCAATCTCGGTCCCTTGGCTAAGATCAGGCGCATTTGCTGCATCCCCCGCAGTAGTGCGCCTGGTCTGGTCGGGGGCCGGGTGATCAAAAAAAAAAGCAACCTCACATTAGCATCACTTTAAATGTGAGCCCGGTGGACCACTGTGGGCAATAGCTCACAGTGGGACTAAGGGTCCACGTAAAAAACAGGGGAGGCGGGGAACCAGCTAGTCTGGGATGACCGCCAAACCCTAAAAATAAAAAAATAAAAAAAAATCTGTTCTTATCAGCTTAATATCTGATACGTGACCGATTCGGTCACTACGATATTAAACTGATTTTTGGAACTAGGTGACATGCCCGGGGCTTGCCTCGCTGTCTTTGGTCAAAGGGAGGCAACCTTCTTTTTTATAGATATTTGGTTTATAGAGTCTAAACATTTGCGTTTTAAAGCAGCTTTTCTAATGTTTGAAATACTTTGATTGCTAAAAGTTTGCAATGAGAAGCTAGGTAAAACTATTTGAAAATCGACAGAATTTATAGAATGCTGCACATCTGCTTGCAGCGTATTGTATAAATGGTAACCGGCTTGCATAAATTGCCTTATAGTTGAAATTTTTACTACTTTTATTCCTGTCACTGTCAATTTGGGGCAATTGTAAGACGTCTAAGTTTGTCTAGGAGGGAAATTGGTTATTCCGCCAATTCCCTTAATATTCTGAATATACAATAAAAGAGCGGACGTCGAAGAAAACGAAGGTGTGTTAGGTGTGTTTCCGGGACTCCTGTGTACAATTTCTGTTCCCACTTGTCGTACCATGGCAAGTTGGCTGTCCTTGTCTGCTTCCAAACCTCTGGTTTATCGCTTCTCGGCCTTTTGGCTAAGATCAAGTGTATTTGCTGGCCTCCAGTAGTGCGCTTGGTCTGGTCGGAGGCCGGGATGATCAATCTCGGTCCCTTGGCTAAGATCAGGCGCATTTGCTGCATCCCCCGCAGTAGTGCGCCTGGTCTGGTCGGGGGCCGGGTGATCAAAAAAAAAAAACAACCTCACATTAGCATCACTTTAAATGTGAGCCCGGTGGACCACTGTGGGCAATAGCTCACAGTGGGACTAAGGGTCCACGTAAAAAACAGGGGAGGCGGGGAACCAGCTAGTCTGGGATGACCGCCAAACCCTAAAAATAAAAAAATAAAAAAAATCTGTTCTTATCAGCTTAATATCTGATACGTGACCGATTCGGTCACTACGATATTAAACTGATTTTTGGAACTAGGTGACATGCCCGGGGCTTGCCTCGCTGTCTTTGGTCAAAGGGAGGCAACCTTCTTTTTTATAGATATTTGGTTTATAGAGTCTAAACATTTGTGTTTTAAAGCAGCTTTTCTTTTGTTTGAAATACTTTGATTGCTAAAAGTTTGCAATGAGAAGCTAGGTAAAACTATTTGAAAATCGACAGAATTTATAGAATGCTGCACATCTGCTTGCAGCGTATTGTATAAATGGTAACCGGCTTGCATAAATTGCCTTATAGTTGAAATTTTTACTACTTTTATTCCTGTCACTGTCAATTTGGGGCAATTGTAAGACGTCTAAGTTTGTCTAGGAGGGAAATTGGTTATTCCGCCAATTCCCTTAATATTCTGAATATACAATAAAAGAGCGGACGTCGAAGAAAACGAAGGTGTGTTAGGTGTGTTTCCGGGACTCCTGTGTACAATTTCTGTTCCCACTTGTCGTACCATGGCAAGTTGGCTGTCCTTGTCTGCTTCCAAACCTCTGGTTTATCGCTTCTCGGCCTTTTGGCTAAGATCAAGTGTATTTGCTGGCCTCCAGTAGTGCGCTTGGTCTGGTCGGAGGCCGGGATGATCAATCTCGGTCCCTTGGCTAAGATCAGGCGCATTTGCTGCATCCCCCGCAGTAGTGCGCCTGGTCTGGTCGGGGGCCGGGTGATCAAAAAAAAAAAACAACCTCACATTAGCATCACTTTAAATGTGAGCCCGGTGGACCACTGTGGGCAATAGCTCACAGTGGGACTAAGGGTCCACGTAAAAAACAGGGGAGGCGGGGAACCAGCTAGTCTGGGATGACCGCCAAACCCTAAAAATAAAAAAATAAAAAAAATCTGTTCTTATCAGCTTAATATCTGATACGTGACCGATTCGGTCACTACGATATTAAACTGATTTTTGGAACTAGGTGACATGCCCGGGGCTTGCCTCGCTGTCTTTGGTCAAAGGGAGGCAACCTTCTTTTTTATAGATATTTGGTTTATAGAGTCTAAACATTTGCGTTTTAAAGCAGCTTTTCTTTTGTTTGAAATACTTTGATTGCTAAAAGTTTGCAATGAGAAGCTAGGTAAAACTATTTGAAAATCGACAGAATTTATAGAATGCTGCACATCTGCTTGCAGCGTATTGTATAAATGGTAACCGGCTTGCATAAATTGCCTTATAGTTGAAATTTTTTCTACTTTTATTCCTGTCACTGTCAATTTGGGGCAATTGTAAGACGTCTAAGTTTGTCTAGGAGGGAAATTGGTTATTCCGCCAATTCCCTTAATATTCTGAATATACAATAAAAGAGCGGACGTCGAAGAAAACGAAGGTGTGTTAGGTGTGTTTCCGGGACTCCTGTGTACAATTTCTGTTCCCACTTGTCGTACCATGGCAAGTTGGCTGTCCTTGTCTGCTTCCAAACCTCTGGTTTATCGCTTCTCGGCCTTTTGGCTAAGATCAAGTGTATTTGCTGGCCTCCAGTAGTGCGCTTGGTCTGGTCGGAGGCCGGGATGATCAATCTCGGTCCCTTGGCTAAGATCAGGCGCATTTGCTGCATCCCCCGCAGTAGTGCGCCTGGTCTGGTCGGGGGCCGGGTGATCAAAAAAAAAAGCAACCTCACATTAGCATCACTTTAAATGTGAGCCCGGTGGACCACTGTGGGCAATAGCTCACAGTGGGACTAAGGGTCCACGTAAAAAACAGGGGAGGCGGGGAACCAGCTAGTCTGGGATGACCGCCAAACCCTAAAAATAAAAAAATAAAAAAAAATCTGTTCTTATCAGCTTAATATCTGATACGTGACCGATTCGGTCACTACGATATTAAACTGATTTTTGGAACTAGGTGACATGCCCGGGGCTTGCCTCGCTGTCTTTGGTCAAAGGGAGGCAACCTTCTTTTTTATAGATATTTGGTTTATAGAGTCTAAACATTTGCGTTTTAAAGCAGCTTTTCTAATGTTTGAAATACTTTGATTGCTAAAAGTTTGCAATGAGAAGCTAGGTAAAACTATTTGAAAATCGACAGAATTTATAGAATGCTGCACATCTGCTTGCAGCGTATTGTATAAATGGTAACCGGCTTGCATAAATTGCCTTATAGTTGAAATTTTTACTACTTTTATTCCTGTCACTGTCAATTTGGGGCAATTGTAAGACGTCTAAGTTTGTCTAGGAGGGAAATTGGTTATTCCGCCAATTCCCTTAATATTCTGAATATACAATAAAAGAGCGGACGTCGAAGAAAACGAAGGTGTGTTAGGTGTGTTTCCGGGACTCCTGTGTACAATTTCTGTTCCCACTTGTCGTACCATGGCAAGTTGGCTGTCCTTGTCTGCTTCCAAACCTCTGGTTTATCGCTTCTCGTCCTTTTGGCTAAGATCAAGTGTATTTGCTGGCCTCCAGTAGTGCGCTTGGTCTGGTCGGAGGCCGGGATGATCAATCTCGGTCCCTTGGCTAAGATCAGGCGCATTTGCTGCATCCCCCGCAGTAGTGCGCCTGGTCTGGTCGGGGGCCGGGTGATCAAAAAAAAAAAACAACCTCACATTAGCATCACTTTAAATGTGAGCCCGGTGGACCACTGTGGGCAATAGCTCACAGTGGGACTAAGGGTCCACGTAAAAAACAGGGGAGGCGGGGAACCAGCTAGTCTGGGATGACCGCCAAACCCTAAAAATAAAAAAATAAAAAAAATCTGTTCTTATCAGCTTAATATCTGATACGTGACCGATTCGGTCACTACGATATTAAACTGATTTTTGGAACTAGGTGACATGCCCGGGGCTTGCCTCGCTGTCTTTGGTCAAAGGGAGGCAACCTTCTTTTTTATAGATATTTGGTTTATAGAGTCTAAACATTTGTGTTTTAAAGCAGCTTTTCTTTTGTTTGAAATACTTTGATTGCTAAAAGTTTGCAATGAGAAGCTAGGTAAAACTATTTGAAAATCGACAGAATTTATAGAATGCTGCACATCTGCTTGCAGCGTATTGTATAAATGGTAACCGGCTTGCATAAATTGCCTTATAGTTGAAATTTTTACTACTTTTATTCCTGTCACTGTCAATTTGGGGCAATTGTAAGACGTCTAAGTTTGTCTAGGAGGGAAATTGGTTATTCCGCCAATTCCCTTAATATTCTGAATATACAATAAAAGAGCGGACGTCGAAGAAAACGAAGGTGTGTTAGGTGTGTTTCCGGGACTCCTGTGTACAATTTCTGTTCCCACTTGTCGTACCATGGCAAGTTGGCTGTCCTTGTCTGCTTCCAAACCTCTGGTTTATCGCTTCTCGGCCTTTTGGCTAAGATCAAGTGTATTTGCTGGCCTCCAGTAGTGCGCTTGGTCTGGTCGGAGGCCGGGATGATCAATCTCGGTCCCTTGGCTAAGATCAGGCGCATTTGCTGCATCCCCCGCAGTAGTGCGCCTGGTCTGGTCGGGGGCCGGGTGATCAAAAAAAAAAAACAACCTCACATTAGCATCACTTTAAATGTGAGCCCGGTGGACCACTGTGGGCAATAGCTCACAGTGGGACTAAGGGTCCACGTAAAAAACAGGGGAGGCGGGGAACCAGCTAGTCTGGGATGACCGCCAAACCCTAAAAATAAAAAAATAAAAAAAATCTGTTCTTATCAGCTTAATATCTGATACGTGACCGATTCGGTCACTACGATATTAAACTGATTTTTGGAACTAGGTGACATGCCCGGGGCTTGCCTCGCTGTCTTTGGTCAAAGGGAGGCAACCTTCTTTTTTATAGATATTTGGTTTATAGAGTCTAAACATTTGCGTTTTAAAGCAGCTTTTCTTTTGTTTGAAATACTTTGATTGCTAAAAGTTTGCAATGAGAAGCTAGGTAAAACTATTTGAAAATCGACAGAATTTATAGAATGCTGCACATCTGCTTGCAGCGTATTGTATAAATGGTAACCGGCTTGCATAAATTGCCTTATAGTTGAAATTTTTTCTACTTTTATTCCTGTCACTGTCAATTTGGGGCAATTGTAAGACGTCTAAGTTTGTCTAGGAGGGAAATTGGTTATTCCGCCAATTCCCTTAATATTCTGAATATACAATAAAAGAGCGGACGTCGAAGAAAACGAAGGTGTGTTAGGTGTGTTTCCGGGACTCCTGTGTACAATTTCTGTTCCCACTTGTCGTACCATGGCAAGTTGGCTGTCCTTGTCTGCTTCCAAACCTCTGGTTTATCGCTTCTCGGCCTTTTGGCTAAGATCAAGTGTATTTGCTGGCCTCCAGTAGTGCGCTTGGTCTGGTCGGAGGCCGGGATGATCAATCTCGGTCCCTTGGCTAAGATCAGGCGCATTTGCTACATCCCCCGCAGTAGTGCGCCTGGTCTGGTCGGGGGCCGGGTGATCAAAAAAAAAAAAAACCTCACATTAGCATCACTTTAAATGTGAGCCCGGTGGACCACTGTGGGCAATAGCTCACAGTGGGACTAAGGGTCCACGTAAAAAACAGGGGAGGCGGGGAACCAGCTAGTCTGGGATGACCGCCAAACCCTAAAAATAAAAAAATAAAAAACATCTGTTCTTATCAGCTTAATATCTGATACGTGACCGATTCGGTCACTACGATATTAAAATGATTTTTGGAACTAGGTGACATGCCCGGGGCTTGCCTCGCTGTCTTTGGTCAAAGGGAGGCAACCTTCTTTTTTATAGATATTTGGTTTATAGAGTCTAAACATTTGCGTTTTAAAGCAGCTTTTCTTTTGTTTGAAATACTTTGATTGCTAAAAGTTTGCAATGAGAAGCTAGGTAAAACTATTTGAAAATCGACAGAATTTATAGAATGCTGCACATCTGCTTGCAGCGTATTGTATAAATGGTAACCGGCTTGCATAAATTGCCTTATAGTTGAAATTTTTACTACTTTTATTCCTGTCACTGTCAATTTGGGGCAATTGTAAGACGTCTAAGTTTGTCTAGGAGGGAAATTGGTTATTCCGCCAATTCCCTTAATATTCTGAATATACAATAAAAGAGCGGACGTCGAAGAAAACGAAGGTGTGTTAGGTGTGTTTCCGGGACTCCTGTGTACAATTTCTGTTCCCACTTGTCGTACCATGGCAAGTTGGCTGTCCTTGTCTGCTTCCAAACCTCTGGTTTATCGCTTCTCGGCCTTTTGGCTAAGATCAAGTGTATTTGCTGGCCTCCAGTAGTGCGCTTGGTCTGGTCGGAGGCCGGGATGATCAATCTCGGTCCCTTGGCTAAGATCAGGCGCATTTGCTGCATCCCCCGCAGTAGTGCGCCTGGTCTGGTCGGGGGCCGGGTGATCAAAAAAAAAAGCAACCTCACATTAGCATCACTTTAAATGTGAGCCCGGTGGACCACTGTGGGCAATAGCTCACAGTGGGACTAAGGGTCCACGTAAAAAACAGGGGAGGCGGGGAACCAGCTAGTCTGGGATGACCGCCAAACCCTAAAAATAAAAAAATAAAAAAAAATCTGTTCTTATCAGCTTAATATCTGATACGTGACCGATTCGGTCACTACGATATTAAACTGATTTTTGGAACTAGGTGACATGCCCGGGGCTTGCCTCGCTGTCTTTGGTCAAAGGGAGGCAACCTTCTTTTTTATAGATATTTGGTTTATAGAGTCTAAACATTTGCGTTTTAAAGCAGCTTTTCTAATGTTTGAAATACTTTGATTGCTAAAAGTTTGCAATGAGAAGCTAGGTAAAACTATTTGAAAATCGACAGAATTTATAGAATGCTGCACATCTGCTTGCAGCGTATTGTATAAATGGTAACCGGCTTGCATAAATTGCCTTATAGTTGAAATTTTTACTACTTTTATTCCTGTCACTGTCAATTTGGGGCAATTGTAAGACGTCTAAGTTTGTCTAGGAGGGAAATTGGTTATTCCGCCAATTCCCTTAATATTCTGAATATACAATAAAAGAGCGGACGTCGAAGAAAACGAAGGTGTGTTAGGTGTGTTTCCGGGACTCCTGTGTACAATTTCTGTTCCCACTTGTCGTACCATGGCAAGTTGGCTGTCCTTGTCTGCTTCCAAACCTCTGGTTTATCGCTTCTCGGCCTTTTGGCTAAGATCAAGTGTATTTGCTGGCCTCCAGTAGTGCGCTTGGTCTGGTCGGAGGCCGGGATGATCAATCTCGGTCCCTTGGCTAAGATCAGGCGCATTTGCTGCATCCCCCGCAGTAGTGCGCCTGGTCTGGTCGGGGGCCGGGTGATCAAAAAAAAAAAACAACCTCACATTAGCATCACTTTAAATGTGAGCCCGGTGGACCACTGTGGGCAATAGCTCACAGTGGGACTAAGGGTCCACGTAAAAAACAGGGGAGGCGGGGAACCAGCTAGTCTGGGATGACCGCCAAACCCTAAAAATAAAAAAATAAAAAAAATCTGTTCTTATCAGCTTAATATCTGATACGTGACCGATTCGGTCACTACGATATTAAACTGATTTTTGGAACTAGGTGACATGCCCGGGGCTTGCCTCGCTGTCTTTGGTCAAAGGGAGGCAACCTTCTTTTTTATAGATATTTGGTTTATAGAGTCTAAACATTTGCGTTTTAAAGCAGCTTTTCTTTTGTTTGAAATACTTTGATTGCTAAAAGTTTGCAATGAGAAGCTAGGTAAAACTATTTGAAAATCGACAGAATTTATAGAATGCTGCACATCTGCTTGCAGCGTATTGTATAAATGGTAACCGGCTTGCATAAATTGCCTTATAGTTGAAATTTTTACTACTTTTATTCCTGTCACTGTCAATTTGGGGCAATTGTAAGACGTCTAAGTTTGTCTAGGAGGGAAATTGGTTATTCCGCCAATTCCCTTAATATTCTGAATATACAATAAAAGAGCGGACGTCGAAGAAAACGAAGGTGTGTTAGGTGTGATTCCGGGACTCCTGTGTACAATTTCTGTTCCCACTTGTCGTACCATGGCAAGTTGGCTGTCCTTGTCTGCTTCCAAACCTCTGGTTTATCGCTTCTCGGCCTTTTGGCTAAGATCAAGTGTATTTGCTGGCCTCCAGTAGTGCGCTTGGTCTGGTCGGAGGCCGGGATGATCAATCTCGGTCCCTTGGCTAAGATCAGGCGCATTTGCTGCATCCCCCGCAGTAGTGCGCCTGGTCTGGTCGGGGGCCGGGTGATCAAAAAAAAAACAACCTCACATTAGCATCACTTTAAATGTGAGCCCGGTGGACCACTGTGGGCAATAGCTCACAGTGGGACTAAGGGTCCACGTAAAAAACAGGGGAGGCGGGGAACCAGCTAGTCTGGGATGACCGCCAAACCCTAAAAATAAAAAAATAAAAAAAATCTGTTCTTATCAGCTTAATATCTGATACGTGACCGATTCGGTCACTACGATATTAAACTGATTTTTGGAACTAGGTGACATGCCCGGGGCTTGCCTCGCTGTCTTTGGTCAAAGGGAGGCAACCTTCTTTTTTATAGATATTTGGTTTATAGAGTCTAAACATTTGCGTTTTAAAGCAGCTTTTCTTTTGTTTGAAATACTTTGATTGCTAAAAGTTTGCAATGAGAAGCTAGGTAAAACTATTTGAAAATCGACAGAATTTATAGAATGCTGCACATCTGCTTGCAGCGTATTGTATAAATGGTAACCGGCTTGCATAAATTGCCTTATAGTTGAAATTTTTACTACTTTTATTCCTGTCACTGTCAATTTGGGGCAATTGTAAGACGTCTAAGTTTGTCTAGGAGGGAAATTGGTTATTCCGCCAATTCCCTTAATATTCTGAATATACAATAAAAGAGCGGACGTCGAAGAAAACGAAGGTGTGTTAGGTGTGTTTCCGGGACTCCTGTGTACAATTTCTGTTCCCACTTGTCGTACCATGGCAAGTTGGCTGTCCTTGTCTGCTTCCAAACCTCTGGTTTATCGCTTCTCGGCCTTTTGGCTAAGATCAAGTGTATTTGCTGGCCTCCAGTAGTGCGCTTGGTCTGGTCGGAGGCCGGGATGATCAATCTCGGTCCCTTGGCTAAGATCAGGCGCATTTGCTGCATCCCCCGCAGTAGTGCGCCTGGTCTGGTCGGGGGCCGGGTGATCAAAAAAAAAAAAACAACCTCACATTAGCATCACTTTAAATGTGAGCCCGGTGGACCACTGTGGGCAATAGCTCACAGTGGGACTAAGGGTCCACGTAAAAAACAGGGGAGGCGGGGAACCAGCTAGTCTGGGATGACCGCCAAACCCTAAAAATAAAAAAATAAAAAAAATCTGTTCTTATCAGCTTAATATCTGATACGTGACCGATTCGGTCACTACGATATTAAACTGATTTTTGGAACTAGGTGACATGCCCGGGGCTTGCCTCGCTGTCTTTGGTCAAAGGGAGGCAACCTTCTTTTTTATAGATATTTGGTTTATAGAGTCTAAACATTTGCGTTTTAAAGCAGCTTTTCTTTTGTTTGAAATACTTTGATTGCTAAAAGTTTGCAATGAGAAGCTAGGTAAAACTATTTGAAAATCGACAGAATTTATAGAATGCTGCACATCTGCTTGCAGCGTATTGTATAAATGGTAACCGGCTTGCATAAATTGCCTTATAGTTGAAATTTTTACTACTTTTATTCCTGTCACTGTCAATTTGGGGCAATTGTAAGACGTCTAAGTTTGTCTAGGAGGGAAATTGGTTATTCCGCCAATTCCCTTAATATTCTGAATATACAATAAAAGAGCGGACGTCGAAGAAAACGAAGGTGTGTTAGGTGTGATTCCGGGACTCCTGTGTACAATTTCTGTTCCCACTTGTCGTACCATGGCAAGTTGGCTGTCCTTGTCTGCTTCCAAACCTCTGGTTTATCGCTTCTCGGCCTTTTGGCTAAGATCAAGTGTATTTGCTGGCCTCCAGTAGTGCGCTTGGTCTGGTCGGAGGCCGGGATGATCAATCTCGGTCCCTTGGCTAAGATCAGGCGCATTTGCTGCATCCCCCGCAGTAGTGCGCCTGGTCTGGTCGGGGGCCGGGTGATCAACAAAAAAAACAACCTCACATTAGCATCACTTTAAATGTGAGCCCGGTGGACCACTGTGGGCAATAGCTCACAGTGGGACTAAGGGTCCACGTAAAAAACAGGGGAGGCGGGGAACCAGCTAGTCTGGGATGACCGCCAAACCCTAAAAATAAAAAAATAAAAAAAATCTGTTCTTATCAGCTTAATATCTGATACGTGACCGATTCGGTCACTACGATATTAAACTGATTTTTGGAACTAGGTGACATGCCCGGGGCTTGCCTCGCTGTCTTTGGTCAAAGGGAGGCAACCTTCTTTTTTATAGATATTTGGTTTATAGAGTCTAAACATTTGCGTTTTAAAGCAGCTTTTCTTTTGTTTGAAATACTTTGATTGCTAAAAGTTTGCAATGAGAAGCTAGGTAAAACTATTTGAAAATCGACAGAATTTATAGAATGCTGCACATCTGCTTGCAGCGTATTGTATAAATGGTAACCGGCTTGCATAAATTGCCTTATAGTTGAAATTTTTACTACTTTTATTCCTGTCACTGTCAATTTGGGGCAATTGTAAGACGTCTAAGTTTGTCTAGGAGGGAAATTGGTTATTCCGCCAATTCCCTTAATATTCTGAATATACAATAAAAGAGCGGACGTCGAAGAAAACGAAGGTGTGTTAGGTGTGTTTCCGGGACTCCTGTGTACAATTTCTGTTCCCACTTGTCGTACCATGGCAAGTTGGCTGTCCTTGTCTGCTTCCAAACCTCTGGTTTATCGCTTCTCGGCCTTTTGGCTAAGATCAAGTGTATTTGCTGGCCTCCAGTAGTGCGCTTGGTCTGGTCGGAGGCCGGGATGATCAATCTCGGTCCCTTGGCTAAGATCAGGCGCATTTGCTGCATCCCCCGCAGTAGTGCGCCTGGTCTGGTCGGGGGCCGGGTGATCAAAAAAAAAAAACAACCTCACATTAGCATCACTTTAAATGTGAGCCCGGTGGACCACTGTGGGCAATAGCTCACAGTGGGACTAAGGGTCCACGTAAAAAACAGGGGAGGCGGGGAACCAGCTAGTCTGGGATGACCGCCAAACCCTAAAAATAAAAAAATAAAAAAAATCTGTTCTTATCAGCTTAATATCTGATACGTGACCGATTCGGTCACTACGATATTAAACTGATTTTTGGAACTAGGTGACATGCCCGGGGCTTGCCTCGCTGTCTTTGGTCAAAGGGAGGCAACCTTCTTTTTTATAGATATTTGGTTTATAGAGTCTAAACATTTGCGTTTTAAAGCAGCTTTTCTTTTGTTTGAAATACTTTGATTGCTAAAAGTTTGCAATGAGAAGCTAGGTAAAACTATTTGAAAATCGACAGAATTTATAGAATGCTGCACATCTGCTTGCAGCGTATTGTATAAATGGTAACCGGCTTGCATAAATTGCCTTATAGTTGAAATTTTTACTACTTTTATTCCTGTCACTGTCAATTTGGGGCAATTGTAAGACGTCTAAGTTTGTCTAGGAGGGAAATTGGTTATTCCGCCAATTCCCTTAATATTCTGAATATACAATAAAAGAGCGGACGTCGAAGAAAACGAAGGTGTGTTAGGTGTGTTTCCGGGACTCCTGTGTACAATTTCTGTTCCCACTTGTCGTACCATGGCAAGTTGGCTGTCCTTGTCTGCTTCCAAACCTCTGGTTTATCGCTTCTCGGCCTTTTGGCTAAGATCAAGTGTATTTGCTGGCCTCCAGTAGTGCGCTTGGTCTGGTCGGAGGCCGGGATGATCAATCTCGGTCCCTTGGCTAAGATCAGGCGCATTTGCTGCATCCCCCGCAGTAGTGCGCCTGGTCTGGTCGGGGGCCGGGTGATCAAAAAAAAAAAACAACCTCACATTAGCATCACTTTAAATGTGAGCCCGGTGGACCACTGTGGGCAATAGCTCACAGTGGGACTAAGGGTCCACGTAAAAAACAGGGGAGGCGGGGAACCAGCTAGTCTGGGATGACCGCCAAACCCTAAAAATAAAAAAATAAAAAAAATCTGTTCTTATCAGCTTAATATCTGATACGTGACCGATTCGGTCACTACGATATTAAACTGATTTTTGGAACTAGGTGACATGCCCGGGGCTTGCCTCGCTGTCTTTGGTCAAAGGGAGGCAACCTTCTTTTTTATAGATATTTGGTTTATAGAGTCTAAACATTTGCGTTTTAAAGCAGCTTTTCTTTTGTTTGAAATACTTTGATTGCTAAAAGTTTGCAATGAGAAGCTAGGTAAAACTATTTGAAAATCGACAGAATTTATAGAATGCTGCACATCTGCTTGCAGCGTATTGTATAAATGGTAACCGGCTTGCATAAATTGCCTTATAGTTGAAATTTTTACTACTTTTATTCCTGTCACTGTCAATTTGGGGCAATTGTAAGACGTCTAAGTTTGTCTAGGAGGGAAATTGGTTATTCCGCCAATTCCCTTAATATTCTGAATATACAATAAAAGAGCGGACGTCGAAGAAAACGAAGGTGTGTTAGGTGTGATTCCGGGACTCCTGTGTACAATTTCTGTTCCCACTTGTCGTACCATGGCAAGTTGGCTGTCCTTGTCTGCTTCCAAACCTCTGGTTTATCGCTTCTCGGCCTTTTGGCTAAGATCAAGTGTATTTGCTGGCCTCCAGTAGTGCGCTTGGTCTGGTCGGAGGCCGGGATGATCAATCTCGGTCCCTTGGCTAAGATCAGGCGCATTTGCTGCATCCCCCGCAGTAGTGCGCCTGGTCTGGTCGGGGGCCGGGTGATCAAAAAAAAAAACAACCTCACATTAGCATCACTTTAAATGTGAGCCCGGTGGACCACTGTGGGCAATAGCTCACAGTGGGACTAAGGGTCCACGTAAAAAACAGGGGAGGCGGGGAACCAGCTAGTCTGGGATGACCGCCAAACCCTAAAAATAAAAAAATAAAAAAAATCTGTTCTTATCAGCTTAATATCTGATACGTGACCGATTCGGTCACTACGATATTAAACTGATTTTTGGAACTAGGTGACATGCCCGGGGCTTGCCTCGCTGTCTTTGGTCAAAGGGAGGCAACCTTCTTTTTTATAGATATTTGGTTTATAGAGTCTAAACATTTGCGTTTTAAAGCAGCTTTTCTTTTGTTTGAAATACTTTGATTGCTAAAAGTTTGCAATGAGAAGCTAGGTAAAACTATTTGAAAATCGACAGAATTTATAGAATGCTGCACATCTGCTTGCAGCGTATTGTATAAATGGTAACCGGCTTGCATAAATTGCCTTATAGTTGAAATTTTTACTACTTTTATTCCTGTCACTGTCAATTTGGGGCAATTGTAAGACGTCTAAGTTTGTCTAGGAGGGAAATTGGTTATTCCGCCAATTCCCTTAATATTCTGAATATACAATAAAAGAGCGGACGTCGAAGAAAACGAAGGTGTGTTAGGTGTGTTTCCGGGACTCCTGTGTACAATTTCTGTTCCCACTTGTCGTACCATGGCAAGTTGGCTGTCCTTGTCTGCTTCCAAACCTCTGGTTTATCGCTTCTCGGCCTTTTGGCTAAGATCAAGTGTATTTGCTGGCCTCCAGTAGTGCGCTTGGTCTGGTCGGAGGCCGGGATGATCAATCTCGGTCCCTTGGCTAAGATCAGGCGCATTTGCTGCATCCCCCGCAGTAGTGCGCCTGGTCTGGTCGGGGGCCGGGTGATCAAAAAAAAAAACAACCTCACATTAGCATCACTTTAAATGTGAGCCCGGTGGACCACTGTGGGCAATAGCTCACAGTGGGACTAAGGGTCCACGTAAAAAACAGGGGAGGCGGGGAACCAGCTAGTCTGGGATGACCGCCAAACCCTAAAAATAAAAAAATAAAAAAAATCTGTTCTTATCAGCTTAATATCTGATACGTAACCGATTCGGTCACTACGATATTAAACTGATTTTTGGAACTAGGTGACATGCCCGGGGCTTGCCTCGCTGTCTTTGGTCAAAGGGAGGCAACCTTCTTTTTTATAGATATTTGGTTTATAGAGTCTAAACATTTGCGTTTTAAAGCAGCTTTTCTTTTGTTTGAAATACTTTGATTGCTAAAAGTTTGCAATGAGAAGCTAGGTAAAACTATTTGAAAATCGACAGAATTTATAGAATGCTGCACATCTGCTTGCAGCGTATTGTATAAATGGTAACCGGCTTGCATAAATTGCCTTATAGTTGAAATTTTTACTACTTTTATTCCTGTCACTGTCAATTTGGGGCAATTGTAAGACGTCTAAGTTTGTCTAGGAGGGAAATTGGTTATTCCGCCAATTCCCTTAATATTCTGAATATACAATAAAAGAGCGGACGTCGAAGAAAACGAAGGTGTGTTAGGTGTGATTCCGGGACTCCTGTGTACAATTTCTGTTCCCACTTGTCGTACCATGGCAAGTTGGCTGTCCTTGTCTGCTTCCAAACCTCTGGTTTATCGCTTCTCGGCCTTTTGGCTAAGATCAAGTGTATTTGCTGGCCTCCAGTAGTGCGCTTGGTCTGGTCGGAGGCCGGGATGATCAATCTCGGTCCCTTGGCTAAGATCAGGCGCATTTGCTGCATCCCCCGCAGTAGTGCGCCTGGTCTGGTCGGGGGCCGGGTGATCAAAAAAAAAAACAACCTCACATTAGCATCACTTTAAATGTGAGCCCGGTGGACCACTGTGGGCAATAGCTCACAGTGGGACTAAGGGTCCACGTAAAAAACAGGGGAGGCGGGGAACCAGCTAGTCTGGGATGACCGCCAAACCCTAAAAATAAAAAAATAAAAAAAATCTGTTCTTATCAGCTTAATATCTGATACGTGACCGATTCGGTCACTACGATATTAAACTGATTTTTGGAACTAGGTGACATGCCCGGGGCTTGCCTCGCTGTCTTTGGTCAAAGGGAGGCAACCTTCTTTTTTATAGATATTTGGTTTATAGAGTCTAAACATTTGCGTTTTAAAGCAGCTTTTCTTTTGTTTGAAATACTTTGATTGCTAAAAGTTTGCAATGAGAAGCTAGGTAAAACTATTTGAAAATCGACAGAATTTATAGAATGCTGCACATCTGCTTGCAGCGTATTGTATAAATGGTAACCGGCTTGCATAAATTGCCTTATAGTTGAAATTTTTACTACTTTTATTCCTGTCACTGTCAATTTGGGGCAATTGTAAGACGTCTAAGTTTGTCTAGGAGGGAAATTGGTTATTCCGCCAATTCCCTTAATATTCTGAATATACAATAAAAGAGCGGACGTCGAAGAAAACGAAGGTGTGTTAGGTGTGTTTCCGGGACTCCTGTGTACAATTTCTGTTCCCACTTGTCGTACCATGGCAAGTTGGCTGTCCTTGTCTGCTTCCAAACCTCTGGTTTATCGCTTCTCGGCCTTTTGGCTAAGATCAAGTGTATTTGCTGGCCTCCAGTAGTGCGCTTGGTCTGGTCGGAGGCCGGGATGATCAATCTCGGTCCCTTGGCTAAGATCAGGCGCATTTGCTGCATCCCCCGCAGTAGTGCGCCTGGTCTGGTCGGGGGCCGGGTGATCAAAAAAAAAACAACCTCACATTAGCATCACTTTAAATGTGAGCCCGGTGGACCACTGTGGGCAATAGCTCACAGTGGGACTAAGGGTCCACGTAAAAAACAGGGGAGGCGGGGAACCAGCTAGTCTGGGATGACCGCCAAACCCTAAAAATAAAAAAATAAAAAAAATCTGTTCTTATCAGCTTAATATCTGATACGTGACCGATTCGGTCACTACGATATTAAACTGATTTTTGGAACTAGGTGACATGCCCGGGGCTTGCCTCGCTGTCTTTGGTCAAAGGGAGGCAACCTTCTTTTTTATAGATATTTGGTTTATAGAGTCTAAACATTTGCGTTTTAAAGCAGCTTTTCTTTTGTTTGAAATACTTTGATTGCTAAAAGTTTGCAATGAGAAGCTAGGTAAAACTATTTGAAAATCGACAGAATTTATAGAATGCTGCACATCTGCTTGCAGCGTATTGTATAAATGGTAACCGGCTTGCATAAATTGCCTTATAGTTGAAATTTTTACTACTTTTATTCCTGTCACTGTCAATTTGGGGCAATTGTAAGACGTCTAAGTTTGTCTAGGAGGGAAATTGGTTATTCCGCCAATTCCCTTAATATTCTGAATATACAATAAAAGAGCGGACGTCGAAGAAAACGAAGGTGTGTTGGGTGTGTTTCCGGGACTCCTGTGTACAATTTCTGTTCCCACTTGTTGTACCATGGCAAGTTGGCTGTCCTTGTCTGCTTCCAAACCTCTGGTTTATCGCTTCTCGGCCTTTTGGCTAAGATCAAGTGTATTTGCTGGCCTCCAGTAGTGCGCTTGGTCTGGTCGGAGGCCGGGATGATCAATCTCGGTCCCTTGGCTAAGATCAGGCGCATTTGCTGCATCCCCCGCAGTAGTGCGCCTGGTCTGGTCGGGGGCCGGGTGATCAAAAAAAAAACAACCTCACATTAGCATCACTTTAAATGTGAGCCCGTTGGACCACTGTGGGCAATAGCTCACAGTGGGACTAAGGGTCCACGTAAAAAACAGGGGAGGCGGGGAACCAGCTAGTCTGGGATGACCGCCAAACCCTAAAAATAAAAAAATAAAAAAAATCTGTTCTTATCAGCTTAATATCTGATACGTGACCGATTCGGTCACTACGATATTAAACTGATTTTTGGAACTAGGTGACATGCCCGGGGCTTGCCTCGCTGTCTTTGGTCAAAGGGAGGCAACCTTCTTTTTTATAGATATTTGGTTTATAGAGTCTAAACATTTGCGTTTTAAAGCAGCTTTTCTTTTGTTTGAAATACTTTGATTGCTAAAAGTTTGCAATGAGAAGCTAGGTAAAACTATTTGAAAATCGACAGAATTTATAGAATGCTGCACATCTGCTTGCAGCGTATTGTATAAATGGTAACCGGCTTGCATAAATTGCCTTATAGTTGAAATTTTTACTACTTTTATTCCTGTCACTGTCAATTTGGGGCAATTGTAAGACGTCTAAGTTTGTCTAGGAGGGAAATTGGTTATTCCGCCAATTCCCTTAATATTCTGAATATACAATAAAAGAGCGGACGTCGAAGAAAACGAAGGTGTGTTAGGTGTGTTTCCGGGACTCCTGTGTACAATTTCTGTTCCCACTTGTCGTACCATGGCAAGTTGGCTGTCCTTGTCTGCTTCCAAACCTCTGGTTTATCGCTTCTCGGCCTTTTGGCTAAGATCAAGTGTATTTGCTGGCCTCCAGTAGTGCGCTTGGTCTGGTCGGAGGCCGGGATGATCAATCTCGGTCCCTTGGCTAAGATCAGGCGCATTTGCTGCATCCCCCGCAGTAGTGCGCCTGGTCTGGTCGGGGGCCGGGTGATCAAAAAAAAACAACCACACATTAGCATCACTTTAAATGTGAGCCCGGTGGACCACTGTGGGCAATAGCTCACAGTGGGACTAAGGGTCCACGTAAAAAACAGGGGAGGCGGGGAACCAGCTAGTCTGGGATGACCGCCAAACCCTAAAAATAAAAAAATAAAAAAAATCTGTTCTTATCAGCTTAATATCTGATACGTGACCGATTCGGTCACTACGATATTAAACTGATTTTTGGAACTAGGTGACATGCCCGGGGCTTGCCTCGCTGTCTTTGGTCAAAGGGAGGCAACCTTCTTTTTTATAGATATTTGGTTTATAGAGTCTAAACATTTGCGTTTTAAAGCAGCTTTTCTTTTGTTTGAAATACTTTGATTGCTAAAAGTTTGCAATGAGAAGCTAGGTAAAACTATTTGAAAATCGACAGAATTTATAGAATGCTGCACATCTGCTTGCAGCGTATTGTATAAATGGTAACCGGCTTGCATAAATTGCCTTATAGTTGAAATTTTTACTACTTTTATTCCTGTCACTGTCAATTTGGGGCAATTGTAAGACGTCTAAGTTTGTCTAGGAGGGAAATTGGTTATTCCGCCAATTCCCTTAATATTCTGAATATACAATAAAAGAGCGGACGTCGAAGAAAACGAAGGTGTGTTAGGTGTGTTTCCGGGACTCCTGTGTACAATTTCTGTTCCCACTTGTCGTACCATGGCAAGTTGGCTGTCCTTGTCTGCTTCCAAACCTCTGGTTTATCGCTTCTCGGCCTTTTGGCTAAGATCAAGTGTATTTGCTGGCCTCCAGTAGTGCGCTTGGTCTGGTCGGAGGCCGGGATGATCAATCTCGACCCCTTGGCTAAGATCAGGCGCATTTGCTGCATCCCCCGCAGTAGTGCGCCTGGTCTGGTCGGGGGCCGGGTGATCAAAAAAAAAAACAACCTCACATTAGCATCACTTTAAATGTGAGCCCGGTGGACCACTGTGGGCAATAGCTCACAGTGGGACTAAGGGTCCACGTAAAAAACAGGGGAGGCGGGGAACCAGCTAGTCTGGGATGACCGCCAAACCCTAAAAATAAAAAAATAAAAAAAATCTGTTCTTATCAGCTTAATATCTGATACGTGACCGGTTCGGTCACTACGATATTAAACTGATTTTTGGAACTAGGTGACATGCCCGGGGCTTGCCTCGCTGTCTTTGGTCAAAGGGAGGCAACCTTCTTTTTTTATAGATATTTGGTTTATAGAGTCTAAACATTTGCGTTTTAAAGCAGCTTTTCTTTTGTTTGAAATACTTTGATTGCTAAAAGTTTGCAATGAGAAGCTAGGTAAAACTATTTGAAAATCGACAGAATTTATAGAATGCTGCACATCTGCTTGCAGCGTATTGTATAAATGGTAACCGGCTTGCATAAATTGCCTTATAGTTGAAATTTTTACTACTTTTATTCCTGTCACTGTCAATTTGGGGCAATTGTAAGACGTCTAAGTTTGTCTAGGAGGGAAATTGGTTATTCCGCCAATTCCCTTAATATTCTGAATATACAATAAAAGAGCGGACGTCGAAGAAAACGAAGGTGTGTTAGGTGTGTTTCCGGGACTCCTGTGTACAATTTCTGTTCCCACTTGTCGTACCATGGCAAGTTGGCTGTCCTTGTCTGCTTCCAAACCTCTGGTTTATCGCTTCTCGGCCTTTTGGCTAAGATCAAGTGTATTTGCTGGCCTCCAGTAGTGCGCTTGGTCTGGTCGGAGGCCGGGATGATCAATCTCGGTCCCTTGGCTAAGATCAGGCGCATTTGCTGCATCCCCCGCAGTAGTGCGCCTGGTCTGGTCGGGGGCCGGGTGATCAAAAAAAAAAACAACCTCACATTAGCATCACTTTAAATGTGAGCCCGGTGGACCACTGTGGGCAATAGCTCACAGTGGGACTAAGGGTCCACGTAAAAAACAGGGGAGGCGGGGAACCAGCTAGTCTGGGATGACCGCCAAACCCTAAAAATAAAAAAATAAAAAAAATCTGTTCTTATCAGCTTAATATCTGATACGTGACCGATTCGGTCACTACGATATTAAACTGATTTTTGGAACTAGGTGACATGCCCGGGGCTTGCCTCGCTGTCTTTGGTCAAAGGGAGGCAACCTTCTTTTTTATAGATATTTGGTTTATAGAGTCTAAACATTTGCGTTTTAAAGCAGCTTTTCTTTTGTTTGAAATACTTTGATTGCTAAAAGTTTGCAATGAGAAGCTAGGTAAAACTATTTGAAAATCGACAGAATTTATAGAATGCTGTACATCTGCTTGCAGCGTATTGTATAAATGGTAACCGGCTTGCATAAATTGCCTTATAGTTGAAATTTTTACTACTTTTATTCCTGTCACTGTCAATTTGGGGCAATTGTAAGACGTCTAAGTTTGTCTAGGAGGGAAATTGGTTATTCCGCCAATTCCCTTAATATTCTGAATATACAATAAAAGAGCGGACGTCGAAGAAAACGAAGGTGTGTTAGGTGTGTTTCCGGGACTCCTGTGTACAATTTCTGTTCCCACTTGTCGTACCATGGCAAGTTGGCTGTCCTTGTCTGCTTCCAAACCTCTGGTTTATCGCTTCTCGGCCTTTTGGCTAAGATCAAGTGTATTTGCTGGCCTCCAGTAGTGCGCTTGGTCTGGTCGGAGGCCGGGATGATCAATCTCGGTCCCTTGGCTAAGATCAGGCGCATTTGCTGCATCCCCCGCAGTAGTGCGCCTGGTCTGGTCGGGGGCCGGGTGATCAAAAAAAAAAACAACCTCACATTAGCATCACTTTAAATGTGAGCCCGGTGGACCACTGTGGGCAATAGCTCACAGTGGGACTAAGGGTCCACGTAAAAAACAGGGGAGGCGGGGAACCAGCTAGTCTGGGATGACCGCCAAACCCTAAAAATAAAAAAATAAAAAAAATCTGTTCTTATCAGCTTAATATCTGATACGTGACCGATTCGGTCACTACGATATTAAACTGATTTTTGGAACTAGGTGACATGCCCGGGGCTTGCCTCGCTGTCTTTGGTCAAAGGGAGGCAACCTTCTTTTTTATAGATATTTGGTTTATAGAGTCTAAACATTTGCGTTTTAAAGCAGCTTTTCTTTTGTTTGAAATACTTTGATTGCTAAAAGTTTGCAATGAGAAGCTAGGTAAAACTATTTGAAAATCGACAGAATTTATAGAATGCTGCACATCTGCTTGCAGCGTATTGTATAAATGGTAACCGGCTTGCATAAATTGCCTTATAGTTGAAATTTTTACTACTTTTATTCCTGTCACTGTCAATTTGGGGCAATTGTAAGACGTCTAAGTTTGTCTAGGAGGGAAATTGGTTATTCCGCCAATTCCCTTAATATTCTGAATATACAATAAAAGAGCGGACGTCGAAGAAAACGAAGGTGTGTTAGGTGTGTTTCCGGGACTCCTGTGTACAATTTCTGTTCCCACTTGTCGTACCATGGCAAGTTGGCTGTCCTTGTCTGCTT
This sequence comes from Cepaea hortensis, assembly GCA_963921405.1. Classification (NCBI taxonomy): domain Eukaryota; kingdom Metazoa; phylum Mollusca; class Gastropoda; order Stylommatophora; family Helicidae; genus Cepaea; species Cepaea hortensis. Next base: position 7,785,389 of record OY992887.1, on the reverse strand, counting down.
CCAAACCTCTGGTTTATCGCTTCTCGGCCTTTTGGCTAAGATCAAGTGTATTTGCTGGCCTCCAGTAGTGCGCTTGGTCTGGTCGGAGGCCGGGATGATCAATCTCGGTCCCTTGGCTAAGATCAGGCGCATTTGCTGCATCCCCCGCAGTAGTGCGCCTGGTCTGGTCGGGGGCCGGGTGATCAAAAAAAAAACAACCTCACATTAGCATCACTTTAAATGTGAGCCCGGTGGACCACTGTGGGCAATAGCTCACAGTGGGACTAAGGGTCCACGTAAAAAACAGGGGAGGCGGGGAACCAGCTAGTCTGGGATGACCGCCAAACCCTAAAAATAAAAAAATAAAAAAAATCTGTTCTTATCAGCTTAATATCTGATACGTGACCGATTCGGTCACTACGATATTAAACTGATTTTTGGAACTAGGTGACATGCCCGGGGCTTGCCTCGCTGTCTTTGGTCAAAGGGAGGCAACCTTCTTTTTTATAGATATTTGGTTTATAGAGTCTAAACATTTGCGTTTTAAAGCAGCTTTTCTTTTGTTTGAAATACTTTGATTGCTAAAAGTTTGCAATGAGAAGCTAGGTAAAACTATTTGAAAATCGACAGAATTTATAGAATGCTGCACATCTGCTTGCAGCGTATTGTATAAATGGTAACCGGCTTGCATAAATTGCCTTATAGTTGAAATTTTTACTACTTTTATTCCTGTCACTGTCAATTTGGGGCAATTGTAAGACGTCTAAGTTTGTCTAGGAGGGAAATTGGTTATTCCGCCAATTCCCTTAATATTCTGAATATACAATAAAAGAGCGGACGTCGAAGAAAACGAAGGTGTGTTAGGTGTGTTTCCGGGACTCCTGTGTACAATTTCTGTTCCCACTTGTCGTACCATGGCAAGTTGGCTGTCCTTGTCTGCTTCCAAACCTCTGGTTTATCGCTTCTCGGCCTTTTGGCTAAGATCAAGTGTATTTGCTGGCCTCCAGTAGTGCGCTTGGTCTGGTCGGAGGCCGGGATGATCAATCTCGGTCCCTTGGCTAAGATCAGGCGCATTTGCTGCATCCCCCGCAGTAGTGCGCCTGGTCTGGTCGGGGGCCGGGTGATCAAAAAAAAAACAACCTCACATTAGCATCACTTTAAATGTGAGCCCGGTGGACCACTGTGGGCAATAGCTCACAGTGGGACTAAGGGTCCACGTAAAAAACAGGGGAGGCGGGGAACCAGCTAGTCTGGGATGACCGCCAAACCCTAAAAATAAAAAAATAAAAAAAATCTGTTCTTATCAGCTTAATATCTGATACGTGACCGATTCGGTCACTACGATATTAAACTGATTTTTGGAACTAGGTGACATGCCCGGGGCTTGCCTCGCTGTCTTTGGTCAAAGGGAGGCAACCTTCTTTTTTATAGATATTTGGTTTATAGAGTCTAAACATTTGCGTTTTAAAGCAGCTTTTCTTTTGTTTGAAATACTTTGATTGCTAAAAGTTTGCAATGAGAAGCTAGGTAAAACTATTTGAAAATCGACAGAATTTATAGAATGCTGCACATCTGCTTGCAGCGTATTGTATAAATGGTAACCGGCTTGCATAAATTGCCTTATAGTTGAAATTTTTACTACTTTTATTCCTGTCACTGTCAATTTGGGGCAATTGTAAGACGTCTAAGTTTGTCTAGGAGGGAAATTGGTTATTCCGCCAATTCCCTTAATATTCTGAATATACAATAAAAGAGCGGACGTCGAAGAAAACGAAGGTGTGTTAGGTGTGTTTCCGGGACTCCTGTGTACAATTTCTGTTCCCACTTGTCGTACCATGGCAAGTTGGCTGTCCTTGTCTGCTTCCAAACCTCTGGTTTATCGCTTCTCGGCCTTTTGGCTAAGATCAAGTGTATTTGCTGGCCTCCAGTAGTGCGCTTGGTCTGGTCGGAGGCCGGGATGATCAATCTCGGTCCCTTGGCTAAGATCAGGCGCATTTGCTGCATCCCCCGCAGTAGTGCGCCTGGTCTGGTCGGGGGCCGGGTGATCAAAAAAAAAAACAACCTCACATTAGCATCACTTTAAATGTGAGCCCGGTGGACCACTGTGGGCAATAGCTCACAGTGGGACTAAGGGTCCACGTAAAAAACAGGGGAGGCGGGGAACCAGCTAGTCTGGGATGACCGCCAAACCCTAAAAATAAAAAAATAAAAAAAATCTGTTCTTATCAGCTTAATATCTGATACGTGACCGATTCGGTCACTACGATATTAAACTGATTTTTGGAACTAGGTGACATGCCCGGGGCTTGCCTCGCTGTCTTTGGTCAAAGGGAGGCAACCTTCTTTTTTATAGATATTTGGTTTATAGAGTCTAAACATTTGCGTTTTAAAGCAGCTTTTCTTTTGTTTGAAATACTTTGATTGCTAAAAGTTTGCAATGAGAAGCTAGGTAAAACTATTTGAAAATCGACAGAATTTATAGAATGCTGCACATCTGCTTGCAGCGTATTGTATAAATGGTAACCGGCTTGCATAAATTGCCTTATAGTTGAAATTTTTACTACTTTTATTCCTGTCACTGTCAATTTGGGGCAATTGTAAGACGTCTAAGTTTGTCTAGGAGGGAAATTGGTTATTCCGCCAATTCCCTTAATATTCTGAATATACAATAAAAGAGCGGACGTCGAAGAAAACGAAGGTGTGTTAGGTGTGTTTCCGGGACTCCTGTGTACAATTTCTGTTCCCACTTGTCGTACCATGGCAAGTTGGCTGTCCTTGTCTGCTTCCAAACCTCTGGTTTATCGCTTCTCGGCCTTTTGGCTAAGATCAAGTGTATTTGCTGGCCTCCAGTAGTGCGCTTGGTCTGGTCGGAGGCCGGGATGATCAATCTCGGTCCCTTGGCTAAGATCAGGCGCATTTGCTGCATCCCCCGCAGTAGTGCGCCTGGTCTGGTCGGGGGCCGGGTGATCAAAAAAAAAACAACCTCACATTAGCATCACTTTAAATGTGAGCCCGGTGGACCACTGTGGGCAATAGCTCACAGTGGGACTAAGGGTCCACGTAAAAAACAGGGGAGGCGGGGAACCAGCTAGTCTGGGATGACCGCCAAACCCTAAAAATAAAAAAATAAAAAAAATCTGTTCTTATCAGCTTAATATCTGATACGTGACCGATTCGGTCACTACGATATTAAACTGATTTTTGGAACTAGGTGACATGCCCGGGGCTTGCCTCGCTGTCTTTGGTCAAAGGGAGGCAACCTTCTTTTTTATAGATATTTGGTTTATAGAGTCTAAACATTTGCGTTTTAAAGCAGCTTTTCTTTTGTTTGAAATACTTTGATTGCTAAAAGTTTGCAATGAGAAGCTAGGTAAAACTATTTGAAAATCGACAGAATTTATAGAATGCTGCACATCTGCTTGCAGCGTATTGTATAAATGGTAACCGGCTTGCATAAATTGCCTTATAGTTGAAATTTTTACTACTTTTATTCCTGTCACTGTCAATTTGGGGCAATTGTAAGACGTCTAAGTTTGTCTAGGAGGGAAATTGGTTATTCCGCCAATTCCCTTAATATTCTGAATATACAATAAAAGAGCGGACGTCGAAGAAAACGAAGGTGTGTTAGGTGTGTTTCCGGGACTCCTGTGTACAATTTCTGTTCCCACTTGTCGTACCATGGCAAGTTGGCTGTCCTTGTCTGCTTCCAAACCTCTGGTTTATCGCTTCTCGGCCTTTTGGCTAAGATCAGGTGTATTTGCTGGCCTCCAGTAGTGCGCTTGGTCTGGTCGGAGGCCGGGATGATCAATCTCGGTCCCTTGGCTAAGATCAGGCGCATTTGCTGCATCCCCCGCAGTAGTGCGCCTGGTCTGGTCGGGGGCCGGGTGATCAAAAAAAAAAACAACCTCACATTAGCATCACTTTAAATGTGAGCCCGGTGGACCACTGTTTGCAATAGCTCACTGTGGGACTAAGGGTCCACGTAAAAAACAGGGGAGGCGGGGAACCAGCTAGTCTGGGATGACCGCCAAACCCTAAAAATAAAAAAATAAAAAAAATCTGTTCTTATCAGCTTAATATCTGATACGTGACCGATTCGGTCACTACGATATTAAACTGATTTTTGGAACTAGGTGACATGCCCGGGGCTTGCCTCGCTGTCTTTGGTCAAAGGGAGGCAACCTTCTTTTTTATAGATATTTGGTTTATAGAGTCTAAACATTTGCGTTTTAAAGCAGCTTTTCTTTTGTTTGAAATACTTTGATTGCTAAAAGTTTGCAATGAGAAGCTAGGTAAAACTATTTGAAAATCGACAGAATTTATAGAATGCTGCACATCTGCTTGCAGCGTATTGTATAAATGGTAACCGGCTTGCATAAATTGCCTTATAGTTGAAATTTTTACTACTTTTATTCCTGTCACTGTCAATTTGGGGCAATTGTAAGACGTCTAAGTTTGTCTAGGAGGGAAATTGGTTATTCCGCCAATTCCCTTAATATTCTGAATATACAATAAAAGAGCGGACGTCGAAGAAAACGAAGGTGTGTTAGGTGTGTTTCCGGGACTCCTGTGTACAATTTCTGTTCCCACTTGTCGTACCATGGCAAGTTGGCTGTCCTTGTCTGCTTCCAAACCTCTGGTTTATCGCTTCTCGGCCTTTTGGCTAAGATCAAGTGTATTTGCTGGCCTCCAGTAGTGCGCTTGGTCTGGTCGGAGGCCGGGATGATCAATCTCGGTCCCTTGGCTAAGATCAGGCGCATTTGCTGCATCCCCCGCAGTAGTGCGCCTGGTCTGGTCGGGGGCCGGGTGATCAAAAAAAAAAAACAACCTCACATTAGCATCACTTTAAATGTGAGCCCGGTGGACCACTGTGGGCAATAGCTCACAGTGGGACTAAGGGTCCACGTAAAAAACAGGGGAGGCGGGGAACCAGCTAGTCTGGGATGACCGCCAAACCCTAAAAATAAAAAAATAAAAAAAATCTGTTCTTATCAGCTTAATATCTGATACGTGACCGATTCGGTCACTACGATATTAAACTGATTTTTGGAACTAGGTGACATGCCCGGGGCTTGCCTCGCTGTCTTTGGTCAAAGGGAGGCAACCTTCTTTTTTATAGATATTTGGTTTATAGAGTCTAAACATTTGCGTTTTAAAGCAGCTTTTCTTTTGTTTGAAATACTTTGATTGCTAAAAGTTTGCAATGAGAAGCTAGGTAAAACTATTTGAAAATCGACAGAATTTATAGAATGCTGCACATCTGCTTGCAGCGTATTGTATAAATGGTAACCGGCTTGCATAAATTGCCTTATAGTTGAAATTTTTACTACTTTTATTCCTGTCACTGTCAATTTGGGGCAATTGTAAGACGTCTAAGTTTGTCTAGGAGGGAAATTGGTTATTCCGCCAATTCCCTTAATATTCTGAATATACAATAAAAGAGCGGACGTCGAAGAAAACGAAGGTGTGTTAGGTGTGTTTCCGGGACTCCTGTGTACAATTTCTGTTCCCACTTGTCGTACCATGGCAAGTTGGCTGTCCTTGTCTGCTTCCAAACCTCTGGTTTATCGCTTCTCGGCCTTTTGGCTAAGATCAAGTGTATTTGCTGGCCTCCAGTAGTGCGCTTGGTCTGGTCGGAGGCCGGGATGATCAATCTCGGTCCCTTGGCTAAGATCAGGCGCATTTGCTGCATCCCCCGCAGTAGTGCGCCTGGTCTGGTCGGGGGCCGGGTGATCAAAAAAAAAACAACCTCACATTAGCATCACTTTAAATGTGAGCCCGGTGGACCACTGTGGGCAATAGCTCACAGTGGGACTAAGGGTCCACGTAAAAAACAGGGGAGGCGGGGAACCAGCTAGTCTGGGATGACCGCCAAACCCTAAAAATAAAAAAAATAAAAAAAATCTGTTCTTATCAGCTTAATATCTGATACGTGACCGATTCGGTCACTACGATATTAAACTGATTTTTGGAACTAGGTGACATGCCCGGGGCTTGCCTCGCTGTCTTTGGTCAAAGGGAGGCAACCTTCTTTTTTATAGATATTTGGTTTATAGAGTCTAAACATTTGCGTTTTAAAGCAGCTTTTCTTTTGTTTGAAATACTTTGATTGCTAAAAGTTTGCAATGAGAAGCTAGGTAAAACTATTTGAAAATCGACAGAATTTATAGAATGCTGCACATCTGCTTGCAGCGTATTGTATAAATGGTAACCGGCTTGCATAAATTGCCTTATAGTTGAAATTTTTACTACTTTTATTCCTGTCACTGTCAATTTGGGGCAATTGTAAGACGTCTAAGTTTGTCTAGGAGGGAAATTGGTTATTCCGCCAATTCCCTTAATATTCTGAATATACAATAAAAGAGCGGACGTCGAAGAAAACGAAGGTGTGTTAGGTGTGTTTCCGGGACTCCTGTGTACAATTTCTGTTCCCACTTGTCGTACCATGGCAAGTTGGCTGTCCTTGTCTGCTTCCAAACCTCTGGTTTATCGCTTCTCGGCCTTTTGGCTAAGATCAGGTGTATTTGCTGGCCTCCAGTAGTGCGCTTGGTCTGGTCGGAGGCCGGGATGATCAATCTCGGTCCCTTGGCTAAGATCAGGCGCATTTGCTGCATCCCCCGCAGTAGTGCGCCTGGTCTGGTCGGGGGCCGGGTGATCAAAAAAAAAACAACCTCACATTAGCATCACTTTAAATGTGAGCCCGGTGGACCACTGTTTGCAATAGCTCACTGTGGGACTAAGGGTCCACGTAAAAAACAGGGGAGGCGGGGAACCAGCTAGTCTGGGATGACCGCCAAACCCTAAAAATAAAAAAATAAAAAAAATCTGTTCTTATCAGCTTAATATCTGATACGTGACCGATTCGGTCACTACGATATTAAACTGATTTTTGGAACTAGGTGACATGCCCGGGGCTTGCCTCGCTGTCTTTGGTCAAAGGGAGGCAACCTTCTTTTTTATAGATATTTGGTTTATAGAGTCTAAACATTTGCGTTTTAAAGCAGCTTTTCTTTTGTTTGAAATACTTTGATTGCTAAAAGTTTGCAATGAGAAGCTAGGTAAAACTATTTGAAAATCGACAGAATTTATAGAATGCTGCACATCTGCTTGCAGCGTATTGTATAAATGGTAACCGGCTTGCATAAATTGCCTTATAGTTGAAATTTTTACTACTTTTATTCCTGTCACTGTCAATTTGGGGCAATTGTAAGACGTCTAAGTTTGTCTAGGAGGGAAATTGGTTATTCCGCCAATTCCCTTAATATTCTGAATATACAATAAAAGAGCGGACGTCGAAGAAAACGAAGGTGTGTTAGGTGTGTTTCCGGGACTCCTGTGTACAATTTCTGTTCCCACTTGTCGTACCATGGCAAGTTGGCTGTCCTTGTCTGCTTCCAAACCTCTGGTTTATCGCTTCTCGGCCTTTTGGCTAAGATCAAGTGTATTTGCTGGCCTCCAGTAGTGCGCTTGGTCTGGTCGGAGGCCGGGATGATCAATCTCGGTCCCTTGGCTAAGATCAGGCGCATTTGCTGCATCCCCCGCAGTAGTGCGCCTGGTCTGGTCGGGGGCCGGGTGATCAAAAAAAAAAAACAACCTCACATTAGCATCACTTTAAATGTGAGCCCGGTGGACCACTGTGGGCAATAGCTCACAGTGGGACTAAGGGTCCACGTAAAAAACAGGGGAGGCGGGGAACCAGCTAGTCTGGGATGACCGCCAAACCCTAAAAATAAAAAAATAAAAAAAATCTGTTCTTATCAGCTTAATATCTTATACGTGACCGATTCGGTCACTACGATATTAAACTGATTTTTGGAACTAGGTGACATGCCCGGGGCTTGCCTCGCTGTCTTTGGTCAAAGGGAGGCAACCTTCTTTTTTATAGATATTTGGTTTATAGAGTCTAAACATTTGCGTTTTAAAGCAGCTTTTCTTTTGTTTGAAATACTTTGATTGCTAAAAGTTTGCAATGAGAAGCTAGGTAAAACTATTTGAAAATCGACAGAATTTATAGAATGCTGCACATCTGCTTGCAGCGTATTGTATAAATGGTAACCGGCTTGCATAAATTGCCTTATAGTTGAAATTTTTACTACTTTTATTCCTGTCACTGTCAATTTGGGGCAATTGTAAGACGTCTAAGTTTGTCTAGGAGGGAAATTGGTTATTCCGCCAATTCCCTTAATATTCTGAATATACAATAAAAGAGCGGACGTCGAAGAAAACGAAGGTGTGTTAGGTGTGTTTCCGGGACTCCTGTGTACAATTTCTGTTCCCACTTGTCGTACCATGGCAAGTTGGCTGTCCTTGTCTGCTTCCAAACCTCTGGTTTATCGCTTCTCGGCCTTTTGGCTAAGATCAAGTGTATTTGCTGGCCTCCAGTAGTGCGCTTGGTCTGGTCGGAGGCCGGGATGATCAATCTCGGTCCCTTGGCTAAGATCAGGCGCATTTGCTGCATCCCCCGCAGTAGTGCGCCTGGTCTGGTCGGGGGCCGGGTGATCAAAAAAAAAACAACCTCACATTAGCATCACTTTAAATGTGAGCCCGGTGGACCACTGTGGGCAATAGCTCACAGTGGGACTAAGGGTCCACGTAAAAAACAGGGGAGGCGGGGAACCAGCTAGTCTGGGATGACCGCCAAACCCTAAAAATAAAAAAAATAAAAAAAATCTGTTCTTATCAGCTTAATATCTGATACGTGACCGATTCGGTCACTACGATATTAAACTGATTTTTGGAACTAGGTGACATGCCCGGGGCTTGCCTCGCTGTCTTTGGTCAAAGGGAGGCAACCTTCTTTTTTATAGATATTTGGTTTATAGAGTCTAAACATTTGCGTTTTAAAGCAGCTTTTCTTTTGTTTGAAATACTTTGATTGCTAAAAGTTTGCAATGAGAAGCTAGGTAAAACTATTTGAAAATCGACAGAATTTATAGAATGCTGCACATCTGCTTGCAGCGTATTGTATAAATGGTAACCGGCTTGCATAAATTGCCTTATAGTTGAAATTTTTACTACTTTTATTCCTGTCACTGTCAATTTGGGGCAATTGTAAGACGTCTAAGTTTGTCTAGGAGGGAAATTGGTTATTCCGCCAATTCCCTTAATATTCTGAATATACAATAAAAGAGCGGACGTCGAAGAAAACGAAGGTGTGTTAGGTGTGTTTCCGGGACTCCTGTGTACAATTTCTGTTCCCACTTGTCGTACCATGGCAAGTTGGCTGTCCTTGTCTGCTTCCAAACCTCTGGTTTATCGCTTCTCGGCCTTTTGGCTAAGATCAAGTGTATTTGCTGGCCTCCAGTAGTGCGCTTGGTCTGGTCGGAGGCCGGGATGATCAATCTCGGTCCCTTGGCTAAGATCAGGCGCATTTGCTGCATCCCCCGCAGTAGTGCGCCTGGTCTGGTCGGGGGCCGGGTGATCAAAAAAAAAAAAACAACCTCACATTAGCATCACTTTAAATGTGAGCCCGGTGGACCACTGTGGGCAATAGCTCACAGTGGGACTAAGGGTCCACGTAAAAAACAGGGGAGGCGGGGAACCAGCTAGTCTGGGATGACCGCCAAACCCTAAAAATAAAAAAATAAAAAAAATCTGTTCTTATCAGCTTAATATCTGATACGTGACCGATTCGGTCACTACGATATTAAACTGATTTTTGGAACTAGGTGACATGCCCGGGGCTTGCCTCGCTGTCTTTGGTCAAAGGGAGGCAACCTTCTTTTTTATAGATATTTGGTTTATAGAGTCTAAACATTTGCGTTTTAAAGCAGCTTTTCTTTTGTTTGAAATACTTTGATTGCTAAAAGTTTGCAATGAGAAGCTAGGTAAAACTATTTGAAAATCGACAGAATTTATAGAATGCTGCACATCTGCTTGCAGCGTATTGTATAAATGGTAACCGGCTTGCATAAATTGCCTTATAGTTGAAATTTTTACTACTTTTATTCCTGTCACTGTCAATTTGGGGCAATTGTAAGACCTCTAAGTTTGTCTAGGAGGGAAATTGGTTATTCCGCCAATTCCCTTAATATTCTGAATATACAATAAAAGAGCGGACGTCGAAGAAAACGAAGGTGTGTTAGGTGTGTTTCCGGGACTCCTGTGTACAATTTCTGTTCCCACTTGTCGTACCATGGCAAGTTGGCTGTCCTTGTCTGCTTCCAAACCTCTGGTTTATCGCTTCTCGGCCTTTTGGCTAAGATCAAGTGTATTTGCTGGCCTCTAGTAGTGCGCTTGGTCTGGTCGGAGGCCGGGATGATCAATCTCGGTCCCTTGGCTAAGATCAGGCGCATTTGCTGCATCCCCCGCAGTAGTGCGCCTGGTCTGGTCGGGGGCCGGGTGATCCAAAAAAAAAACAACCTCACATTAGCATCACTTTAAATGTGAGCCCGGTGGACCACTGTGGGCAATAGCTCACAGTGGGACTAAGGGTCCACGTAAAAAACAGGGGAGGCGGGGAACCAGCTAGTCTGGGATGACCGCCAAACCCTAAAAATAAAAAAATAAAAAAAATCTGTTCTTATCAGCTTAATATCTGATACGTGACCGATTCGGTCACTACGATATTAAACTGATTTTTGGAACTAGGTGACATGCCCGGGGCTTGCCTCGCTGTCTTTGGTCAAAGGGAGGTAACCTTCTTTTTTATAGATATTTGGTTTATAGAGTCTAAACATTTGCGTTTTAAAGCAGCTTTTCTTTTGTTTGAAATACTTTGATTGCTAAAAGTTTGCAATGAGAAGCTAGGTAAAACTATTTGAAAATCGACAGAATTTATAGAATGCTGCACATCTGCTTGCAGCGTATTGTATAAATGGTAACCGGCTTGCATAAATTGCCTTATAGTTGAAATTTTTACTACTTTTATTCCTGTCACTGTCAATTTGGGGCAATTGTAAGACGTCTAAGTTTGTCTAGGAGGGAAATTGGTTATTCCGCCAATTCCCTTAATATTCTGAATATACAATAAAAGAGCGGACGTCGAAGAAAACGAAGGTGTGTTAGGTGTGTTTCCGGGACTCCTGTGTACAATTTCTGTTCCCACTTGTCGTACCATGGCAAGTTGGCTGTCCTTGTCTGCTTCCAAACCTCTGGTTTATCGCTTCTCGGCCTTTTGGCTAAGATCAAGTGTATTTGCTGGCCTCCAGTAGTGCGCTTGGTCTGGTCGGAGGCCGGGATGATCAATCTCGGTCTCTTGGCTAAGATCAGGCGCATTTGCTGCATCCCCCGCAGTAGTGCGCCTGGTCTGGTCGGGGGCCGGGTGATCAAAAAAAAAAACAACCTCACATTAGCATCACTTTAAATGTGAGCCCGGTGGACCACTGTGGGCAATAGCTCACAGTGGGACTAAGGGTCCACGTAAAAAACAGGGGAGGCGGGGAACCAGCTAGTCTGGGATGACCGCCAAACCCTAAAAATAAAAAAATAAAAAAAATCTGTTCTTATCAGCTTAATATCTGATACGTGACCGATTCGGTCACTACGATATTAAACTGATTTTTGGAACTAGGTGACATGCCCGGGGCTTGCCTCGCTGTCTTTGGTCAAAGGGAGGCAACCTTCTTTTTTATAGATATTTGGTTTATAGAGTCTAAACATTTGCGTTTTAAAGCAGCTTTTCTTTTGTTTGAAATACTTTGATTGCTAAAAGTTTGCAATGAGAAGCTAGGTAAAACTATTTGAAAATCGACAGAATTTATAGAATGCTGCACATCTGCTTGCAGCGTATTGTATAAATGGTAACCGGCTTGCATAAATTGCCTTATAGTTGAAATTTTTACTACTTTTATTCCTGTCACTGTCAATTTGGGGCAATTGTAAGACGTCTAAGTTTGTCTAGGAGGGAAATTGGTTATTCCGCCAATTCCCTTAATATTCTGAATATACAATAAAAGAGCGGACGTCGAAGAAAACGAAGGTGTGTTAGGTGTGTTTCCGGGACTCCTGTGTACAATTTCTGTTCCCACTTGTCGTACCATGGCAAGTTGGCTGTCCTTGTCTGCTTCCAAACCTCTGGTTTATCGCTTCTCGGCCTTTTGGCTAAGATCAAGTGTATTTGCTGGCCTCCAGTAGTGCGCTTGGTCTGGTCGGAGGCCGGGATGATCAATCTCGGTCCCTTGGCTAAGATCAGGCGCATTTGCTGCATCCCCCGCAGTAGTGCGCCTGGTCTGGTCGGGGGCCGGGTGATCAAAAAAAAAAACAACCTCACATTAGCATCACTTTAAATGTGAGCCCGGTGGACCACTGTGGGCAATAGCTCACAGTGGGACTAAGGGTTCACGTAAAAAACAGGGGAGGCGGGGAACCAGCTAGTCTGGGATGACCGCCAAACCCTAAAAATAAAAAAATAAAAAAAATCTGTTCTTATCAGCTTAATATCTGATACGTGACCGATTCGGTCACTACGATATTAAACTGATTTTTGGAACTAGGTGACATGCCCGGGGCTTGCCTCGCTGTCTTTGGTCAAAGGGAGGCAACCTTCTTTTTTATAGATATTTGGTTTATAGAGTCTAAACATTTGCGTTTTAAAGCAGCTTTTCTTTTGTTTGAAATACTTTGATTGCTAAAAGTTTGCAATGAGAAGCTAGGTAAAACTATTTGAAAATCGACAGAATTTATAGAATGCTGCACATCTGCTTGCAGCGTATTGTATAAATGGTAACCGGCTTGCATAAATTGCCTTATAGTTGAAATTTTTACTACTTTTATTCCTGTCACTGTCAATTTGGGGCAATTGTAAGACGTCTAAGTTTGTCTAGGAGGGAAATTGGTTATTCCGCCAATTCCCTTAATATTCTGAATATACAATAAAAGAGCGGACGTCGAAGAAAACGAAGGTGTGTTAGGTGTGTTTCCGGGACTCCTGTGTACAATTTCTGTTCCCACTTGTCGTACCATGGCAAGTTGGCTGTCCTTGTCTGCTTCCAAACCTCTGGTTTATCGCTTCTCGGCCTTTTGGCTAAGATCAAGTGTATTTGCTGGCCTCCAGTAGTGCGCTTGGTCTGGTCGGAGGCCGGGATGATCAATCTCGGTCCCTTGGCTAAGATCAGGCGCATTTGCTGCATCCCCCGCAGTAGTGCGCCTGGTCTGGTCGGGGGCCGGGTGATCAAAAAAAAAACAACCTCACATTAGCATCACTTTAAATGTGAGCCCGGTGGACCACTGTGGGCAATAGCTCACAGTGGGACTAAGGGTCCACGTAAAAAACAGGGGAGGCGGGGAACCAGCTAGTCTGGGATGACCGCCAAACCCTAAAAATAAAAAAATAAAAAAAATCTGTTCTTATCAGCTTAATATCTGATACGTGACCGATTCGGTCACTACGATATTAAACTGATTTTTGGAACTAGGTGACATGCCCGGGGCTTGCCTCGCTGTCTTTGGTCAAAGGGAGGCAACCTTCTTTTTTATAGATATTTGGTTTATAGAGTCTAAACATTTGCGTTTTAAAGCAGCTTTTCTTTTGTTTGAAATACTTTGATTGCTAAAAGTTTGCAATGAGAAGCTAGGTAAAACTATTTGAAAATCGACAGAATTTATAGAATGCTGCACATCTGCTTGCAGCGTATTGTATAAATGGTAACCGGCTTGCATAAATTGCCTTATAGTTGAAATTTTTACTACTTTTATTCCTGTCACTGTCAATTTGGGGCAATTGTAAGACGTCTAAGTTTGTCTAGGAGGGAAATTGGTTATTCCGCCAATTCCCTTAATATTCTGAATATACAATAAAAGAGCGGACGTCGAAGAAAACGAAGGTGTGTTAGGTGTGTTTCCGGGACTCCTGTGTACAATTTCTGTTCCCACTTGTCGTACCATGGCAAGTTGGCTGTCCTTGTCTGCTTCCAAACCTCTGGTTTATCGCTTCTCGGCCTTTTGTCTAAGATCAAGTGTATTTGCTGGCCTCCAGTAGTGCGCTTGGTCTGGTCGGAGGCCGGGATGATCAATCTCGGTCCCTTGGCTAAGATCAGGCGCATTTGCTGCATCCCCCGCAGTAGTGCGCCTGGTCTGGTCGGGGGCCGGGTGATCAAAAAAAAAACAACCTCACATTAGCATCACTTTAAATGTGAGCCCGGTGGACCACTGTGGGCAATAGCTCACAGTGGGACTAAGGGTCCCCGTAAAAAACAGGGGAGGCGGGGAACCAGCTAGTCTGGGATGACCGCCAAACCCTAAAAATAAAAAAATAAAAAAAATCTGTTCTTATCAGCTTAATATCTGATACGTGACCGATTCGGTCACTACGATATTAAACTGATTTTTGGAACTAGGTGACATGCCCGGGGCTTGCCTCGCTGTCTTTGGTCAAAGGGAGGCAACCTTCTTTTTTATAGATATTTGGTTTATAGAGTCTAAACATTTGCGTTTTAAAGCAGCTTTTCTTTTGTTTGAAATACTTTGATTGCTAAAAGTTTGCAATGAGAAGCTAGGTAAAACTATTTGAAAATCGACAGAATTTATAGAATGCTGCACATCTGCTTGCAGCGTATTGTATAAATGGTAACCGGCTTGCATAAATTGCCTTATAGTTGAAATTTTTACTACTTTTATTCCTGTCACTGTCAATTTGGGGCAATTGTAAGACGTCTAAGTTTGTCTAGGAGGGAAATTGGTTATTCCGCCAATTCCCTTAATATTCTGAATATACAATAAAAGAGCGGACGTCGAAGAAAACGAAGGTGTGTTAGGTGTGTTTCCGGGACTCCTGTGTACAATTTCTGTTCCCACTTGTCGTACCATGGCAAGTTGGCTGTCCTTGTCTGCTTCCAAACCTCTGGTTTATCGCTTCTCGGCCTTTTGGCTAAGATCAAGTGTATTTGCTGGCCTCCAGTAGTGCGCTTGGTCTGGTCGGAGGCCGGGATGATCAATCTCGGTCCCTTGGCTAAGATCAGGCGCATTTGCTGCATCCCCCGCAGTAGTGCGCCTGGTCTGGTCGGGGGCCGGGTGATCAAAAAAAAAACAACCTCACATTAGCATCACTTTAAATGTGAGCCCGGTGGACCACTGTGGGCAATAGCTCACAGTGGGACTAAGGGTCCACGTAAAAAACAGGGGAGGCGGGGAACCAGCTAGTCTGGGATGACCGCCAAACCCTAAAAATAAAAAAATGAAAAAAATCTGTTCTTATCAGCTTAATATCTGATACGTGACCGATTCGGTCACTACGATATTAAACTGATTTTTGGAACTAGGTGACATGCCCGGGGCTTGCCTCGCTGTCTTTGGTCAAAGGGAGGCAACCTTCTTTTTTATAGATATTTGGTTTATAGAGTCTAAACATTTGCGTTTTAAAGCAGCTTTTCTTTTGTTTGAAATACTTTGATTGCTAAAAGTTTGCAATGAGAAGCTAGGTAAAACTATTTGAAAATCGACAGAATTTATAGAATGCTGCACATCTGCTTGCAGCGTATTGTATAAATGGTAACCGGCTTGCATAAATTGCCTTATAGTTGAAATTTTTACTACTTTTATTCCTGTCACTGTCAATTTGGGGCAATTGTAAGACGTCTAAGTTTGTCTAGGAGGGAAATTGGTTATTCCGCCAATTCCCTTAATATTCTGAATATACAATAAAAGAGCGGACGTCGAAGAAAACGAAGGTGTGTTAGGTGTGTTTCCGGGACTCCTGTGTACAATTTCTGTTCCCACTTGTCGTACCATGGCAAGTTGGCTGTCCTTGTCTGCTTCCAAACCTCTGGTTTATCGCTTCTCGGCCTTTTGGCTAAGATCAAGTGTATTTGCTGGCCTCCAGTAGTGCGCTTGGTCTGGTCGGAGGCCGGGATGATCAATCTCGGTCCCTTGGCTAAGATCAGGCGCATTTGCTGCATCCCCCGCAGTAGTGCGCCTGGTCTGGTCGGGGGCCGGGTGATCAAAAAAAAAACAACCCCACATTAGCATCACTTTAAATGTGAGCCCGGTGGACCACTGTGGGCAATAGCTCACAGTGGGACTAAGGGTCCACGTAAAAAACAGGGGAGGCGGGGAACCAGCTAGTCTGGGATGACCGTCAAACCCTAAAAATAAAAAAATAAAAAAAATCTGTTCTTATCAGCTTAATATCTGATACGTGACCGATTCGGTCACTACGATATTAAACTGATTTTTGGAACTAGGTGACATGCCCGGGGCTTGCCTCGCTGTCTTTGGTCAAAGGGAGGCAACCTTCTTTTTTATAGATATTTGGTTTATAGAGTCTAAACATTTGCGTTTTAAAGCAGCTTTTCTTTTGTTTGAAATACTTTGATTGCTAAAAGTTTGCAATGAGAAGCTAGGTAAAACTATTTGAAAATCGACAGAATTTATAGAATGCTGCACATCTGCTTGCAGCGTATTGTATAAATGGTAACCGGCTTGCATAAATTGCCTTATAGTTGAAATTTTTACTACTTTTATTCCTGTCACTGTCAATTTGGGGCAATTGTAAGACGTCTAAGTTTGTCTAGGAGGGAAATTGGTTATTCCGCCAATTCCCTTAATATTCTGAATATACAATAAAAGAGCGGACGTCGAAGAAAACGAAGGTGTGTTAGGTGTGTTTCCGGGACTCCTGTGTACAATTTCTGTTCCCACTTGTCGTACCATGGCAAGTTGGCTGTCCTTGTCTGCTTCCAAACCTCTGGTTTATCGCTTCTCGGCCTTTTGGCTAAGATCAAGTGTATTTGCTGGCCTCCAGTAGTGCGCTTGGTCTGGTCGGAGGCCGGGATGATCAATCTCGGTCCCTTGGCTAAGATCAGGCGCATTTGCTGCATCCCCCGCAGTAGTGCGCCTGGTCTGGTCGGGGGCCGGGTGATCAAAAAAAAAAACAACCTCACATTAGCATCACTTTAAATGTGAGCCCGGTGGACCACTGTGGGCAATAGCTCACAGTGGGACTAAGGGTCCACGTAAAAAACAGGGGAGGCGGGGAACCAGCTAGTCTGGGATGACCGCCAAACCCTAAAAATAAAAAAATAAAAAAAATCTGTTCTTATCAGCTTAATATCTGATACGTGACCGATTCGGTCACTACGATATTAAACTGATTTTTGGAACTAGGTGACATGCCCGGGGCTTGCCTCGCTGTCTTTGGTCAAAGGGAGGCAACCTTCTTTTTTATAGATATTTGGTTTATAGAGTCTAAACATTTGCGTTTTAAAGCAGCTTTTCTTTTGTTTGAAATACTTTGATTGCTAAAAGTTTGCAATGAGAAGCTAGGTAAAACTATTTGAAAATCGACAGAATTTATAGAATGCTGCACATCTGCTTGCAGCGTATTGTATAAATGGTAACCGGCTTGCATAAATTGCCTTATAGTTGAAATTTTTACTACTTTTATTCCTGTCACTGTCAATTTGGGGCAATTGTAAGACGTCTAAGTTTGTCTAGGAGGGAAATTGGTTATTCCGCCAATTCCCTTAATATTCTGAATATACAATAAAAGAGCGGACGTCGAAGAAAACGAAGGTGTGTTAGGTGTGTTTCCGGGACTCCTGTGTACAATTTCTGTTCCCACTTGTCGTACCATGGCAAGTTGGCTGTCCTTGTCTGCTTCCAAACCTCTGGTTTATCGCTTCTCGGCCTTTTGGCTAAGATCAAGTGTATTTGCTGGCCTCCAGTAGTGCGCTTGGTCTGGTCGGAGGCCGGGATGATCAATCTCGGTCCCTTGGCTAAGATCAGGCGCATTTGCTGCATCCCCCGCAGTAGTGCGCCTGGTCTGGTCGGGGGCCGGGTGATCAAAAAAAAAACAACCTCACATTAGCATCACTTTAAATGTGAGCCCGGTGGACCACTGTGGGCAATAGCTCACAGTGGGACTAAGGGTCCACGTAAAAAACAGGGGAGGCGGGGAACCAGCTAGTCTGGGATGACCGCCAAACCCTAAAAATAAAAAAATAAAAAAAATCTGTTCTTATCAGCTTAATATCTGATACGTGACCGATTCGGTCACTACGATATTAAACTGATTTTTGGAACTAGGTGACATGCCCGGGGCTTGCCTCGCTGTCTTTGGTCAAAGGGAGGCAACCTTCTTTTTTATAGATATTTGGTTTATAGAGTCTAAACATTTGCGTTTTAAAGCAGCTTTTCTTTTGTTTGAAATACTTTGATTGCTAAAAGTTTGCAATGAGAAGCTAGGTAAAACTATTTGAAAATCGACAGAATTTATAGAATGCTGCACATCTGCTTGCAGCGTATTGTATAAATGGTAACCGGCTTGCATAAATTGCCTTATAGTTGAAATTTTTACTACTTTTATTCCTGTCACTGTCAATTTGGGGCAATTGTAAGACGTCTAAGTTTGTCTAGGAGGGAAATTGGTTATTCCGCCAATTCCCTTAATATTCTGAATATCCAATAAAAGAGCGGACGTCGAAGAAAACGAAGGTGTGTTAGGTGTGTTTCCGGGACTCCTGTGTACAATTTCTGTTCCCACTTGTCGTACCATGGCAAGTTGGCTGTCCTTGTCTGCTTCCAAACCTCTGGTTTATCGCTTCTCGACCTTTTGGCTAAGATCAAGTGTATTTGCTGGCCTCCAGTAGTGCGCTTGGTCTGGTCGGAGGCCGGGATGATCAATCTCGGTCCCTTGGCTAAGATCAGGCGCATTTGCTGCATCCCCCGCAGTAGTGCGCCTGGTCTGGTCGGGGGCCGGGTGATCAAAAAAAAAAACAACCTCACATTAGCATCACTTTAAATGTGAGCCCGGTGGACCACTGTGGGCAATAGCTCACAGTGGGACTAAGGGTCCACGTAAAAAACAGGGGAGGCGGGGAACCAGCTAGTCTGGGATGACCGCCAAACCCTAAAAATAAAAAAATAAAAAAAATCTGTTCTTATCAGCTTAATATCTGATACGTGACCGATTCGGTCACTACGATATTAAACTGATTTTTGGAACTAGGTGACATGCCCGGGGCTTGCCTCGCTGTCTTTGGTCAAAGGGAGGCAACCTTCTTTTTTATAGATATTTGGTTTATAGAGTCTAAACATTTGCGTTTTAAAGCAGCTTTTCTTTTGTTTGAAATACTTTGATTGCTAAAAGTTTGCAATGAGAAGCTAGGTAAAACTATTTGAAAATCGACAGAATTTATAGAATGCTGCACATCTGCTTGCAGCGTATTGTATAAATGGTAACCGGCTTGCACAAATTGCCTTATAGTTGAAATTTTTACTACTTTTATTCCTGTCACTGTCAATTTGGGGCAATTGTAAGACGTCTAAGTTTGTCTAGGAGGGAAATTGGTTATTCCGCCAATTCCCTTAATATTCTGAATATACAATAAAAGAGCGGACGTCGAAGAAAACGAAGGTGTGTTAGGTGTGTTTCCGGGACTCCTGTGTACAATTTCTGTTCCCACTTGTCGTACCATGGCAAGTTGGCTGTCCTTGTCTGCTTCCAAACCTCTGGTTTATCGCTTCTCGGCCTTTTGGCTAAGATCAAGTGTATTTGCTGGCCTCCAGTAGTGCGCTTGGTCTGGTCGGAGGCCGGGATGATCAATCTCGGTCCCTTGGCTAAGATCAGGCGCATTTGCTGCATCCCCCGCAGTAGTGCGCCTGGTCTGGTCGGGGGCCGGGTGATCAAAAAAAAAACAACCTCACATTAGCATCACTTTAAATGTGAGCCCGGTGGACCACTGTGGGCAATAGCTCACAGTGGGACTAAGGGTCCACGTAAAAAACAGGGGAGGCGGGGAACCAGCTAGTCTGGGATGACCGCCAAACCCTAAAAATAAAAAAATAAAAAAAATCTGTTCTTATCAGCTTAATATCTGATACGTGACCGATTCGGTCACTACGATATTAAACTGATTTTTGGAACTAGGTGACATGCCCGGGGCTTGCCTCGCTGTCTTTGGTCAAAGGGAGGCAACCTTCTTTTTTATAGATATTTGGTTTATAGAGTCTAAACATTTGCGTTTTAAAGCAGCTTTTCTTTTGTTTGAAATACTTTGATTGCTAAAAGTTTGCAATGAGAAGCTAGGTAAAACTATTTGAAAATCGACAGAATTTATAGAATGCTGCACATCTGCTTGCAGCGTATTGTATAAATGGTAACCGGCTTGCATAAATTGCCTTATAGTTGAAATTTTTACTACTTTTATTCCTGTCACTGTCAATTTGGGGCAATTGTAAGACGTCTAAGTTTGTCTAGGAGGGAAATTGGTTATTCCGCCAATTCCCTTAATATTCTGAATATACAATAAAAGAGCGAACGTCGAAGAAAACGAAGGTGTGTTAGGTGTGTTTCCGGGACTCCTGTGTACAATTTCTGTTCCCACTTGTCGTACCATGGCAAGTTGGCTGTCCTTGTCTGCTTCCAAACCTCTGGTTTATCGCTTCTCGGCCTTTTGGCTAAGATCAAGTGTATTTGCTGGCCTCCAGTAGTGCGCTTGGTCTGGTCGGAGGCCGGGATGATCAATCTCGGTCCCTTGGCTAAGATCAGGCGCATTTGCTGCATCCCCCGCAGTAGTGCGCCTGGTCTGGTCGGGGGCCGGGTGATCAAAAAAAAAACAACCTCACATTAGCATCACTTTAAATGTGAGCCCGGTGGACCACTGTGGGCAATAGCTCACAGTGGGACTAAGGGTCCACGTAAAAAACAGGGGAGGCGGGGAACCAGCTAGTCTGGGATGACCGCCAAACCCTAAAAATAAAAAAATAAAAAAAATCTGTTCTTATCAGCTTAATATCTGATACGTGACCGATTCGGTCACTACGATATTAAACTGATTTTTGGAACTAGGTGACATGCCCGGGGCTTGCCTCGCTGTCTTTGGTCAAAGGGAGGCAACCTTCTTTTTTATAGATATTTGGTTTATAGAGTCTAAACATTTGCGTTTTAAAGCAGCTTTTCTTTTGTTTAAAATACTTTGATTGCTAAAAGTTTGCAATGAGAAGCTAGGTAAAACTATTTGAAAATCGACAGAATTTATAGAATGCTGCACATCTGCTTGCAGCGTATTGTATAAATGGTAACCGGCTTGCATAAATTGCCTTATAGTTGAAATTTTTACTACTTTTATTCCTGTCACTGTCAATTTGGGGCAATTGTAAGACGTCTAAGTTTGTCTAGGAGGGAAATTGGTTATTCCGCCAATTCCCTCAATATTCTGAATATACAATAAAAGAGCGGACGTCGAAGAAAACGAAGGTGTGTTAGGTGTGTTTCCGGGACTCCTGTGTACAATTTCTGTTCCCACTTGTCGTACCATGGCAAGTTGGCTGTCCTTGTCTGCTTCCAAACCTCTGGTTTATCGCTTCTCGGCCTTTTGGCTAAGATCAAGTGTATTTGCTGGCCTCCAGTAGTGCGCTTGGTCTGGTCGGAGGCCGGGATGATCAATCTCGGTCCCTTGGCTAAGATCAGGCGCATTTGCTGCATCCCCCGCAGTAGTGCGCCTGGTCTGGTCGGGGGCCGGGTGATCAAAAAAAAAAAAAACCTCACATTAGCATCACTTTAAATGTGAGCCCGGTGGACCACTGTGGGCAATAGCTCACAGTGGGACTAAGGGTCCACGTAAAAAACAGGGGAGGCGGGGAACCAGCTAGTCTGGGATGACCGCCAAACCCTAAAAATAAAAAAATAAAAAAAATCTGTTCTTATCAGCTTAATATCTGATACGTGACCGATTCGGTCACTACGATATTAAACTGATTTTTGGAACTAGGTGACATGCCCGGGGCTTGCCTCGCTGTCTTTGGTCAAAGGGAGGCAACCTTCTTTTTTATAGATATTTGGTTTATAGAGTCTAAACATTTGCGTTTTAAAGCAGCTTTTCTTTTGTTTGAAATACTTTGATTGCTAAAAGTTTGCAATGAGAAGCTAGGTAAAACTATTTGAAAATCGACAGAATTTATAGAATGCTGCACATCTGCTTGCAGCGTATTGTATAAATGGTAACCGGCTTGCATAAATTGCCTTATAGTTGAAATTTTTACTACTTTTATTCCTGTCACTGTCAATTTGGGGCAATTGTAAGACGTCTAAGTTTGTCTAGGAGGGAAATTGGTTATTCCGCCAATTCCCTTAATATTCTGAATATACAATAAAAGAGCGGACGTCGAAGAAAACGAAGGTGTGTTAGGTGTGTTTCCGGGACTCCTGTGTACAATTTCTGTTCCCACTTGTCGTACC
Source organism: Cepaea hortensis (assembly GCA_963921405.1). Lineage (NCBI taxonomy): Eukaryota > Metazoa > Mollusca > Gastropoda > Stylommatophora > Helicidae > Cepaea > Cepaea hortensis. The sequence continues at coordinate 7,763,296 of OY992887.1, read as the reverse complement.
ATGGCAAGTTGGCTGTCCTTGTCTGCTTCCAAACCTCTGGTTTATCGCTTCTCGGCCTTTTGGCTAAGATCAAGTGTATTTGCTGGCCTCCAGTAGTGCGCTTGGTCTGGTCGGAGGCCGGGATGATCAATCTCGGTCCCTTGGCTAAGATCAGGCGCATTTGCTGCATCCCCCGCAGTAGTGCGCCTGGTCTGGTCGGGGGCCGGGTGATCAAAAAAAAAAAAAAACCTCACATTAGCATCACTTTAAATGTGAGCCCGGTGGACCACTGTGGGCAATAGCTCACAGTGGGACTAAGGGTCCACGTAAAAAACAGGGGAGGCGGGGAACCAGCTAGTCTGGGATGACCGCCAAACCCTAAAAATAAAAAAATAAAAAAAATCTGTTCTTATCAGCTTAATATCTGATACGTGACCGATTCGGTCACTACGATATTAAACTGATTTTTGGAACTAGGTGACATGCCCGGGGCTTGCCTCGCTGTCTTTGGTCAAAGGGAGGCAACCTTCTTTTTTATAGATATTTGGTTTATAGAGTCTAAACATTTGCGTTTTAAAGCAGCTTTTCTTTTGTTTGAAATACTTTGATTGCTAAAAGTTTGCAATGAGAAGCTAGGTAAAACTATTTGAAAATCGACAGAATTTATAGAATGCTGCACATCTGCTTGCAGCGTATTGTATAAATGGTAACCGGCTTGCATAAATTGCCTTATAGTTGAAATTTTTACTACTTTTATTCCTGTCACTGTCAATTTGGGGCAATTGTAAGACGTCTAAGTTTGTCTAGGAGGGAAATTGGTTATTCCGCCAATTCCCTTAATATTCTGAATATACAATAAAAGAGCGGACGTCGAAGAAAACGAAGGTGTGTTAGGTGTGTTTCCGGGACTCCTGTGTACAATTTCTGTTCCCACTTGTCGTACCATGGCAAGTTGGCTGTCCTTGTCTGCTTCCAAACCTCTGGTTTATCGCTTCTCGGCCTTTTGGCTAAGATCAAGTGTATTTGCTGGCCTCCAGTAGTGCGCTTGGTCTGGTCGGAGGCCGGGATGATCAATCTCGGTCCCTTGGCTAAGATCAGGCGCATTTGCTGCATCCCCCGCAGTAGTGCGCCTGGTCTGGTCGGGGGCCGGGTGATCAAAAAAAAAACAACCTCACATTAGCATCACTTTAAATGTGAGCCCGGTGGACCACTGTGGGCAATAGCTCACAGTGGGACTAAGGGTCCACGTAAAAAACAGGGGAGGCGGGGAACCAGCTAGTCTGGGATGACCGCCAAACCCTAAAAATAAAAAAATAAAAAAAATCTGTTCTTATCAGCTTAATATCTGATACGTGACCGATTCGGTCACTACGATATTAAACTGATCTTTGGAACTAGGTGACATGCCCGGGGCTTGCCTCGCTGTCTTTGGTCAAAGGGAGGCAACCTTCTTTTTTATAGATATTTGGTTTATAGAGTCTAAACATTTGCGTTTTAAAGCAGCTTTTCTTTTGTTTGAAATACTTTGATTGCTAAAAGTTTGCAATGAGAAGCTAGGTAAAACTATTTGAAAATCGACAGAATTTATAGAATGCTGCACATCTGCTTGCAGCGTATTGTATAAATGGTAACCGGCTTGCATAAATTGCCTTATAGTTGAAATTTTTACTACTTTTATTCCTGTCACTGTCAATTTGGGGCAATTGTAAGACGTCTAAGTTTGTCTAGGAGGGAAATTGGTTATTCCGCCAATTCCCTTAATATTCTGAATATACAATAAAAGAGCGGACGTCGAAGAAAACGAAGGTGTGTTGGGTGTGTTTCCGGGACTCCTGTGTACAATTTCTGTTCCCACTTGTCGTACCATGGCAAGTTGGCTGTCCTTGTCTGCTTCCAAACCTCTGGTTTATCGCTTCTCGGCCTTTTGGCTAAGATCAAGTGTATTTGCTGGCCTCCAGTAGTGCGCTTGGTCTGGTCGGAGGCCGGGATGATCAATCTCGGTCCCTTGGCTAAGATCAGGCGCATTTGCTGCATCCCCCGCAGTAGTGCGCCTGGTCTGGTCGGGGGCCGGGTGATCAAAAAAAAAACAACCTCACATTAGCATCACTTTAAATGTGAGCCCGGTGGACCACTGTGGGCAATAGCTCACAGTGGGACTAAGGGTCCACGTAAAAAACAGGGGAGGCGGGGAACCAGCTAGTCTGGGATGACCGCCAAACCCTAAAAATAAAAAAATAAAAAAAATCTGTTCTTATCAGCTTAATATCTGATACGTGACCGATTCGGTCACTACGATATTAAACTGATTTTTGGAACTAGGTGACATGCCCGGGGCTTGCCTCGCTGTCTTTGGTCAAAGGGAGGCAACCTTCTTTTTTATAGATATTTGGTTTATAGAGTCTAAACATTTGCGTTTTAAAGCAGCTTTTCTTTTGTTTGAAATACTTTGATTGCTAAAAGTTTGCAATGAGAAGCTAGGTAAAACTATTTGAAAATCGACAGAATTTATAGAATGCTGCACATCTGCTTGCAGCGTATTGTATAAATGGTAACCGGCTTGCATAAATTGCCTTATAGTTGAAATTTTTACTACTTTTATTCCTGTCACTGTCAATTTGGGGCAATTGTAAGACGTCTAAGTTTGTCTAGGAGGGAAATTGGTTATTCCGCCAATTCCCTTAATATTCTGAATATACAATAAAAGAGCGGACGTCGAAGAAAACGAAGGTGTGTTAGGTGTTTTTCCGGGACTCCTGTGTACAATTTCTGTTCCCACTTGTCGTACCATGGCAAGTTGGCTGTCCTTGTCTGCTTCCAAACCTCTGGTTTATCGCTTCTCGGCCTTTTGGCTAAGATCAAGTGTATTTGCTGGCCTCCAGTAGTGCGCTTGGTCTGGTCGGAGGCCGGGATGATCAATCTCGGTCCCTTGGCTAAGATCAGGCGCATTTGCTGCATCCCCCGCAGTAGTGCGCCTGGTCTGGTCGGGGGCCGGGTGATCAAAAAAAAAACAACCTCACATTAGCATCACTTTAAATGTGAGCCCGGTGGACCACTGTGGGCAATAGCTCACAGTGGGACTAAGGGTCCACGTAAAAAACAGGGGAGGCGGGGAACCAGCTAGTCTGGGATGACCGCCAAACCCTAAAAATAAAAAAATAAAAAAAATCTGTTCTTATCAGCTTAATATCTGATACGTGACCGATTCGGTCACTACGATATTAAACTGATCTTTGGAACTAGGTGACATGCCCGGGGCTTGCCTCGCTGTCTTTGGTCAAAGGGAGGCAACCTTCTTTTTTATCGATATTTGGTTTATAGAGTCTAAACATTTGCGTTTTAAAGCAGCTTTTCTTTTGTTTGAAATACTTTGATTGCTAAAAGTTTGCAATGAGAAGCTAGGTAAAACTATTTGAAAATCGACAGAATTTATAGAATGCTGCACATCTGCTTGCAGCGTATTGTATAAATGGTAACCGGCTTGCATAAATTGCCTTATAGTTGAAATTTTTACTACTTTTATTCCTGTCACTGTCAATTTGGGGCAATTGTAAGACGTCTAAGTTTGTCTAGGAGGGAAATTGGTTATTCCGCCAATTCCCTTAATATTCTGAATATACAATAAAAGAGCGGACGTCGAAGAAAACGAAGGTGTGTTAGGTGTGTTTCCGGGACTCCTGTGTACAATTTCTGTTCCCACTTGTCATACCATGGCAAGTTGGCTGTCCTTGTCTGCTTCCAAACCTCTGGTTTATCGCTTCTCGGCCTTTTGGCTAAGATCAAGTGTATTTGCTGGCCTCCAGTAGTGCGCTTGGTCTGGTCGGAGGCCGGGATGATCAATCTCGGTCCCTTGGCTAAGATCAGGCGCATTTGCTGCATCCCCCGCAGTAGTGCGCCTGGTCTGGTCGGGGGCCGTGTGATCAAAAAAAAACAACCTCACATTAGCATCACTTTAAATGTGAGCCCGGTGGACCACTGTGGGCAATAGCTCACAGTGGGACTAAGGGTCCACGTAAAAAACAGGGGAGGCGGGGAACCAGCTAGTCTGGGATGACCGCCAAACCCTAAAAATAAAAAAATAAAAAAAATCTGTTCTTATCAGCTTAATATCTGATACGTGACCGATTCGGTCACTACGATATTAAACTGATTTTTGGAACTAGGTGACATGCCCGGGGCTTGCCTCGCTGTCTTTGGTCAAAGGGAGGCAACCTTCTTTTTTTATAGATATTTGGTTTATAGAGTCTAAACATTTGCGTTTTAAAGCAGCTTTTCTTTTGTTTGAAATACTTTGATTGCTAAAAGTTTGCAATGAGAAGCTAGGTAAAACTATTTGAAAATCGACAGAATTTATAGAATGCTGCACATCTGCTTGCAGCCTATTGTATAAATGGTAACCGGCTTGCATAAATTGCCTTATAGTTGAAATTTTTACTACTTTTATTCCTGTCACTGTCAATTTGGGGCAATTGTAAGACGTCTAAGTTTGTCTAGGAGGGAAATTGGTTATTCCGCCAATTCCCTTAATATTCTGAATATACAATAAAAGAGCGGACGTCGAAGAAAACGAAGGTGTGTTAGGTGTGTTTCCGGGACTCCTGTGTACAATTTCTGTTCCCACTTGTCGTACCATGGCAAGTTGGCTGTCCTTGTCTGCTTCCAAACCTCTGGTTTATCGCTTCTCGGCCTTTTGGCTAAGATCAAGTGTATTTGCTGGCCTCCAGTAGTGCGCTTGGTCTGGTCGGAGGCCGGGATGATCAATCTCGGTCCCTTGGCTAAGATCAGGCGCATTTGCTGCATCCCCCGCAGTAGTGCGCCTGGTCTGGTCGGGGGCCGGGTGATCAAAAAAAAAACAACCTCACATTAGCATCACTTTAAATGTGAGCCCGGTGGACCACTGTGGGCAATAGCTCACAGTGGGACTAAGGGTCCACGTAAAAAACAGGGGAGGCGGGGAACCAGCTAGTCTGGGATGACCGCCAAACCCTAAAAATAAAAAAAATAAAAAAAATCTGTTCTTATCAGCTTAATATCTGATACGTGACCGATTCGGTCACTACGATATTAAACTGATTTTTGGAACTAGGTGACATGCCCGGGGCTTGCCTCGCTGTCTTTGGTCAAAGGGAGGCAACCTTCTTTTTTATAGATATTTGGTTTATAGAGTCTAAACATTTGCGTTTTAAAGCAGCTTTTCTTTTGTTTGAAATACTTTGATTGCTAAAAGTTTGCAATGAGAAGCTAGGTAAAACTATTTGAAAATCGACAGAATTTATAGAATGCTGCACATCTGCTTGCAGCGTATTGTATAAATGGTAACCGGCTTGCATAAATTGCCTTATAGTTGAAATTTTTACTACTTTTATTCCTGTCACTGTCAATTTGGGGCAATTGTAAGACGTCTAAGTTTGTCTAGGAGGGTAATTGGTTATTCCGCCAATTCCCTTAATATTCTGAATATACAATAAAAGAGCGGACGTCGAAGAAAACGAAGGTGTGTTAGGTGTGTTTCCGGGACTCCTGTGTACAATTTCTGTTCCCACTTGTCGTACCATGGCAAGTTGGCTGTCCTTGTCTGCTTCCAAACCTCTGGTTTATCGCTTCTCGGCCTTTTGGCTAAGATCAAGTGTATTTGCTGGCCTCCAGTAGTGCGCTTGGTCTGGTCGGAGGCCGGGATGATCAATCTCGGTCCCTTGGCTAAGATCAGGCGCATTTGCTGCATCCCCCGCAGTAGTGCGCCTGGTCTGGTCGGGGGCCGGGTGATCAAAAAAAAAAAACAACCTCACATTAGCATCACTTTAAATGTGAGCCCGGTGGACCACTGTGGGCAATAGCTCACAGTGGGACTAAGGGTCCACGTAAAAAACAGGGGAGGCGGGGAACCAGCTAGTCTGGGATGACCGCCAAACCCTAAAAATAAAAAAATAAAAAAAATCTGTTCTTATCAGCTTAATATCTGATACGTGACCGATTCGGTCACTACGATATTAAACTGATTTTTGGAACTAGGTGACATGCCCGGGGCTTGCCTCGCTGTCTTTGGTCAAAGGGAGGCAACCTTCTTTTTTATAGATATTTGGTTTATAGAGTCTAAACATTTGCGTTTTAAAGCAGCTTTTCTTTTGTTTGAAATACTTTGATTGCTAAAAGTTTGCAATGAGAAGCTAGGTAAAACTATTTGAAAATCGACAGAATTTATAGAATGCTGCACATCTGCTTGCAGCGTATTGTATAAATGGTAACCGGCTTGCATAAATTGCCTTATAGTTGAAATTTTTACTACTTTTATTCCTGTCACTGTCAATTTGGGGCAATTGTAAGACGTCTAAGTTTGTCTAGGAGGGAAATTGGTTATTCCGCCAATTCCCTTAATATTCTGAATATACAATAAAAGAGCGGACGTCGAAGAAAACGAAGGTGTGTTAGGTGTGTTTCCGGGACTCCTGTGTACAATTTCTGTTCCCACTTGTCGTACCATGGCAAGTTGGCTGTCCTTGTCTGCTTCCAAACCTCTGGTTTATCGCTTCTCGGCCTTTTGGCTAAGATCAAGTGTATTTGCTGGCCTCCAGTAGTGCGCTTGGTCTGGTCGGAGGCCGGGATGATCAATCTCGGTCCCTTGGCTAAGATCAGGCGCATTTGCTGCATCCCCCGCAGTAGTGCGCCTGGTCTGGTCGGGGGCCGGGTGATCAAAAAAAAAAACAACCTCACATTAGCATCACTTTAAATGTGAGCCCGGTGGACCACTGTGGGCAATAGCTCACAGTGGGACTAAGGGTCCACGTAAAAAACAGGGGAGGCGGGGAACCAGCTAGTCTGGGATGACCGCCAAACCCTAAAAATAAAAAAATAAAAAAAATCTGTTCTTATCAGCTTAATATCTGATACGTGACCGATTCGGTCACTACGATATTAAACTGATTTTTGGAACTAGGTGACATGCCCGGGGCTTGCCTCGCTGTCTTTGGTCAAAGGGAGGCAACCTTCTTTTTTATAGATATTTGGTTTATAGAGTCTAAACATTTGCGTTTTAAAGCAGCTTTTCTTTTGTTTGAAATACTTTGATTGCTAAAAGTTTGCAATGAGAAGCTAGGTAAAACTATTTGAAAATCGACAGAATTTATAGAATGCTGCACATCTGCTTGCAGCGTATTGTATAAATGGTAACCGGCTTGCATAAATTGCCTTATAGTTGAAATTTTTACTACTTTTATTCCTGTCACTGTCAATTTGGGGCAATTGTAAGACGTCTAAGTTTGTCTAGGAGGGAAATTGGTTATTCCGCCAATTCCCTTAATATTCTGAATATACAATAAAAGAGCGGACATCGAAGAAAACGAAGGTGTGTTAGGTGTGTTTCCGGGACTCCTGTGTACAATTTCTGTTCCCACTTGTCGTACCATGGCAAGTTGGCTGTCCTTGTCTGCTTCCAAACCTCTGGTTTATCGCTTCTCGGCCTTTTGGCTAAGATCAAGTGTATTTGCTGGCCTCCAGTAGTGCGCTTGGTCTGGTCGGAGGCCGGGATGATCAATCTCGGTCCCTTGGCTAAGATCAGGCGCATTTGCTGCATCCCCCGCAGTAGTGCGCCTGGTCTGGTCGGGGGCCGGGTGATCAAAAAAAAACAACCTCACATTAGCATCACTTTAAATGTGAGCCCGGTGGACCACTGTGGGCAATAGCTCACAGTGGGACTAAGGGTCCACGTAAAAAACAGGGGAGGCGGGGAACCAGCTAGTCTGGGATGACCGCCAAACCCTAAAAATAAAAAAATAAAAAAAATCTGTTCTTATCAGCTTAATATCTGATACGTGACCGATTCGGTCACTACGATATTAAACTGATTTTTGGAACTAGGTGACATGCCCGGGGCTTGCCTCGCTGTCTTTGGTCAAAGGGAGGCAACCTTCTTTTTTATAGATATTTGGTTTATAGAGTCTAAACATTTGCGTTTTAAAGCAGCTTTTCTTTTGTTTGAAATACTTTGATTGCTAAAAGTTTGCAATGAGAAGCTAGGTAAAACTATTTGAAAATCGACAGAATTTATAGAATGCTGCACATCTGCTTGCAGCGTATTGTATAAATGGTAACCGGCTTGCATAAATTGCCTTATAGTTGAAATTTTTACTACTTTTATTCCTGTCACTGTCAATTTGGGGCAATTGTAAGACGTCTAAGTTTGTCTAGGAGGGAAATTGGTTATTCCGCCAATTCCCTTAATATTCTGAATATACAATAAAAGAGCGGACGTCGAAGAAAACGAAGGTGTGTTAGGTGTGTTTCCGGGACTCCTGTGTACAATTTCTGTTCCCACTTGTCGTACCATGGCAAGTTGGCTGTCCTTGTCTGCTTCCAAATCTCTGGTTTATCGCTTCTCGGCCTTTTGGCTAAGATCAAGTGTATTTGCTGGCCTCCAGTAGTGCGCTTGGTCTGGTCGGAGGCCGGGATGATCAATCTCGGTCCCTTGGCTAAGATCAGGCGCATTTGCTGCATCCCCCGCAGTAGTGCGCCTGGTCTGGTCGGGGGCCGGGTGATCAAAAAAAAAAACAACCTCACATTAGCATCACTTTAAATGTGAGCCCGGTGGACCACTGTGGGCAATAGCTCACAGTGGGACTAAGGGTCCACGTAAAAAACAGGGGAGGCGGGGAACCAGCTAGTCTGGGATGACCGCCAAACCCTAAAAATAAAAAAATAAAAATAATCTGTTCTTATCAGCTTAATATCTGATACGTGACCGATTCGGTCACTACGATATTAAACTGATTTTTGGAACTAGGTGACATGCCCGGGGCTTGCCTCGCTGTCTTTGGTCAAAGGGAGGCAACCTTCTTTTTTATAGATATTTGGTTTATAGAGTCTAAACATTTGCGTTTTAAAGCAGCTTTTCTTTTGTTTGAAATACTTTGATTGCTAAAAGTTTGCAATGAGAAGCTAGGTAAAACTATTTGAAAATCGACAGAATTTATAGAATGCTGCACATCTGCTTGCAGCGTATTGTATAAATGGTAACCGGCTTGCATAAATTGCCTTATAGTTGAAATTTTTACTACTTTTATTCCTGTCACTGTCAATTTGGGGCAATTGTAAGACGTCTAAGTTTGTCTAGGAGGGAAATTGGTTATTCCGCCAATTCCCTTAATATTCTGAATATACAATAAAAGAGCGGACGTCGAAGAAAACGAAGGTGTGTTAGGTGTGTTTCCGGGACTCCTGTGTACAATTTCTGTTCCCACTTGTCGTACCATGGCAAGTTGGCTGTCCTTGTCTGCTTCCAAACCTCTGGTTTATCGCTTCTCGGCCTTTTGGCTAAGATCAAGTGTATTTGCTGGCCTCCAGTAGTGCGCTTGGTCTGGTCGGAGGCCGGGATGATCAATCTCGGTCCCTTGGCTAAGATCAGGCGCATTTGCTGCATCCCCCGCAGTAGTGCGCCTGGTCTGGTCGGGGGCCGGGTGATCAAAAAAAAAAACAACCTCACATTAGCATCACTTTAAATGTGAGCCCGGTGGACCACTGTGGGCAATAGCTCACAGTGGGACTAAGGGTCCACGTAAAAAACAGGGGAGGCGGGGAACCAGCTAGTCTGGGATGACCGCCAAACCCTAAAAATAAAAAAATAAAAAAAATCTGTTCTTATCAGCTTAATATCTGATACGTGACCGATTCGGTCACTACGATATTAAACTGATTTTTGGAACTAGGTGACATGCCCGGGGCTTGCCTCGCTGTCTTTGGTCAAAGGGAGGCAACCTTCTTTTTTATAGATATTTGGTTTATAGAGTCTAAACATTTGCGTTTTAAAGCAGCTTTTCTTTTGTTTGAAATACTTTGATTGCTAAAAGTTTGCAATGAGAAGCTAGGTAAAACTATTTGAAAATCGACAGAATTTATAGAATGCTGCACATCTGCTTGCAGCGTATTGTATAAATGGTAACCGGCTTGCATAAATTGCCTTATAGTTGAAATTTTTACTACTTTTATTCCTGTCACTGTCAATTTGGGGCAATTGTAAGACGTCTAAGTTTGTCTAGGAGGGAAATTGGTTATTCCGCCAATTCCCTTAATATTCTGAATATACAATAAAAGAGCGGACGTCGAAGAAAACAAAGGTGTGTTAGGTGTGTTTCCGGGACTCCTGTGTACAATTTCTGTTCCCACTTGTCGTACCATGGCAAGTTGGCTGTCCTTGTCTGCTTCCAAACCTCTGGTTTATCGCTTCTCGGCCTTTTGGCTAAGATCAAGTGTATTTGCTGGCCTCCAGTAGTGCGCTTGGTCTGGTCGGAGGCCGGGATGATCAATCTCGGTCCCTTGGCTAAGATCAGGCGCATTTGCTGCATCCCCCGCAGTAGTGCGCCTGGTCTGGTCGGGGGCCGGGTGATCAAAAAAAAAAACAACCTCACATTAGCATCACTTTAAATGTGAGCCCGGTGGACCACTGTGGGCAATAGCTCACAGTGGGACTAAGGGTCCACGTAAAAAACAGGGGAGGCGGGGAACCAGCTAGTCTGGGATGACCGCCAAACCCTAAAAATAAAAAAATAAAAATAATCTGTTCTTATCAGCTTAACCCTTTTAATGCTACGTAATTCTGAGTAGCGTCCCGCCCGGTGCTAAATACTTTCTCCGCCGACTGCCCCGCCTGTGCTAAATACTTTCTTGACCTCTAAGAAACTGGAAATGTCACGGCGGTGTTGACCATTTTTGTAACACCGGAAAATTTAAGCACTCCTAAACTGGGTAGGGTGGCACCATTGTTTGAACAAACACTTTTACAAAGAGATAAAACAACAAAATAGCTTTATTCCCCGTTACCAATTTGTACATGGAATATGCATTTAAAATAGACAGATCTAGAACATGAAAAAACAATTTCTTGTACCACTTTACAGTTTTCCTAATTGACTCAATAGAACTGAGAAGCATGTCAGTCCGATCAACCGCGCCCATATTTTTATTGTAGTCAACAATGCACTTTGGCTTTTGTGTATTTTCTCCGGTTTTCCAATCTTTTTTCTCTGTTGGTACAATGTCTGAATTGTGACATGTAGACAGCATCCAAACTTCTCTTTTGTCGCACCATTTCAGGGCTAATAAACAGCTTGTAGACCTATAGCAAATTCCTTTTTTTAATAATTTTTCTTCCATTTTAGGCAAATTCTGTCTATTCTTTCTGACCGTGCCACATGCATTAGTTGCATGATCGTGAAGCCACATAAACAAATTAGGACTGGTGTACCAATTATCTACAAAAAGGGTATGCCCGTTTCACAAACTCTATCACAAACGCGGGGGTATTATAAAACCCGTACACCGTACAAATTATAACGAACAAAATAGGCTTATTGCTGGTGAAATTGCCTCAACAACACATTATCAGCACACTAACGCCTGTTGAGCCTGTGAAATAGGTCAGTTGGATCTAAAAATAGGTAACCTTTGTGTCCCATTCATAAACGCTTGAAAACGGCTATAGCCTTCTTGTATAGATGGTATAAACGGGTTAGCTCGTCCATAGCACCGAGGGGACAGATTACGGGAGGCGAGTCAACTCGTCAACAGCATCGTACCGCGATACGACTTAACTCGTCTATAGCCGCGAAAGGGTTAATATCTGATACGTGACCGATTCGGTCACTACGATATTAAACTGATTTTTGGAACTAGGTGACATGCCCGGGGCTTGCCTCGCTGTCTTTGGTCAAAGGGAGGCAACCTTCTTTTTTATAGATATTTGGTTTATAGAGTCTAAACATTTGCGTTTTAAAGCAGCTTTTCTTTTGTTTGAAATACTTTGATTGCTAAAAGTTTGCAATGAGAAGCTAGGTAAAACTATTTGAAAATCGACAGAATTTATAGAATGCTGCACATCTGCTTGCAGCGTATTGTATAAATGGTAACCGGCTTGCATAAATTGCCTTATAGTTGAAATTTTTACTACTTTTATTCCTGTCACTGTCAATTTGGGGCAATTGTAAGACGTCTAAGTTTGTCTAGGAGGGAAATTGGTTATTCCGCCAATTCCCTTAATATTCTGAATATACAATAAAAGAGCGGACGTCGAAGAAAACGAAGGTGTGTTAGGTGTGTTTCCGGGACTCCTGTGTACAATTTCTGTTCCCACTTGTCGTACCATGGCAAGTTGGCTGTCCTTGTCTGCTTCCAAACCTCTGGTTTATCGCTTCTCGGCCTTTTGGCTAAGATCAAGTGTATTTGCTGGCCTCCAGTAGTGCGCTTGGTCTGGTCGGAGGCCGGGATGATCAATCTCGGTCCCTTGGCTAAGATCAGGCGCATTTGCTGCATCCCCCGCAGTAGTGCGCCTGGTCTGGTCGGGGGCCGGGTGATCAAAAAAAAAAACAACCTCACATTAGCATCACTTTAAATGTGAGCCCGGTGGACCACTGTGGGCAATAGCTCACAGTGGGACTAAGGGTCCACGTAAAAAACAGGGGAGGCGGGGAACCAGCTAGTCTGGGATGACCGCCAAACCCTAAAAATAAAAAAATAAAAAAAATCTGTTCTTATCAGCTTAATATCTGATACGTGACCGATTCGGTCACTACGATATTAAACTGATTTTTGGAACTAGGTGACATGCCCGGGGCTTGCCTCGCTGTCTTTGGTCAAAGGGAGGCAACCTTCTTTTTTATAGATATTTGGTTTATAGAGTCTAAACATTTGCGTTTTAAAGCAGCTTTTCTTTTGTTTGAAATACTTTGATTGCTAAAAGTTTGCAATGAGAAGCTAGGTAAAACTATTTGAAAATCGACAGAATTTATAGAATGCTGCACATCTGCTTGCAGCGTATTGTATAAATGGTAACCGGCTTGCATAAATTGCCTTATAGTTGAAATTTTTACTACTTTTATTCCTGTCACTGTCAATTTGGGGCAATTGTAAGACGTCTAAGTTTGTCTAGGAGGGAAATTGGTTATTCCGCCAATTCCCTTAATATTCTGAATATACAATAAAAGAGCGGACATCGAAGAAAACGAAGGTGTGTTAGGTGTGTTTCCGGGACTCCTGTGTACAATTTCTGTTCCCACTTGTCGTACCATGGCAAGTTGGCTGTGCTTGTCTGCTTCCAAACCTCTGGTTTATCGCTTCTCGGCCTTTTGGCTAAGATCAAGTGTATTTGCTGGCCTCCAGTAGTGCGCTTGGTCTGGTCGGAGGCCGGGATGATCAATCTCGGTCCCTTGGCTAAGATCAGGCGCATTTGCTGCATCCCCCGCAGTAGTGCGCCTGGTCTGGTCGGGGGCCGGGTGATCAAAAAAAAAACAACCTCACATTAGCATCACTTTAAATGTGAGCCCGGTGGACCACTGTGGGCAATAGCTCACAGTGGGACTAAGGGTCCACGTAAAAAACAGGGGAGGCGGGGAACCAGCTAGTCTGGGATGACCGCCAAACCCTAAAAATAAAAAAATAAAAAAAATCTGTTCTTATCAGCTTAATATCTGATACGTGACCGATTCGGTCACTACGATATTAAACTGATTTTTGGAACTAGGTGACATGCCCGGGGCTTGCCTCGCTGTCTTTGGTCAAAGGGAGGCAACCTTCTTTTTTATAGATATTTGGTTTATAGAGTCTAAACATTTGCGTTTTAAAGCAGCTTTTCTTTTGTTTGAAATACTTTGATTGCTAAAAGTTTGCAATGAGAAGCTAGGTAAAACTATTTGAAAATCGACAGAATTTATAGAATGCTGCACATCTGCTTGCAGCGTATTGTATAAATGGTAACCGGCTTGCATAAATTGCCTTATAGTTGAAATTTTTACTACTTTTATTCCTGTCACTGTCAATTTGGGGCAATTGTAAGACGTCTAAGTTTGTCTAGGAGGGAAATTGGTTATTCCGCCAATTCCCTTAATATTCTGAATATACAATAAAAGAGCGGACGTCGAAGAAAACGAAGGTGTGTTAGGTGTGTTTCCGGGACTCCTGTGTACAATTTCTGTTCCCACTTGTCGTACCATGGCAAGTTGGCTGTCCTTGTCTGCTTCCAAACCTCTGGTTTATCGCTTCTCGGCCTTTTGGCTAAGATCAAGTGTATTTGCTGGCCTCCAGTAGTGCGCTTGGTCTGGTCGGAGGCCGGGATGATCAATCTCGGTCCCTTGGCTAAGATCAGGCGCATTTGCTGCATCCCCCGCAGTAGTGCGCCTGGTCTGGTCGGGGGCCGGGTGATCAAAAAAAAAAACAACCTCACATTAGCATCACTTTAAATGTGAGCCCGGTGGACCACTGTGGGCAATAGCTCACAGTGGGACTAAGGGTCCACGTAAAAAACAGGGGAGGCGGGGAACCAGCTAGTCTGGGATGACCGCCAAACCCTAAAAATAAAAAAATAAAAATAATCTGTTCTTATCAGCTTAATATCTGATACGTGACCGATTCGGTCACTACGATATTAAACTGATTTTTGGAACTAGGTGACATGCCCGGGGCTTGCCTCGCTGTCTTTGGTCAAAGGGAGGCAACCTTCTTTTTTATAGATATTTGGTTTATAGAGTCTAAACATTTGCGTTTTAAAGCAGCTTTTCTTTTGTTTGAAATACTTTGATTGCTAAAAGTTTGCAATGAGAAGCTAGGTAAAACTATTTGAAAATCGACAGAATTTATAGAATGCTGCACATCTGCTTGCAGCGTATTGTATAAATGGTAACCGGCTTGCATAAATTGCCTTATAGTTGAAATTTTTACTACTTTTATTCCTGTCACTGTCAATTTGGGGCAATTGTAAGACGTCTAAGTTTGTCTAGGAGGGAAATTGGTTATTCCGCCAATTCCCTTAATATTCTGAATATACAATAAAAGAGCGGACGTCGAAGAAAACGAAGGTGTGTTAGGTGTGTTTCCGGGACTCCTGTGTACAATTTCTGTTCCCACTTGTCGTACCATGGCAAGTTGGCTGTCCTTGTCTGCTTCCAAACCTCTGGTTTATCGCTTCTCGGCCTTTTGGCTAAGATCAAGTGTATTTGCTGGCCTCCAGTAGTGCGCTTGGTCTGGTCGGAGGCCGGGATGATCAATCTCGGTCCCTTGGCTAAGATCAGGCGCATTTGCTGCATCCCCCGCAGTAGTGCGCCTGGTCTGGTCGGGGGCCGGGTGATCAAAAAAAAAAACAACCTCACATTAGCATCACTTTAAATGTGAGCCCGGTGGACCACTGTGGGCAATAGCTCACAGTGGGACTAAGGGTCCACGTAAAAAACAGGGGAGGCGGGGAACCAGCTAGTCTGGGATGACCGCCAAACCCTAAAAATAAAAAAATAAAAATAATCTGTTCTTATCAGCTTAATATCTGATACGTGACCGATTCGGTCACTACGATATTAAACTGATTTTTGGAACTAGGTGACATGCCCGGGGCTTGCCTCGCTGTCTTTGGTCAAAGGGAGGCAACCTTCTTTTTTATAGATATTTGGTTTATAGAGTCTAAACATTTGCGTTTTAAAGCAGCTTTTCTTTTGTTTGAAATACTTTGATTGCTAAAAGTTTGCAATGAGAAGCTAGGTAAAACTATTTGAAAATCGACAGAATTTATAGAATGCTGCACATCTGCTTGCAGCGTATTGTATAAATGGTAACCGGCTTGCATAAATTGCCTTATAGTTGAAATTTTTACTACTTTTATTCCTGTCACTGTCAATTTGGGGCAATTGTAAGACGTCTAAGTTTGTCTAGGAGGGAAATTGGTTATTCCGCCAATTCCCTTAATATTCTGAATATACAATAAAAGAGCGGACGTCGAAGAAAACGAAGGTGTGTTAGGTGTGTTTCCGGGACTCCTGTGTACAATTTCTGTTCCCACTTGTCGTACCATGGCAAGTTGGCTGTCCTTGTCTGCTTCCAAACCTCTGGTTTATCGCTTCTCGGCCTTTTGGCTAAGATCAAGTGTATTTGCTGGCCTCCAGTAGTGCGCTTGGTCTGGTCGGAGGCCGGGATGATCAATCTCGGTCCCTTGGCTAAGATCAGGCGCATTTGCTGCATCCCCCGCAGTAGTGCGCCTGGTCTGGTCGGGGGCCGGGTGATCAAAAAAAAAAACAACCTCACATTAGCATCACTTTAAATGTGAGCCCGGTGGACCACTGTGGGCAATAGCTCACAGTGGGACTAAGGGTCCACGTAAAAAACAGGGGAGGCGGGGAACCAGCTAGTCTGGGATGACCGCCAAACCCTAAAAATAAAAAAATAAAAAAAATCTGTTCTTATCAGCTTAATATCTGATACGTGACCGATTCGGTCACTACGATATTAAACTGATTTTTGGAACTAGGTGACATGCCCGGGGCTTGCCTCGCTGTCTTTGGTCAAAGGGAGGCAACCTTCTTTTTTATAGATATTTGGTTTATAGAGTCTAAACATTTGCGTTTTAAAGCAGCTTTTCTTTTGTTTGAAATACTTTGATTGCTAAAAGTTTGCAATGAGAAGCTAGGTAAAACTATTTGAAAATCGACAGAATTTATAGAATGCTGCACATCTGCTTGCAGCGTATTGTATAAATGGTAACCGGCTTGCATAAATTGCCTTATAGTTGAAATTTTTACTACTTTTATTCCTGTCACTGTCAATTTGGGGCAATTGTAAGACGTCTAAGTTTGTCTAGGAGGGAAATTGGTTATTCCGCCAATTCCCTTAATATTCTGAATATACAATAAAAGAGCGGACGTCGAAGAAAACGAAGGTGTGTTAGGTGTGTTTCCGGGACTCCTGTGTACAATTTCTATTCCCACTTGTCGTACCATGGCAAGTTGGCTGTCCTTGTCTGCTTCCAAACCTCTGGTTTATCGCTTCTCGGCCTTTTGGCTAAGATCAAGTGTATTTGCTGGCCTCCAGTAGTGCGCTTGGTCTGGTCGGAGGCCGGGATGATCAATCTCGGTCCCTTGGCTAAGATCAGGCGCATTTGCTGCATCCCCCGCAGTAGTGCGCCTGGTCTGGTCGGGGGCCGGGTGATCAAAAAAAAAACAACCTCACATTAGCATCACTTTAAATGTGAGCCCGGTGGACCACTGTGGGCAATAGCTCACAGTGGGACTAAGGGTCCACGTAAAAAACAGGGGAGGCGGGGAACCAGCTAGTCTGGGATGACCGCCAAACCCTAAAAATAAAAAAATAAAAAAAATCTGTTCTTATCAGCTTAATATCTGATACGTGACCGATTCGGTCACTACGATATTAAACTGATTTTTGGAACTAGGTGACATGCCCGGGGCTTGCCTCGCTGTCTTTGGTCAAAGGGAGGCAACCTTCTTTTTTATAGATATTTGGTTTATAGAGTCTAAACATTTGCGTTTTAAAGCAGCTTTTCTTTTGTTTGAAATACTTTGATTGCTAAAAGTTTGCAATGAGAAGCTAGGTAAAACTATTTGAAAATCGACAGAATTTATAGAATGCTGCACATCTGCTTGCAGCGTATTGTATAAATGGTAACCGGCTTGCATAAATTGCCTTATAGTTGAAATTTTTACTACTTTTATTCCTGTCACTGTCAATTTGGGGCAATTGTAAGACGTCTAAGTTTGTCTAGGAGGGAAATTGGTTATTCCGCCAATTCCCTTAATATTCTGAATATACAATAAAAGAGCGGACGTCGAAGAAAACGAAGGTGTGTTAGGTGTGTTTCCGGGACTCCTGTGTACAATTTCTGTTCCCACTTGTCGTACCATGGCAAGTTGGCTGTCCTTGTCTGCTTCCAAACCTCTGGTTTATCGCTTCTCGGCCTTTTGGCTAAGATCAAGTGTATTTGCTGGCCTCCAGTAGTGCGCTTGGTCTGGTCGGAGGCCGGGATGATCAATCTCGGTCCCTTGGCTAAGATCAGGCGCATTTGCTGCATCCCCCGCAGTAGTGCGCCTGGTCTGGTCGGGGGCCGGGTGATCAAAAAAAAAAACAACCTCACATTAGCATCACTTTAAATGTGAGCCCGGTGGACCACTGTGGGCAATAGCTCACAGTGGGACTAAGGGTCCACGTAAAAAACAGGGGAGGCGGGGAACCAGCTAGTCTGGGATGACCGCCAAACCCTAAAAATAAAAAAATAAAAAAAATCTGTTCTTATCAGCTTAATATCTGATACGTGACCGATTCGGTCACTACGATATTAAACTGATTTTTGGAACTAGGTGACATGCCCGGGGCTTGCCTCGCTGTCTTTGGTCAAAGGGAGGCAACCTTCTTTTTTATAGATATTTGGTTTATAGAGTCTAAACATTTGCGTTTTAAAGCAGCTTTTCTTTTGTTTGAAATACTTTGATTGCTAAAAGTTTGCAATGAGAAGCTAGGTAAAACTATTTGAAAATCGACAGAATTTATATAATGCTGCACATCTGCTTGCAGCGTATTGTATAAATGGTAACCGGCTTGCATAAATTGCCTTATAGTTGAAATTTTTACTACTTTTATTCCTGTCACTGTCAATTTGGGGCAATTGTAAGACGTCTAAGTTTGTCTAGGGGGGAAATTGGTTATTCCGCCAATTCCCTTAATATTCTGAATATACAATAAAAGAGCGGACGTCGAAGAAAACGAAGGTGTGTTAGGTGTGTTTCCGGGACTCCTGTGTACAATTTCTGTTCCCACTTGTCGTACCATGGCAAGTTGGCTGTCCTTGTCTGCTTCCAAACCTCTGGTTTATCGCTTCTCGGCCTTTTGGCTAAGATCAAGTGTATTTGCTGGCCTCCAGTAGTGCGCTTGGTCTGGTCGGAGGCCGGGATGATCAATCTCGGTCCCTTGGCTAAGATCAGGCGCATTTGCTGCATCCCCCGCAGTAGTGCGCCTGGTCTGGTCGGGGGCCGGGTGATCAAAAAAAAAACAACCTCACATTAGCATCACTTTAAATGTGAGCCCGGTGGACCACTGTGGGCAATAGCTCACAGTGGGACTAAGGGTCCACGTAAAAAACAGGGGAGGCGGGGAACCAGCTAGTCTGGGATGACCGCCAAACCCTAAAAATAAAAAAATAAAAAAAATCTGTTCTTATCAGCTTAATATCTGATACGTGACCGATTCGGTCACTACGATATTAAACTGATTTTTGGAACTAGGTGACATGCCCGGGGCTTGCCTCGCTGTCTTTGGTCAAAGGGAGGCAACCTTCTTTTTTATAGATATTTGGTTTATAGAGTCTAAACATTTGCGTTTTAAAGCAGCTTTTCTTTTGTTTGAAATACTTTGATTGCTAAAAGTTTGCAATGAGAAGCTAGGTAAAACTATTTGAAAATCGACAGAATTTATAGAATGCTGCACATCTGCTTGCAGCGTATTGTATAAATGGTAACCGGCTTGCATAAATTGCCTTATAGTTGAAATTTTTACTACTTTTATTCCTGTCACTGTCAATTTGGGGCAATTGTAAGACGTCTAAGTTTGTCTAGGAGGGAAATTGGTTATTCCGCCAATTCCCTTAATATTCTGAATATACAATAAAAGAGCGGACGTCGAAGAAAACGAAGGTGTGTTAGGTGTGTTTCCGGGACTCCTGTGTACAATTTCTGTTCCCACTTGTCGTACCATGGCAAGTTGGCTGTCCTTGTCTGCTTCCAAACCTCTGGTTTATCGCTTCTCGGCCTTTTGGCTAAGATCAAGTGTATTTGCTGGCCTCCAGTAGTGCGCTTGGTCTGGTCGGAGGCCGGGATGATCAATCTCGGTCCCTTGGCTAAGATCAGGCGCATTTGCTGCATCCCCCGCAGTAGTGCGCCTGGTCTGGTCGGGGGCCGGGTGATCAAAAAAAAAACAACCTCACATTAGCATCACTTTAAATGTGAGCCCGGTGGACCACTGTGGGCAATAGCTCACAGTGGGACTAAGGGTCCACGTAAAAAACAGGGGAGGCGGGGAACCAGCTAGTCTGGGATGACCGCCAAACCCTAAAAATAAAAAAATAAAAAAAATCTGTTCTTATCAGCTTAATATCTGATACGTGACCGATTCGGTCACTACGATATTAAACTGATTTTTGGAACTAGGTGACATGCCCGGGGCTTGCCTCGCTGTCTTTGGTCAAAGGGAGGCAACCTTCTTTTTTATAGATATTTGGTTTATAGAGTCTAAACATTTGCGTTTTAAAGCAGCTTTTCTTTTGTTTGAAATACTTTGATTGCTAAAAGTTTGCAATGAGAAGCTAGGTAAGACTATTTGAAAATCGACAGAATTTATAGAATGCTGCACATCTGCTTGCAGCGTATTGTATAAATGGTAACCGGCTTGCATAAATTGCCTTATAGTTGAAATTTTTACTACTTTTATTCCTGTCACTGTCAATTTGGGGCAATTGTAAGACGTCTAAGTTTGTCTAGGAGGGAAATTGGTTATTCCGCCAATTCCCTTAATATTCTGAATATACAATAAAAGAGCGGACGTCGAAGAAAACGAAGGTGTGTTAGGTGTGTTTCCGGGACTCCTGTGTACAATTTCTGTTCCCACTTGTCGTACCATGGCAAGTTGGCTGTCCTTGTCTGCTTCCAAACCTCTGGTTTATCGCTTCTCGGCCTTTTGGCTAAGATCAAGTGTATTTGCTGGCCTCCAGTAGTGCGCTTGGTCTGGTCGGAGGCCGGGATGATCAATCTCGGTCCCTTGGCTAAGATCAGGCGCATTTGCTGCATCCCCCGCAGTAGTGCGCCTGGTCTGGTCGGGGGCCGGGTGATCAAAAAAAAAACAACCTCACATTAGCATCACTTTAAATGTGAGCCCGGTGGACCACTGTGGGCAATAGCTCACAGTGGGACTAAGGGTCCACGTAAAAAACAGGGGAGGCGGGGAACCAGCTAGTCTGGGATGACCGCCAAACCCTAAAAATAAAAAAATAAAAAAAAACTGTTCTTATCAGCTTAATATCTGATACGTGACCGATTCGGTCACTACGATATTAAACTGATTTTTGGAACTAGGTGACATGCCCGGGGCTTGCCTCGCTGTCTTTGGTCAAAGGGAGGCAACCTTCTTTTTTATAGATATTTGGTTTATAGAGTCTAAACATTTGCGTTTTAAAGCAGCTTTTCTTTTGTTTGAAATACTTTGATTGCTAAAAGTTTGCAATGAGAAGCTAGGTAAAACTATTTGAAAATCGACAGAATTTATAGAATGCTGCACATCTGCTTGCAGCGTATTGTATAAATGGTAACCGGCTTGCATAAATTGCCTTATAGTTGAAATTTTTACTACTTTTATTCCTGTCACTGTCAATTTGGGGCAATTGTAAGACGTCTAAGTTTGTCTAGGAGGGAAATTGGTTATTCCGCCAATTCCCTTAATATTCTGAATATACAATAAAAGAGCGGACGTCGAAGAAAACGAAGGTGTGTTAGGTGTGTTTCCGGGACTCCTGTGTACAATTTCTGTTCCCACTTGTCGTACCATGGCAAGTTGGCTGTCCTTGTCTGCTTCCAAACCTCTGGTTTATCGCTTCTCGGCCTTTTGGCTAAGATCAAGTGTATTTGCTGGCCTCCAGTAGTGCGCTTGGTCTGGTCGGAGGCCGGGATGATCAATCTCGGTCCCTTGGCTAAGATCAGGCGCATTTGCTGCATCCCCCGCAGTAGTGCGCCTGGTCTGGTCGGGGGCCGGGTGATCAAAAAAAAAACAACCTCACATTAGCATCACTTTAAATGTGAGCCCGGTGGACCACTGTGGGCATTAGCTCACAGTGGGACTAAGGGTCCACGTAAAAAACAGGGGAGGCGGGGAACCAGCTAGTCTGGGATGACCGCCAAACCCTAAAAATAAAAAAATAAAAAAAATCTGTTCTTATCAGCTTAATATCTGATACGTGACCGATTCGGTCACTACGATATTAAACTGATTTTTGGAACTAGGTGACATGCCCGGGGCTTGCCTCGCTGTCTTTGGTCAAAGGGAGGCAACCTTCTTTTTTATAGATATTTGGTTTATAGAGTCTAAACATTTGCGTTTTAAAGCAGCTTTTCTTTTGTTTGAAATAATTTGATTGCTAAAAGTTTGCAATGAGAAGCTAGGTAAAACTATTTGAAAATCGACAGAATTTATAGAATGCTGCACATCTGCTTGCAGCGTATTGTATAAATGGTAACCGGCTTGCATAAATTGCCTTATAGTTGAAATTTTTACTACTTTTATTCCTGTCACTGTCAATTTGGGGCAATTGTAAGACGTCTAAGTTTGTCTAGGAGGGAAATTGGTTATTCCGCCAATTCCCTTAATATTCTGAATATACAATAAAAGAGCGGACGTCGAAGAAAACGAAGGTGTGTTAGGTGTGTTTCCGGGACTCCTGTGTACAATTTCTGTTCCCACTTGTCGTACCATGGCAAGTTGGCTGTCCTTGTCTGCTTCCAAACCTCTGGTTTATCGCTTCTCGGCCTTTTGGCTAAGATCAAGTGTATTTGCTGGCCTCCAGTAGTGCGCTTGGTCTGGTCGGAGGCCGGGATGATCAATCTCGGTCCCTTGGCTAAGATCAGGCGCATTTGCTGCATCCCCCGCAGTAGTGCGCCTGGTCTGGTCGGGGGCCGGGTGATCAAAAAAAAAAACAACGTCACATTAGCATCACTTTAAATGTGAGCCCGGTGGACCACTGTGGGCAATAGCTCACAGTGGGACTAAGGGTCCACGTAAAAAACAGGGGAGGCGGGGAACCAGCTAGTCTGGGATGACCGCCAAACCCTAAAAATAAAAAAATAAAAAAAATCTGTTCTTATCAGCTTAATATCTGATACGTGACCGATTCGGTCACTACGATATTAAACTGATTTTTGGAACTAGGTGACATGCCCGGGGCTTGCCTCGCTGTCTTTGGTCAAAGGGAGGCAACCTTCTTTTTTATAGATATTTGGTTTATAGAGTCTAAACATTTGCGTTTTAAAGCAGCTTTTCTTTTGTTTGAAATACTTTGATTGCTAAAAGTTTGCAATGAGAAGCTAGGTAAAACTATTTGAAAATCGACAGAATTTATAGAATGCTGCACATCTGCTTGCAGCGTATTGTATAAATGGTAACCGGCTTGCATAAATTGCCTTATAGTTGAAATTTTTACTACTTTTATTCCTGTCACTGTCAATTTGGGGCAATTGTAAGACGTCTAAGTTTGTCTAGGAGGGAAATTGGTTATTCCGCCAATTCCCTTAATATTCTGAATATACAATAAAAGAGCGGACGTCGAAGAAAACGAAGGTGTGTTAGGTGTGTTTCCGGGACTCCTGTGTACAATTTCTGTTCCCACTTGTCGTACCATGGCAAGTTGGCTGTCCTTGTCTGCTTCCAAACCTCTGGTTTATCGCTTCTCGGCCTTTTGGCTAAGATCAAGTGTATTTGCTGGCCTCCAGTAGTGCGCTTGGTCTGGTCGGAGGCCGGGATGATCAATCTCGGTCCCTTGGCTAAGATCAGGCGCATTTGCTGCATCCCCCGCAGTAGTGCGCCTGGTCTGGTCGGGGGCCGGGTGATCAAAAAAAAAAACAACCTCACATTAGCATCACTTTAAATGTGAGCCCGGTGGACCACTGTGGGCAATAGCTCACAGTGGGACTAAGGGTCCACGTAAAAAACAGGGGAGGCGGGGAACCAGCTAGTCTGGGATGACCGCCAAACCCTAAAAATAAAAAAATAAAAAAAATCTGTTCTTATCAGCTTAATATCTGATACGTGACCGATTCGGTCACTACGATATTAAACTGATTTTTGGAACTAGGTGACATGCCCGGGGCTTGCCTCGCTGTCTTTGGTCAAAGGGAGGCAACCTTCTTTTTTATAGATATTTGGTTTATAGAGTCTAAACATTTGCGTTTTAAAGCAGCTTTTCTTTTGTTTGAAATACTTTGATTGCTAAAAGTTTGCAATGAGAAGCTAGGTAAAACTATTTGAAAATCGACAGAATTTATAGAATGCTGCACATCTGCTTGCAGCGTATTGTATAAATGGTAACCGGCTTGCATAAATTGCCTTATAGTTGAAATTTTTACTACTTTTATTCCTGTCACTGTCAATTTGGGGCAATTGTAAGACGTCTAAGTTTGTCTAGGAGGGAAATTGGTTATTCCGCCAATTCCCTTAATATTCTGAATATACAATAAAAGAGCGGACGTCGAAGAAAACGAAGGTGTGTTAGGTGTGTTTCCGGGACTCCTGTGTACAATTTCTGTTCCCACTTGTCGTACCATGGCAAGTTGGCTGTCCTTGTCTGCTTCCAAACCTCTGGTTTATCGCTTCTCGGCCTTTTGGCTAAGATCAAGTGTATTTGCTGGCCTCCAGTAGTGCGCTTGGTCTGGTCGGAGGCCGGGATGATCAATCTCGGTCCCTTGGCTAAGATCAGGCGCATTTGCTGCATCCCCCGCAGTAGTGCGCCTGGTCTGGTCGGGGGCCGGGTGATCAAAAAAAAAAACAACCTCACATTAGCATCACTTTAAATGTGAGCCCGGTGGACCACTGTGGGCAATAGCTCACAGTGGGACTAAGGGTCCCCGTAAAAAACAGGGGAGGCGGGGAACCAGCTAGTCTGGGATGACCGCCAAACCCTAAAAATAAAAAAATAAAAAAAATCTGTTCTTATCAGCTTAATATCTGATACGTGACCGATTCGGTCACTACGATATTAAACTGATTTTTGGAACTAGGTGACATGCCCGGGGCTTGCCTCGCTGTCTTTGGTCAAAGGGAGGCAACCTTCTTTTTTATAGATATTTGGTTTATAGAGTCTAAACATTTGCGTTTTAAAGCAGCTTTTCTTTTGTTTGAAATACTTTGATTGCTAAAAGTTTGCAATGAGAAGCTAGGTAAAACTATTTGAAAATCGACAGAATTTATAGAATGCTGCACATCTGCTTGCAGCGTATTGTATAAATGGTAACCGGCTTGCATAAATTGCCTTATAGTTGAAATTTTTACTACTTTTATTCCTGTCACTGTCAATTTGGGGCAATTGTAAGACGTCTAAGTTTTTCTAGGAGGGAAATTGGTTATTCCGCCAATTCCCTTAATATTCTGAATATACAATAAAAGAGCGGACGTCGAAGAAAACGAAGGTGTGTTAGGTGTGTTTCCGGGACTCCTGTGTACAATTTCTGTTCCCACTTGTCGTACCATGGCAAGTTGGCTGTCCTTGTCTGCTTCCAAACCTCTGGTTTATCGCTTCTCGGCCTTTTGGCTAAGATCAAGTGTATTTGCTGGCCTCCAGTAGTGCGCTTGGTCTGGTCGGAGGCCGGGATGATCAATCTCGGTCCCTTGGCTAAGATCAGGCGCATTTGCTGCATCCCCCGCAGTAGTGCGCCTGGTCTGGTCGGGGGCCGGGTGATCAAAAAAAAAAACAACCTCACATTAGCATCACTTTAAATGTGAGCCCGGTGGACCACTGTGGGCAATAGCTCACAGTGGGACTAAGGGTCCACGTAAAAAACAGGGGAGGCGGGGAACCAGCTAGTCTGGGATGACCGCCAAACCCTAAAAATAAAAAAATTAAAAAAATCTGTTCTTATCAGCTTAATATCTGATACGTGACCGATTCGGTCACTACGATATTAAACTGATTTTTGGAACTAGGTGACATGCCCGGGGCTTGCCTCGCTGTCTTTGGTCAAAGGGAGGCAACCTTCTTTTTTATAGATATTTGGTTTATAGAGTCTAAACATTTGCGTTTTAAAGCAGCTTTTCTTTTGTTTGAAATACTTTGATTGCTAAAAGTTTGCAATGAGAAGCTAGGTAAAACTATTTGAAAATCGACAGAATTTATAGAATGCTGCACATCTGCTTGCAGCGTATTGTATAAATGGTAACCGGCTTGCATAAATTGCCTTATAGTTGAAATTTTTACTACTTTTATTCCTGTCACTGTCAATTTGGGGCAATTGTAAGACGTCTAAGTTTGTCTAGGAGGGAAATTGGTTATTCCGCCAATTCCCTTAATATTCTGAATATACAATAAAAGAGCGGACGTCGAAGAAAACGAAGGTGTGTTAGGTGTGTTTCCGGGACTCCTGTGTACAATTTCTGTTCCCACTTGTCGTACCATGGCAAGTTGGCTGTCCTTGTCTGCTTCCAAACCTCTGGTTTATCGCTTCTCGGCCTTTTGGCTAAGATCAAGTGTATTTGCTGGCCTCCAGTAGTGCGCTTGGTCTGGTCGGAGGACGGGATGATCAATCTCGGTCCCTTGGCTAAGATCAGGCGCATTTGCTGCATCCCCCGCAGTAGTGCGCCTGGTCTGGTCGGGGGCCGGGTGATCAAAAAAAAAACAACCTCACATTAGCATCACTTTAAATGTGAGCCCGGTGGACCACTGTGGGCAATAGCTCACAGTGGGACTAAGGGTCCACGTAAAAAACAGGGGAGGCGGGGAACCAGCTAGTCTGGGATGACCGCCAAACCCTAAAAATAAAAAAATAAAAAAAATCTGTTCTTATCAGCTTAATATCTGATACGTGACCGATTCGGTCACTACGATATTAAACTGATTTTTGGAACTAGGTGACATGCCCGGGGCTTGCCTCGCTGTCTTTGGTCAAAGGGAGGCAACCTTCTTTTTTATAGATATTTGGTTTATAGAGTCTAAACATTTGCGTTTTAAAGCAGCTTTTCTTTTGTTTGAAATACTTTGATTGCTAAAAGTTTGCAATGAGAAGCTAGGTAAAACTATTTGAAAATCGACAGAATTTATAGAATGCTGCACATCTGCTTGCAGCGTATTGTATAAATGGTAACCGGCTTGCATAAATTGCCTTATAGTTGAAATTTTTACTACTTTTATTCCTGTCACTGTCAATTTGGGGCAATTGTAAGACGTCTAAGTTTGTCTAGGAGGGAAATTGGTTATTCCGCCAATTCCCTTAATATTCTGAATATACAATAAAAGAGCGGACGTCGAAGAAAACGAAGGTGTGTTAGGTGTGTTTCCGGGACTCCTGTGTACAATTTCTGTTCCCACTTGTCGTACCATGGCAAGTTGGCTGTCCTTGTCTGCTTCCAAACCTCTGGTTTATCGCTTCTCGGCCTTTTGGCTAAGATCAAGTGTATTTGCTGGCCTCCAGTAGTGCGCTTGGTCTGGTCGGAGGCCGGGATGATCAATCTCGGTCCCTTGGCTAAGATCAGGCGCATTTGCTGCATCCCCCGCAGTAGTGCGCCTGGTCTGGTCGGGGGCCGGGTGATCAAAAAAAAAAACAACCTCACATTAGCATCACTTTAAATGTGAGCCCGGTGGACCACTGTGGGCAATAGCTCACAGTGGGACTAAGGGTCCACGCCAAAAACAGGGGAGGCGGGGAACCAGCTAGTCTGGGATGACCGCCAAACCCTAAAAATAAAAAAAATAAAAAAAATCTGTTCTTATCAGCTTAATATCTGATACGTGACCGATTCGGTCACTACGATATTAAACTGATTTTTGGAACTAGGTGACATGCCCGGGGCTTGCCTCGCTGTCACCACAGGTCGTCTCAGACTTGCAGTACCTCTGAGAATGGCCTAAAAGCAGTGCAAATGTACGAGTGGCAACCCAGCGCACCTCTCACATGCGTATGCATGTGTGTTTTAGTGCGCACGCACCGCTATTGGAATTCAGAGCGCGCTGAATGCAACAGCGCGCAGGACGGTGTGCTATAAATTCGGTGACCTTTTTTTTTTTAAAGGTCACATTGCAACTTCTAGAAAAAAGTAGTTTGCGACCAACTTACTGGACTTTAAAAAAAAAATTGTTTTGTCTTTCTCTTTGTGTGCGTTTGTTTGTGTGTGAGTGTGTGTGTGTGTGTGTGTGTGTGTGTGTGTGTGTGTGTGTGTGTGTGTGTGTGTGTGTGTGTGTGTGTGTGTGTGTGTGTGTGACATAAAGGTCAAGTTCACTTGTACCCGCCTTTAGGTAAATGGTTATACTGTGTTAGCATCATATTTGTATTCACCCACCGCTACTCAATCGGTGACGTGGTCAAGCTCATGTCACAGCGATCATAAAGCATTGTCACTACATTACAATAGCATAAATCTGATGGCACTTTATTACGTTAGCATAAATATGATGGCACTTAATTATGCTAGTATAAATCTGATGGCACTTAATTATTCTAGCATAAATATGATGAAACTTTATGCTAGCATAAAGCTGATTACACTTAATTATGCTGGAATATAGCTGATAACACTTAATTATGCTAGACTAAATCTGATGACCCTTAATTACACTAGCATACATCTGATGACACTTAATTACGGTAACATAAATCTGATGACAATTATGCTGACATAAATTTGATGACAATTATGCTTGAATAAATCTGAAGACACTTAATTACACTAACGTAATTCTAATGACACTTATGCTAACCTAAATCTGATAACGCTACATTAATTTGAAGACAATTGTGCTAACATACATCTGATGACAATTATGCTAACATAAACCTGATGATACTTAATTACGCTATCATAAATATGATGGCAATTACACTAGCATAAATTAGATGGCACTTAATTCAATCAATCAATCATGTGCCATGCCGGAAAGCGTGGGCGGTCATGACTCGCCATTTCACTCGACCACCAGTGTCGTGGATCAGCTCAGTGTTCCTGTCTCGTCCATGTCATGTGGCCAAGCCATCCAGGTATTTTCCTCTCGTTCTTCCTCTTGGTCTGTTCCCCTCGATCTTGCCAGCTGTCACTAAGTTCTCCAGTCCATTTCTTCTCATAACAAGTCCAAAAAATTTTGACTGTCTTCGTCTAATTTCTCTAATCAATTTACGGTTTTCATTTGTCTCCTGTAGTACTTGGTCATTGGTTTTTCTATCTGTCCATGGTACTCTTTGCATTTTCCTCAGAAACCACATTTCTGCAGCCATTAGATGTCTTTCAGCTTGACTGCACATTGTCCAAGTTTCACATTACTTAATTACTATAGCATAAACCTGATTACACTTAATTACGTTAGCATAAATCTGATTCATAGATCTGATGGCCGGTCTCCGTGGCCAAACGCTTGCGAATGCGGTTCGTGAGCCGCTTACCAGGCTTTCGAAACGCAGCTGCGACCGATTTGTGCGGCAGACCGTGTCGCGTTGTGTTATAGCGTGTTGGTATGGGAGCCGGTCATTCAAAAAGCAATGGCAAGCTACTGAACGTACAAACTTGCCTTGCCTAGTACATCAACAGCAGCTGAATAATGCTGGTGTTGAATGCAGCGCCCTGTAAGGGATATGCAACATTTTTAAAAAATGATGACACTTAATTATACTAGCATAAATCTGATGACACTTAATTACTCTGGCATCAATCTGATGATACCTAATTACGCTATAATAAATCTGATGACACTTAACTGTGCTAGCATAAATCTGATGACACTTAATTACGATAACATACGTCTGGTGACAATTATGCTAACATACATCTGATGACAATTACGCTAGCATAAATCCGGTGACACTTAATTACTCTGGCATAAATCTGATGACACTTAATTACGCTAGCATACATCTGATGACACTTAATTACGGTAACATAAATCTGATGACAATTAAGCTGACATAAATCTGATGGTAATTATGCTAGAACAAATCTGAAGACCCTTAATTATACTAACGTAAATCTAATGACACTTATGCTAACCTAAATCTGATGACGCTAGTAGTATTAATCTGAAGACAATTATGCTAACATAAATCTCTAATGACAATTATGCTAACATAAATCTGATAACACTTAATTATGCTGGCATAAATCTGATGACACTTAATTACGTTAGAATAAATCTGATGACACTTAGCTCAGCATAAATCTGACAATTATGAATATTCATCAGTAGTGCTTATCCTTGCCAGGTCAAGAATATGCACGACTGATAAGCTCAAATTAGAGCGAAACTCGAGTCTAGTGCTTCCACATTGACGCGGATGGGCCTTATGTTCATACCAGATTACGATCCGCGTTGCCAGTAGGCCTACTGGGCTGTGCTCAATATTTAAATCTCAAATCCCGAAACAACTAAATGGATCAATTATGAATATATATTAATATTCTTATAACACTTAATTACTGTAACATAAATCTGATGACAATTATGCTAACATACATCTGATGGCAATCACACTAGCATAAATCTGATGACACATAAATACGCTAGCATAAATCTGACGACACTTAATTACTCCAGCATAACTCTGATGACACTTAATGACATTAACATAAATCTGATGATAATTATGGTAACATAAATCCGATGACAATTATGCTAACATAAATCTGAAGACACTTATTTATGCTAACATAAATCTGATGATAATTAAGCTAAAATAAATCTGATGACAATTATGCTAACATAAATCTGAAGACACTAATTTACGCTAACATAAATCTGATGACAATTACGCTAACATGAATCTGATGACACTTGTGCTAACCTCAATCTGATGCTAATTTTGCTAACATAAATATGATGACAATTATGCTACCATAAATCTGATTACACTTAATTATGCTAAAATAAATATGATGAAACTTTTTTTTTGCGCCAGCATAAATATAATGACACTTAATGACGTTAGCATAAATCTGATGACAATTATGCTAGCATACATCTGATGACAATCACGCTAGCATAAATCTGATGACACTTAATTACGCCAGCATAACTCTGATGCAATTAATTACATTAACATAAATCTGATGATAATTATGGTAACTTAAATCTAATGACAATTATGCTAACATAAATCTGAAGACACTTATTTACGCTAACATAAATCTGATGACAATTACGCTAACATAAATCTGATGACAATTATTGCCAACATAAATCTGAAGATACATATTTACGCTAACATAAATCTGATGACAATTACGCTAACATAAATATGATGACAGTTATGCTAACATAAATCTGAAGACACTTAATTGCGCTAACATGAATCTGATGACACTTATGCTAGTCTCAATCTGATGCTAATTATGCTAACATAAATCTGATAAAAATTACGCTATCATAAATCTGTTGACACTTAATGACACTAATATAAATACGAAGCTACTTTATTACGCTAAAATAAACCTGATTAAACTTTATTGCGCTTTCATAAATATGACACTTAATGACGCTAACATAAATCTGAATCGACTTTATTGTACTAACATATAAAAGAGGCTTCCGGTCCAAACCATGGAGGATAGGCATTTAAACGGTTAAGGCCTCTGGAGTGTTTATGCTTGTGGCTACCGTTTGCTTTCGCATTTTCCTCATGTTAGACTGGAAGTACATGGTTCCGTCGCCCTGCTACTGAGTTGAGTGCGTGGCGCGACACTATGAGCTGTGAAGTTCGTGTTAAATGCTTTTACACCTGCCCGATGTTGTTTTTAGCATGAACTGCACGTTCGGAATAATTACAGCCGGCTTTGTCGCAGAACTGACTGGCTTGCCTTATGTAATGTTGTTGTTGTTGTGTTGTTTGTCCATCAAGAATGATGATGACCATTCATTTCATCCAGTGGGGTTGAAAGTATGGAGCCGTGAGCCGTTATGTAGTAATGTGTGGCTAATGGTTTTCAAGTGACTGCCGCTTCCATCGACGATGAATAGTATTTTACGTGGAGGACTTTTATGTTGAAATTCTGGCGGTGGCATTGTGCAAAGTGTACCTGTGCGGGCTGTTGCTTTGTCGAGACTCCTGTTTGTTCCACTGTTCACAGGGGCAATGAGGAGCATTTGTGTGATATTCACTGGCACAGGAACGGAGCATAATGGGGACGACCCGTTGCCGTGAAGTTCGAACCGCGACTAATGACTAATGACTAATACACTAACATAAATCTGACGACACTTAAAAACGCTAACAAAATCTGACGACACTTAATTACGCTAACATAAATCTGCTGTCACTTTATCACGCCGAATTAAATTTAATGACCTACAGACAGACCTGAGAGTGTGGGAGTTTGTCAAACCCTGAGGTCGTGGTTCGTCCCGTACATATTCTGAGCCAGTGATGATCTTATACAGACTGATATCCGCAGACGAAGCTCCACCAACAATCACAAACAGGATCTGTCGAACGTAAGGATTTAATGAGTTGAAACATCTAATGACAACGGCGATGGGGTTTCTGAGAAAAATGCAAAGAATACCATGGACAGACAGAAAAACTAATGAGCAAGTCCTGTAAGAAACAAATGAGAACAGTAAACTAATTAGATAAATTAGACGTAGACAGTCAACATATTTTGGACACATTCTCAGAAGAAACAAATTTGATAACAACTGGCAAGATTTATGGAAAAAGAACAAGGGGAAGACAGAGAAGTAAATATCTGGATGGCTTGGCCACGTGGCATGGTGGAGACAAGTATACGGAGCTCATCCACGACTCTGGTGATCGAGTGAGATGGCGGAACATGACTGTCCGCGCTTATCGGCTTGACACATGATGATGATGAGACAACTGCTCTTCTAGACACAAACATCTTCAGTTTGCTCTACCTTGGCTTGAGTAAAACGTTCATTGCACACGGATATTTTCATAGGTGTCGTAGTCTCTCCCATCGATCGCTCAAAGAGAATCAAAAAACAAAAAGTACACGAACTCTGTAGTACTGGCGAGCATCCAAGTGTTTGCAAACAGAATCTTTTTTTGTTTTAAATACTGCATGCCCTTTGCATGAGGTTGAGATCAACGCCAGGTTGATAAGCAAGGCACTTTTATGTTCAGTAGTTTGCCATCAGCCTGCTGTGTGGAGAAGGGGTTACTAATGCAATTCGCAATCCCGCATACAGTAGCTACGGTCGATTTGGAAGCAGGCCGCCTTGCGTTGGTTTTCATACAATGGTATGAGTGCCGGTCAATCAGAAAGCAATGGCAAACTACTGAGCACAAACTTTCCAAGAAATCCAAAACAGCAAAACAAAGTGGTTTTAATGCTGGGGTTGACTGCGACGTCCTGTCAGAATATGCAACTAACTTTTTTTTACATCCAGCGCCACCGTATTTACCTCACCTCTTGTTTCACTTGGATTTGTTTAGTTCTCTCCATGAGCTCTACATTGGTGATTTTGTCATACCAATGGGGCCATGGCTTGCCAGGGGCGACGGACTACCCTTAAGTCATATTGTCCTGTATTTAAACTACGACTGGCTTAGCTAGCCGCAGGGGAGTTTTCCTACTGCTCAATAAACAAAACAACAACAAAAACCAATGAAGCATAATCGCACTGACTCAAATTGAAACAAACGAGGCAAAGTCAATAAACGCTAATTATTCCGCTGTTTATGCTTCATCTCGACACCGCAAGGTAAAAGAAAACAATAATATGAGATGATGGGCGGACAGTCTCTCGTTGTGTATGCTTCACCTCGACTACGAAAGGGACATGAAGTGATGATCATCGGATTGGCAATCAAGTGTCTAGCGACTGCGCTCCCGCTGTACCTACAGCACGGTATATTAATAGTTAATCGTCAATTAAATTGTCAGTGCTTAAATAACGTCAGGACAAACAAGTTACCAATGTCAAGACAAACAAATCATAAAGACAAACAAATCACCAATGTCAGGGCGAGATGTTTCGCAAAGAGGGAATCCGGCCATGACGATCTTCTGTCTAAAGAGACCAGTGTCTTGGCCTCATCATGTCTGCTAACTCCAAAGAACTCTTTCCTCATGGTAGCCATGTGTTGGTGTGTCAGTGTGCAGCCTGTTTATAGAAAATTTGACATGAGACTCAAAATAAACATTTAATACAAACGTTGCATGTCCTTTGCAGGGCGTAGTTATCAACCCCAACTCAAGCTTGATTTTCTAGGTATTTTTTTTTCTTTCAGCAGTTTGCCTGTGCTTTCTGAACAAGAAATCAACGCTGAAGTCCAACTGACCTGTGAGGGAGTGATCCTACT
Organism: Cepaea hortensis; assembly: GCA_963921405.1. Taxonomy (NCBI): domain Eukaryota; kingdom Metazoa; phylum Mollusca; class Gastropoda; order Stylommatophora; family Helicidae; genus Cepaea; species Cepaea hortensis. Next base: position 7,729,526 of record OY992887.1, on the reverse strand, counting down.
ACCCTGCCGTCAGCGCACCGGAGGTTTAAGAGCGCATACTTTTATCCATTCGGTCACAATAACCCCTGAAAAATAGCCGAGAAACATGTGGAATTATGCGTATTGGTTTTTCAATATATTTTATTGCTCTTCTCTGACTGTGACAGTCCCGCAGCAACGTCAAGCTATAGCAATGGCGAGTGCTTAGACCAGTGGTGCTCAACCTTTTTGGACCATGCACCCCTTCACCATATGTTCAGAATGTCATCCCTCCCCCCTTCCTTTCATATTTCCTCCCTGTAAATTTCACCCCCGCCCCTACACAGTATACGTAAAAATGGAAGCTAAATTTAATATCACATACTAGAGCAAGTCTAGACGTCTACATAAAACGTGATTTGCAGGTCTACTTACGTTATAAAACGAATTTCATAAGACCGAGAAGTACAGAACCGTAAAGTATGGGGGGGGGGTGAAGAGAGAGAGAGAGAGAGAGAGAGAGAGAGAGAGAGAGAGAGAGAGAGAGAGAGAGAGAGAGAGAGAGAGAGAGAGAGAGAGAGAGAATATCAAATAATTCGTTTTTGTATTAATGTGATCTTTAAATAATCTTAATTCCCCCCCCCCCCAACCCCTAAAATCCCCTCTAGGTGGGGGGGGGGGGGAGAATTCCCCACCGGTTGAGAACCATGGCTTAGACCATCACATATGTAGGCTTGAGTTCACGGAGTGATACTTGGCCAGTCTTTCTCTTGTGTAACAAACGGCGAGCGCTGGCATAGGACCATAGCCCGCCCACGCTCATCTCATTGCCAGCGTCACGTGAAGGCCATTACATCAGCGAGCCCGTTACAGCGACAATATACCTGGCCATAAGTAGTGTCAATCATTGTCTGTGTTTTCATTATTCAAATTAACTTGTTTAGGGCGTCCTCTGTGATTATGCGTCAAAATATAGAATAATTACATAATGTAGACTAACTACACAGTGTAGAATAACAATACAATGTAGAATAATAACACAATATATAATAGCTACACAATATAGTATAACAACACAATATAGAATAACTATACAGTATAGAATAATTATACAATATAGAATAACTACACAATAAATAATAACTACACAATATAGAATAACTACACAATATAGAATAAGTACACAATATAGAATAACTACACAATATAGTGTAACTACACAATATAGAATAACTACACAATATAGTGTAACAACACAATATAGAATAACTACACAATATAGTATAACTACACAATATAGAATAACTACACAATATAGAATAACTACACAATATAGAATAACTACACAATATAGTGTAACTACACAATATGGAATAACTACACAATATAGAATAACTACACAATATAGAATAACTACACAATATAGTGTAACTACACAATATAGAATAACTACACAATATAGAATAACTACACAATAAAGAATAACTACACAATATAGTGCAACTACACAATATAGAATAACTACACAATGTAGAATAACTACACAATGTAGAATAACTACACAATATAGTGTAACTACACAATGTAGAATAACTACACAATATAGAATAACTAAACAATGTAGAATAACTACACAATGTAGTGTAACTACACAATATAGAATAACTACACAATATAGAATAACTACACAATATAGAATAACTACACAATGTAGAATAACTACACAATGTAGTGTAACTACACAATATAGAATAACTACACAATATAGAATAACTACACAATATAGAATAACTACACAATGTAGAATAACTACACAATATAGTGTAACTACACAATATGGAATAACTACACAATATAGTGTAACTACACAATGTAGAATAACTACACAATGTAGAATAACTACACAATATAGTGTAACTACACAATGTAGAATAACTACACAATATAGTGTAACTACACAATGTAGAATAACTACACAATATAGAATAACTACACAATGTAGAATAACTACACAATATAGTGTAACTACACAATGTAGAATAACTACACAATGTAGAATAACTACACAATAATACAATATAGAATAAATACACAATACATAAACAACAGGAAGAAAACTAGTATTAAAAACACACGACCGAACAAGTAGACCTACACACTGTAACAATCAGTTGAAAATATGCTTCACATCAAATGCAACAACAGGGTGTATTCGGGTTTCCCAAAATAAAGCATTACATTTCATTTGAGCTATCTTGACCCGGAACAAAGACATCTGTTTCTTTGTAAACGTGCGTGCAGGATCCGGGGGGGGGGGGGGGGGGGACGAATCGCGGAGATTGGATATGTGAAGATTGTAAAAGTCATTTACAAACATCATCTAACCAATACTCACGATTTGTGCCGTACTGCCAGATAGTGCATTTACTAAATATCATTGCTACACCATTTTAAGGCCAGGGAAATAAGATTGGGAGGCTTCGTGGCGAAGTGGTCAAGCCGTTTAACTCGGCCTCCGAAGGTTGTGGGTTCGATTCCGGGCCGAGTCCTTCGGTTCACGAGTTAAATTTTTCGGAGACTCCTGTGGGTCGTCGCTAGAGCTACGGAGTTCGTGCTTTGTGCGACGCTTTCCGCGCTGCGGAAAGAGACCGAGCCATATGGGATAAAACCCGGTGCAATGAAGTCGACCCTGTCGACTTTTAAGCGACTTTTTTTTTTTTAAGTGACGCCGGTGACTGTCATTGCTGGCAAAACAGCGAAAGGTGCGCTGTAATTATTCATCATCAGTCTGTAGCTTGTCGTGCGCAGAACTTTTCCCCGCAAAATCAATCTTTGAAATTGTTCTCAATCATTCGCCAGCTGTCCCGCCTCTGTTTCTTTCACGTGTAAATGATCCAGCACGTCTTTAACCCATTAACATTATGGTCCTCCTTTTCTCGGCACTCCTTCCTCCACACTTCGATGCATGACCACGTCTTCCGATCTCTACTTCTTTATTCTAAGTCTGTGAGCGCCAAACTTTAGGCGTGTGTTTATTTATGAACTGTCTTAGTGGCCTCAAAGGCTTCCCCAATTGATATGTTTGTGTAGTACGTCTACAAAAGTGGAACCGACCAATCATTTCTCTTCTTTAAATGTTCGCTAATATACGGATCGAAGCGTTTGTTACTCTGAGACCTACAGTGCTATTTCAACGGACAGATACGAATTCTGTTGATATTCCATAGTTGTGCATTCATGTGGATGGTAGAGGCTAATGAAGGCATCTTTTTTAATGGGTGTCTAGTTGGTTGTGTGTCGAAGTACACATGTTCCTACAGCGAGGAGTTGTCGTCATTTGGAGGTGACAGGTTCGAATCCCGATCGGTAACTACAGCTTCCAATTGATATTTTGTCTAGCGGGTCCTGCAGTATCTATTTCTTTCTTCTACTTCTATGATCCCCAAACAATACCAATGTGTTTATTTATTAACTCCGAATAACACCGGAGCCTCACTGAAGCAATAAGTATACGTCGATGCATGGCCACATTGAAACTCCCCAAAACAATGGTGTATTCATTAGGCAGTTCTGGCATCCACGCGAACTCACAGCTATAGAATATAGACAGAATTACTACTCAATCTGAGATAGTACACACATAAAAGCTTCAGGCATGTATACCAACCAAACATAGGTCAGATGAAGACATTCATCGGACCGTTATACTGGGTCTACTATATTACGAACCTTTGATCTAACTTCTATAACTGCCACTAAATACCTCTAAATGTGTTTCTTTTACTGTTTCATGCCCTGGCGAGCCTCACGCCCATATATTGTGCTTCATTATCGTCACAAGCCGTGCCTTTAGTGACCAGAAGGAAACAATCCGTGAATTTGGGAACTCTGATGACCTCCACGCAATGAGCGGTTCTATCCCTCTTATAGCACATCCAGCTCTTATAGACCGGTCTCCCTGGTCTAGGGGTTACACGACTATCTACGTAATCTTGTATACTCTCGTGAGTTACGTGACGTTGCGTGAGAATTGGTATCGGTTCTCTCCGCGTCGGTAACTTACGGGGTATTTGAGCCGGTCGCTCAGAAAGCAATGGCAAACTACTGAGCGTACTCTTGCCAAGAAATCAACAATCAGCTGAAAGATGCTGATGTTGACAGCGATGTCCTGTAAAGGATATGCGAAAACAAAAGCTCTTATACATCGTATAGAGGGGAAGATATGGCAGAGGCAGACTAAGAGAAACGATGCTGGATGGATTGAGACGGTGGCATGGAGGAATATTATCAGCAAAGTTGATCCAGAAAACCAAAGACCGAGATCTGTGAAGAGCCATGAACGCCTACGCCAACCGGTATGGCACTTGATGATGATGATACTGTTTCATTGACCTCAAGGCTTCCGCTGCAGTTATGTTTCGGTAAAATTTCCGGTATGGACTGCATGTAAACAGAATGTTTAAAATGTATAACCAAGAGAAAACGAAACAAACAGTTCGGGAGATAACAATCTAGCCTAGACTACTTTGATGTAAGTGCTCCAGATTCTAATCTCACATTCTTTGAGAATCGGGGGTCTGTATTCAGGGACAGGGAATGCAGTTTCACAACATCAACATACCGCTTTAGAAATGAGCCCGCCTTTGGAAGCAGACTGCCATGCGTTGATTTTCACAATGGCATGAGCGTCGGTAGTCCGTAGTCCAGTAGTTCATAAAACAATGGTAAACTACTGCAGTGGTAAACTACGTAAACTTGCCTAGAAAATCACAAATAGTCAAAATGACGGCGTTGATTGTGACTTCCTGTAAAGGATATTCAACTAACTTTTTTTAAAAGGGCAGATACGGAAACAAGCAAAACAATACACATGGTTTAACGACAGGTGAATGGTATCTGAATGTAAGCGGTGTCAGTGATGTAAATTATATCTGGATGTAAATGGTGTCAGTGATGTAAATTATATCTGGATGTAAATAGTGTCAGTGATGTAAATGGTATCTAGATATAAACGGTATCATATCAGTGATGTACATGGTGTCAGTGATGTAAATGGTGTCAATGATGTAAATGGTGGCAGTGATGTAAATGGTATCTCAGACTGGGTGTAAACGGTGTCAGCGATGTAAAAGGTATATAGATGTAAACGGTATCAGCGATGTAAATGATATCTGGATGTAAATTGTGCCTGTATGTAAACGGTGTCAAGAATGCAAATAGTATCTAGATGTAAACGGTGTCAGTGATGCAAACGATATCTGGGTGTAAACCAGGGGTGGCCAACACGAGGCCCGCGGGCCGCATGAGGCCCGCCGGGAGTCATGTTGTGGCCCGCGGAGTGGGAAACGACGATGTGGTCGAAGCTGTAGCACGCTTGCTTGTTTACTTTAATTAACAAAAAATTAAAAAAAAAAAAATTAACTGCGTGGCAGGAAATATTATTTCTGAAATTTGGCCCGCCTGCTGAAAAAGTTGGCCATCCCTGGTGTAAACGGTGTCAGTGATGTAAATGGTATCTGTATATTAACGGTATCAGTGATGTAAAAGGTGTCAGGGATGTAAATGATTTCTAAATGTAAACGGTATCAATGGTTTAAATGTTGTTAGTGAAGTAAATGGTTAGTTAGTTAGTTAGTTAGTTAGTTAGTTAGTTAGTTAGTTAGTTAGTTAGTTAGTAGCGGTTCCAACTTCACAGCAACGGGTTGTCCCCATTATGCTCTGTTCCTGTGCCAGTGAATATCACATAAAACGCTCCCCACTGCCGAATGTGAAAAGTGGAAAAGACAGGAGTCTCGACAAACAACAGCCCGCACAGATACACTGTGCATAATGCTGCCACCAGAATGTCAACACAATAGTCCCCCACGAAACATCCAGTTTATTTCTGATGGAATTGGCAGTCATTTTCCCATCTGGATGTTTCCTAGATGTTCACCCACACAGTCCATGAAAATACAGTTCATCGTCAATGGCAGTGGCAGTCAACCAGAAGCCCAGCAGCCACGCATTTCTGCATAAGGCACAAACCAGTCAACTCTGGGACATAGCCAGCACTCACTCAGTAGCAGGGCGACGAAACCATAGCCTCCTTAGTCGCCTCTTACGACATGCATGGTAGGCAACAGTGTAAATGGTATCTTGATGTAAGCGGTGTCAGTGATGTAAATGGTGCGAGTGATATAAATGGAATCTGGATGTAAACGGTGTCAGTGACGTAAATAGTAACTAGATGTAAATGGTGTCAGTGGTATAAATGGTGTCTGGATGTAAACGGTGTCAGTGATATAAATGGTGTCTGGATGTAAACGGTGTCAGTGACGTAAATAGTAACGATGTAAATGGTGTCAGTGGTATAAATGGTGTCTGGATGTAAACGGTGTCAGTGATATAAATGGTGTCTGGATGTAAACGGTGTCAGAGATATAAATGCTGTCTGGATGTAAACGGTGTCAGTGATATAAATGCTGTCTGGGTGTAAACGGTCTCAGTGATATAAATGGTGTCTGGATGTAAACGGTGTTAGTGATGTAAATGGTGTTCCATCTCTGTTGTGCTGCATCTTCCATCTGATGTTATAAATAAATGGCCCTAGTTAAATATATATCATAAAGTACCCTGCCAGTTGGCGTAGGCGTTCATGGCTCTCCACAGATCTCGGTCTTTGGTGTTGTGGGTCAACTCTACTGATGATATTTCTCCATGCCATCGTCTCAATTCATCCACCATCATTTCTCTTGGTCTGCCTCTGCCTCTCTCCCCCTCAATCTTAATAGATGTCACGATGTTCTCCAATGCGTCTCTTCTCATCACATGACCGAAGAAAGCTGTTTATATATATGTCCTTAGGAATTCACACAGACATATATAAATATGTATTTGCGCATACACACAGAACAGCAAATCCAGTATGGTTGCTCTCCTGTTGGGGGATTTTATGGTGATGGAGGGATGGTGTTAACTGATATCCTTATACTTATAGGCGTACTCAGTATTGCTAGGCTGACGTCATTTTGAGGTGACAGGTTCTAATCCCGGTCGGTAACTATAGCTTTCAATGTTTATGTTGTCTAGTGCGTCCTCTAATGTCTACTTCCTTCTTCCCCTTCTATGAACAATACTATGAGTCTTTATCTGTGAATTGTCTTAATGGCCTCAAAGGTTTCCCTAATTGATTTCTCGCGAACGAAAGCTGTGCCAGTGTGTTCCTGTTGAATTGATTTCACGAGGGTCTACCGAACAAACGCATCTCCAGTTGAGGAGATCATTGTTTTGCCAAAAGTCAGGGGCCACGCCAAAGTGGAGGGAACAACGTAGTGAGTACGTCGTATGTACATACAGTTTACAGTACAGTACACACGAAACGTAAGTAAACTGTCTAGACTCGTGTTTCATTAACCGGACTTGCTGTGTGGGAAATGGTTAAGTTAGAGTAAGACTAATTTTCAAGTGTATTCATTTGAGAAGATCAATTCATTGTATTGGAAACACAAACACGGGAATCACAGTCACAGCTGCCGTCGCACATCAGACTCAGCAGTCAGACTGTCACTGAGACATCACCATAGGTAGGACAGCAACGTGTGTTTGTCCATCAAGAATGATGATGACCATTCATTTCATCCAGTGGGGTTGAAGGTATGGAGCCGTGGGTTCTAAGATGGCTGATAAGGCCTATTTTGGCTTGAAATGTTCTTTGACATTGTGGGCAAGGAATGCTTGACGTTTCTGAGGAGGATTTCCTGCAGTGGTTTTTCTGTCCTGCCTTTTCTTCACGGAAGTGTCTATACGGACTCAAGTCCGTATAAACTACTCTGTCTATTCGGACTCCACTTCGTTTTTTCCGGTCCGTTTTTTTCCGGAAACCCCGGCTGGTCACGTGAACTGCGTCATCGGGACATGTGTTTGACTATATTACACATTTTTGTAAAGTTTTCATTGTGTTTTCAGTAGCTTAGTGGTAAGCATTTCCACCTGTCACGCGGGAGACTGAGGTTCGATTCCTCACCAGCGAGAGAATATTTTTTTTAATGACATTGATAGAAAATCGCTTTGGAAATAGATGTCATTACGGGAATCCTAGTCTATATAGTCTATGTAGCCTAACATAGTCTATGTAGCCAAGCTGTTCCTACTTCTCTTGCTGCTTTAATTAGTTCATTTGGTATTTCATCCTGTCTTGGTGATTTGTTCAATGGGGCTAATCTGATGGCTTCTATAATTTCTTCTTTTAGTATGTCTGGCTCTAGTTCTTCGGTGACATCTGTGTAGGTCTCTTGAATTCCTGTGACATCTGATGGGATGTTGAGAAGTTGTTCGAAGTACTGCTTCCATCTTATTAGGATCTGTTTTTGTTCACTTATTGGTTCTCCATTTTCGCTGTTAATTATTTCAGTTGGGTCAAAGGGTTCTCCTCTGGTTCGCATTGCACTTATCTTTTTGTAGAAGTTTCTGGTTGCCTCCTTGTAGTTTTTATTTAGGGTTTCTCCATACTCTTCCCAGTCTTTTTGTTTTTCCCTCTTTACTATTCTACTCACATGTCTTCTCGCTATTCTGTATTCTCTATAATCACATTCCTGTTTGCTCTTCAACCACTTTTTATATTTTTCCTTTTTTTCTTTTGTTCTTTTCTTTACAAATGCATCCACAAATAGTAAATACCGCCATTCATCGTTGATGGACTCGGCAGTCACCAGAAAGACCTCCTTGACCCGGGTTTTCTCACATGGCTTGGTCTATAGCCCTGACTGTACTGGGCTTAGGTACCAGTACAGAGCGGGGCAGGTGGTCGCTTCTACAATCCCCAAGGACACTCCATTTTGTGGATGCCGCCTCTTGAGATACAAGCGCCAGGTCGATGGCGGTGTCAGGGTCCCCCAGTCTCATTGCCTGCCTAGTTGGTGTCCCATCATTTAGACAGACAACATCCGTATCAAGCGAGGTCTCAGCAAGAGCAGTGCCCGGTATGTTCTCTCCCGACCTGTCCCACTCGCTAATTGAAGTAACCACATAACAGATACCTGGTAAATGAAGAACAAATAAGTTGGTATCAACCAGTGCTGGTCTGATGATCTCGCTTTTGGCAGCAAACAATGTTTCCTAGGGTTTTTGTGTTTTGTGTTGGTTACATGTGTCTTTCTTTATCTTGCTGCACAAGAACCTGCACACTTGTCTTTCCGTTCTTATCTATCCTCTACTTTTGTTGTCTTGGGAAAGGCGCTTAGCCAACCGAACACGAGTTCTCTCTCTCTCTCTCTCTCTCTCTCTCTCTCTCTCTATATATATATATATATATATATATATATATATATATATATATCCCTCCCTCTTTCTCTCACTTGTCTTTATCATTTTATGTCTTTCAACACATCTTTCTCGTATCTCTGTCTCTCACACTATCTTCGTTATCTATCTCCCCCCTCTCTCTTTTCAACCTGCTTCACATATACCAGGTTTTCCTGCACTTTATGTGCGTAGCATTTCCTCGTTTATATGTTAATTCATCAGGCCAGTAAGTCGGAAGCCTGGTGTTTGAATTGCCTAATCATGTCTTTCTGAGGCGACGCATATTACTGTCAGCTTGGACCGGAATTATGAGGACATCAATAGCAGGAAATAGTAGGGCGGTAATGTCAACAAAGATGGAAGCCTGTAGTAAACAGTAAGTGTACAGAAACGCAAGTTAACAATTCTGTAACTCGCATGGGGACACATTGAGGATACCAATCTGGAAAATTATTCTTGATATTTAAACAGCTTCATACTTCAGTTATACCCAGCTCCGTATAAACTACTCTACGGACTCAAGTCCGTATAAACTACTCTGTCTATACGGACTCAAGTCCGTATAAACTACTCTGTCTATACGGACTCAAGTCCGTATAAACTACTCTGTCTATTCGGACTCGAGTCCGTATAAACTCTCCCTTTCTTCACAGCTCTTGCAGTCCTAGTTGCCTCGCATATGACTGCACCTTTGCGCAATGATGCACGCCACGAATTTCGGTCTCTGGCTGCAGTCTCCCAGGCGTCATGATGAATTCCAAAAGCATTCAGTGAGATTTTCAGAGTGTCTATTAATAATTAATAGACTAGTATTAAACTTTAAAGCATTTATTTCCTCTGGCCACCTTCGGAGCGTTTACCACAACGCAGTTCGCTGTAAAAAATTCGTTTAGGGGAAGTAGGGTACAGCAACGTAGGGTAGGTAGCTTAGGTAGTAGTAGTACTACTACTAGTAGTAAGTAGTTCTAAGTTAGAAGAAGTTAGATGAAACGTAAGTGAACTGTCTAGACTACTCTAGACTATTGTTTCATTAACCGAACTTGCTGTGCCGGCTATATAGTATATGGGTAACTTAGAAAGTTAAGGTACGAATATAATAAATAAGTTATATAATTAAATATTTATTTAGGGACACACACACTACAGTGAAACGTCATTCCCACAGTTATAAAATATAATTTACTGTTATTTAACTCTCCTAGTCCCAGGCAGCTGTTAAAATATATGACATTAATGTAATTTTATCCTATCCTAAGGCACAGTGGAGTATTACTATGTTTTTTTTAGGTTTGTTTTGTTTTGTAGTATCTTCTACAATGGGAGAGTTTATACCGCGATAGCTCGGAATAGACAGAGTAGTTTATACTGCGCTGGCTCAGAATAGACAAAGTAGTTTATACCGAGCTGGTATCTAGAATAATTTTCCAGATTGGTATCCCCAATAAAAATAATTGTGTCCCCATGCGAGTTAAAGAATTGTTAACTTGCGTTTCTGTACTCTTACTGTTTACAGGCTTCCATCTTTGTTTACATTACCGACCTACTATTTCCTGCTATTGATGTCCTCATCATAGTTGCCATTCTAGATATTTTATATTCAGATCTAGAGGCTTTTGCCGGCATCTGGATACCGTTTTCTGACGTTTGGATGATGGATGCAATTCTAGATACTTTTCATTTGGAGTCGGATATTTTGAATACTTTCTAGATTTTACTTTTCTTACGGTGTCATTTACCCATTTTATGTTCGGTCTGGACGCGCGTAAATTATGGTAACTGCCATTATTTAAACTTTGAACTGACTTGGGTCAACGCTCAACTATCTGGCAACCCTCTCTTCTCCTTCTCTCTAATGTGTGAAATGGCGCATAAGGGCACTGAAGAAACTTTTGGTCAGTAAACATTTAAACTTAAAGAATTTGGTTGCAATTGGAACCGATAATGCATCGGTAATGGTCGGTATCAACCATGGCGTGTATGCAAAATTGAAGGAAGATATCCCATCTTTAATCCTCATGAAATGTGTATGTCATTCCTTGCAGCTAGCATTATCACAAGCCTCATCAGTCAGAATGTTTACCAAGGAATTTGGAATTCCTTATTGCTGAAGCCATCGGCTTATTACAGCCATCGGCTGGATGGACGCATCCCAGATTGTTGATTAGTTGGCATTCAATTTTGTAACCTAACGCAGCTATTTGAGTAGCAGGTTTTCAATGCGGTGACACATACATCGTCGACTCCATTATGGTTGGGGACAGGTTTGTCAGCGCCCTGATTGATGTCTCTGAGGTGTTCTCTAAAACGGTCCGCAAGACGTCTGCCTGTTTGACCAATGTATTTCATGTCACATCGTTTGCAGATGATGACATATATCAGATTGCGGGATGTACAAGTGAAAGAATCTTTCAAGGAGAAGGTGCCTAGGGAAAATGCGATCTCCGGTGTCTGAACAACGTATGGGCATGTCAGACAATTCTTACGATGGCATTCAAATGTGCCCACAGATGAACTAACGGTGGGGAGGGACTATGCATAAGGTGGTCTCTGAGGCTCTGGTTACGGCGGAAAATTACCCTAGGGCCTTCAGAGAATACCTCACGTGTGGTTGGATCGGATTCCAAGATGGACCAGTGTCTCATGAAAATATGCTTGATGGCATAGGCGTGTGGATGGAAGGTGAGGATGAGCTTGGGTGCATTGTTAGGAGGTCGCGTTTAATTGACGAGGGACATTTCCCGCGAGACTTGGGTTATGCGACAGAAAGCTGTGGACCTCTGGGTAGGACCGTTTGCGGAAAAAGTCTAGCATTTCATGGGCTCTCTCGAGGAAGTCATTATTATCCTGACAGATAAGACGGAGTAGCTGGGAATATGGGATGGAATCTGTGCAGCTTTTGGGGTGGGATGAGCTGTACAGGAGGAAACCGTGAGCATCAGTAGGTTTGTAGTACACGGAGGTCGTGAGGCCTGTAGGGTTTAATTTAATAGTGGTGTCAAGGAAATTGACAGAGGTGGTGGAAATTTCTGTGGTGAATTTGATCGATGGATGGAAGTCATTGACATAATTGATGAAGCGGTTCAGTTCCGCCTCTGCCATGTCAGTGAGACCTATGCCATCATCGATGTAGCGTCGGTAAAAAGAAGGGAGAAGACCATCATAGCTGAGTTCAATCTGGTGTTCCAGATGTCCCATAAATAAAAATGCGTAGCTGGTATTATAGTGTAGAGATGTTACACACAGGTTAGAAGGCACGTGATGATCGTACAGCACACAAGTCTCCGTTGTTTAGAACATTCTTTATTAGTCGAATCGTTCAACTACAGCATAATGATGTTATGCTCAAATTCTGATGTTTACATGTTTTCCTACTTCCCTGCTGGCTGGACCCCAAGTGACGTGTGTGCCAGCCTAGATACACTTCTTCATTCGTGCACACACGTTCACTAGCTATGGTTTTCCCACTAGTCAAGGAATGCTGCTAACTCTTTACTCCTAAGCTACTCCCTTTACTGTTACATATACCTCCCCTTCTTCAAAGAGAATTTTTCCCTGAAAAAATCTCAACCCCAACTCTTAAGCACTTAACTCTACATCTCTATACCACAATTAACAACAATTCCATATAATTCCTAACTCAATTCTCATTCTCCTATCTCATCATAGCCAATTGCTAACCAGAGACAATAATACCGAAACTCTCTACAAAACTCTTTATAAAGTTCTCTAGAAAACTCGCTACAAAACTCTCCATAAAATTCTCCAGAAAACTCGCTACAAAACTCTCCATAAGCGAACCGCTTTTAAATTTAAAGTGTCCATCTAAATTATGATTGACAAAACTGAAGATATTCCCCTTATCTTTTATTTCTCCCTTATTCACATTCTCACACTCTCACTATTCTAGGATAGACAGAAAAAATAGTTAGATTGGGTAGGTTAGATTTGGTAGGTGCGCACCTAAAAATAAATAAGAAAAAGTAAGGAAAAAGTAAGAAGTAATCACCTTTCTCTTCCCATACATTCTCAAAACTTTATAAAAATAAAGTTTCAAAATTTATCTTCAGTTTCCGTCAATAATAATTGTTATTATCAAAAAAATATGTTAATCCAAAACTACCAGCTTTTGTATCATTCACCTCGTCAAGTTCAAGTTTACCATTCCTTCAAAAAAAAACTCCAAATTATTAGTATACTGTTACGTACAGTCTTCTTCTTCCAATGTCTACTTATTTAAATGCCAAAACTCAAGCTGGCATTCCCCCCATATTTTCCCATTAAACGCTGTTCAACCCAGCTCCTATTTTTAACCCAAGCATTGCGAACCAGCTAATGTAGTCCCAAATTCACTCCCCCAATAATATCAACATACTCCTCCATTACAACATATTGAGTCACTTCACTAACCACTACTTCTTCCCCCTTAACTCCATCATGTTTCACCCTCAATTTCTATTTATAAACGTTATATACGTTAAACGACTCAACTACTTTAAGTCATCTGTTTCTTCTAACTGAACGTCAAACTAATAATCATTTTAAACACACTCAGGGTAACTCAATAAAACCAAAACATTGTAAAAATAACCAGCTAAGTTAACTTATTCTTCACATTTCATAAAACACCATTGAAGTCCAAACAATTGACTAAACCATATCAACCCCCTCATCATATTTATCCCCACACATTAATCAAATTAAACATATATAAGGAAATGCAAGACCATTTTATGACTACTCAATAATTGTTTTCCGTTTAAGAAAAACTCCACACTTCACTTAAAAAACCAACATGATCACAAAACATATACCAATAAATCTCAAGTTATTACCATATTATGTGTATTCCTCCCAACAACTCTTGCTTACGTTATTTACCAACTACCTTCTTTGTAAACACAAAAATATCGTGTCTAACTTCTTCTTCTATCTGCCATCTGCAGAATATTCTAGCAGGCTATTTATCTATCTCTTCTCCATTTTCTTAATAACTTCAAATTTTTTTCTATAATTGCAATATCTACATCAATGTCGCTATCCTCCCGAGGAGAGCTATCTTCTTTCATATCAGCTTCTTCATCAGTTTCTGACTTTTCATCCATTTCTTGTTCCCCATCTGTATATCCATTACTAGCAACCGCTAATTTCTTTCTTTCTAAATCCAATCTAATTTTCCTGTCTTGCCGTCTCAACAAATTTTCAAATAGTGGCATATCTTCACCACTTGAAGAACTCAGTCTAAGTTTCCTTTGCCTCTTAATTTCTTTTTCTTTCTGACTATCTAACTTTCTTTTTACTGCCTGTCTTGTATTCATAAATGGAGGTTCTATTTTTTCTTTGACTGATTCTTCGCTAATATAATCGTCATACATGTTATTTTCCTCCGTCATAACTGTTTTTGGTACTGTTTCTTCTTGTTCAGCTGTAGTAGATGTTGTTGTCACTTGTTTCCCATTCTCTATAGGTATTGGATATACCGATTGTCTGACAATCTGTCCACCTGACAATATTTCTTCGGAACAATAATTATTATTACTATTCTCTGCATCCCTTTCCTCATTATCCCGCCTTAAGTGCTCTACATGTGAACGTGCAACATGCCCTGAAATTTGATTCTTAATAGTATATGACACTGGACCCTTTTTTTCTAAAATATAGTATCCCGGGACCCAATGAGCATCAAACTTAGAGTTTTTTCTATGTTTTTTGTAATACACCCTATCACCTATGTTGAACTCTTGTAAGTGTGCATTTTTATTTGCGTATTTCTTCTGTCTTTCTCTAGCCTTAATTATATTATTTCTTAAACGAACATGTGCTTTGTGCATCTCTTGCAACCTTGTTTCCTGAAAATCTTCCCCCAGATATTTTCTCCTAGGCTTTAATAAATTATCAATTGGCAATATTGGTTCTCTCCCATGTACTAAGTAAAATGGTGAGAAACCTGTTCCTTCATTTTCGTGTGTACGTATCGCCGCTAATGCTATCCCCAAATAAAGATCCCAATCCATATCGTGTTCTTCTACATTTTTCGCTAGAATATTGTATAGTGTTCTATGTTGTCTCTCATTTTTAGCATTAGAAGTTGGTCTGTAATATGAAGTCCTAATGTGTTTTATATTCAAATCTTTTACCAATTTTTCAAACTTTCTATTTACAAATTCTTTCCCATTGTCTGTAAGTATTATTTGTGGACACCCAAACCTTGGTATAAATTCTTGTAAAAGCATATTTATAACTGAATCAGCACTCTTGTCTGGAATTGGATAAACTTCTGGCCAGAGACTATATGAATCAACTATATGTAGTAGGTATACATTTCCCGATAATGTTTTTGGATGAGGACCTGAAATATCCAAACTTACTTTCTGCATTGGAAATTGAGGAATATCGGTATCTTGTAAAGGACATTTGATTATCTTCATGTTTCTTAACCTACACTTTTCACACGCTTCAACATATTCATATACGCTTTTGAATAAATTCGGCCAGTAATATTTACTGCTAATAGCCTTCACTAACTTATCTCGTCCGAAATGACCATTATTATCGTGATATGCCTTTAAGACTTCTTGTTCTAAATGTTTCGGAATATATTTTCTTACTCCTTCACCTTTTTCACTGATATAATATAATTGATTATCTTCTTGTAACTCTACAAACTTTCTTTTAAAACTATTTTCCCCTGTTTCTTTCAGTTTTCTTTTTATCTGTACTATTTTTGGATCTAATTCTTGTTCTGTTTTCATATCAAACTGTTCTAAATGTGGGTCTTCTGTTCTAGGTTCAGACTCTTGATCCGATGGTAAACTCTCAAATTCTTCCCTATTTATTATGGCAGAATCTAATATATTTACTTGCCAGTTTCGATCGTCTATCTCTGGTTCAGCTTCATCTTCCGTGTTTCCTGACGACTGTGTATATGGGATCCTAGACAAAAGATCGGCGCATGTATTATGTTTCCCTGAAACATATTCAACCTTAGCATTGTATCCCTGTAAATTCAATGCCCACGTTTGTATTTTCCTATTTTGTATTGGTGCTTCTAATATCGACTTTAATGGCATGTGGTCAGTTCTAATAATGAAATTGGCGTTATGTAAGTAGTAATTTAATTTTTGAAGAGCGTAGTGTATAGCATATGCTTCTTTCTCAATAATCGGCCATTTCTTTTGAGTCTTGCTGAGTTTATGAGACAAGAAATAGATTGGTCTTTCATTTTTAACCCCTGGTATTCCAGATTCTTCTCCTTCATATGGTTGAACCAAACATGCTCCTATTGCGTTGTCTGAAGCATCTGTGTATAGTATTAGTTGTTTATTCAAGTCTGGATGTGTCAATAATGGTACCACTGTTAAGCTATCTTTTAAAAGTTCGAACGCTTTTTGACACTCATCATCCCACTTAAATCTAGCGTATTTTCCCGTTAAATTCGTAATAGGTATTGCTATCCTTGAAAACGCTGGTACAAACCTCCTATAATATGCACACGTACCTATAAATGCACGCACTTCCTTAACATTAGTTGGAGGAGGTAATTCTTTAATAACCTTTATCTTGTCCTGGTCTGGTTTAATACCTTCCCTATTTATTATATAGCCTAAATATTTTGTTTCTGTCTTTAAAAACTGGCACTTACTAAGCTTTAATTTAACGTCATGCCTTCTTAATCTGTCAAATACTAGTCTAATATGTTTCAAATGATTCTCCACATTCCCTTTCGTAAATATCAATATGTCATCTATATAGGCCAGGGCAAAATTTTGCATACCGTCTAGTACTTCATTTATTAAGAACATATAGTGAGACGGTGCATTTTTGAGACCGAATGGCATACGTAAGAATTCGTAAGAACCCATATGAGTACAAAAGGCACTTTTCTTTTGCGCATCCTTCGACATCGGAATACACCAAAATCCTGCTCTTGCATCCAGCGTTGTGAAATATGTAGAGCCATTAAGTAACCCCAAAATATCATCAATCACCGGCAATGGGTACGCTACATTCTTAGTAATTTTGTTCAACGCCCTGTAGTCACGACAGAACCTGTTCGAACCATCAGATTTGGCTACTATGACGACCGGAGATGACCATTCTGATTTTGATCTTGTTATTATGCCTGCTTTCAACATATCTTCTATTGCCTTTTCTACGACTTCTCTATTTCTTAATGGAGTTCTATATGGTTTTAAACTAATTGGTGGATGGTCTCCCGTATCTATTTCCATTGTAACTGTTTTTGTCTTTCCCAATTCTAAATCATTAATTGCAAACACATCCTGATTTTGTTTGATAAGTTGTTCTAATACTTCCTTATTTTCTGGCGGAGTTTTTAACTGTGCCAACAATTCTTGTTCCCTTGTCACTTTGTCTAGTGAATATATTTGGGCTGTATTTCTTCTGGTTGGATAGATCAATTCATCCATTCTTACGTTCCCTTTTCGTCCGCATCCGCGCCTGTTATTAATTCTTTCACTAGAGGTTTCTGAATAACTTATGCCTGCCATATTTACTCTATCTGTTGCCAATATGTCACTAACATTATGTTCTAGCTTGGCTATTACACATCCTCTGTATAATTTAATTTCTCTACCTGTGCTATTAATAACCATCACTGGAAATGTTAAACTTTTATCCAATTCTATTATTCCATCCGGAACTTCTAAACCTGGCTCATCAATTATTTCTTTTTGCAATTCAGTGATTCTGACTATGTTTCCTGCTACATAATACGGGTTTCTCTTCAGCTTTGCTTGTATCAAATTAACTGACTGTGGTTTTAAATTCATGGTCGTTTTGACTCTAACTAGTGTCGACACATGCATATCTTCTTCTAAATCTACGTAAACATCTTGGAATTTTAATTTATGCAAATCAAATAAAAGTCTCACCCCATTTTTCAATAAAAAATCTCTACCCAATATCATATTTCTATTTAAATCCTTGACCACATGGAACATATGCCTGACATTTATCCCTCCTAATTTCAAGTTTATCATCGTTTGTCCTAGCACTTCTAATTTTTGTCCCGTTACCGAATGAAGATTCTCCTGAATTCTAAATATTTTACAATTTTTTAACATTCGATATAAAAATGCTTCTTTAATCACGCTAACTTGTGCTCCCGAATCAACTAATGTTCTAACTTTATATTTTCCTATTTGTACTATACATGAACTAGGGTCTACCATATTTAATGACAATTGTTTTATCTCGGCTTGTTTTTTATTTCTAAATGTCCTACTATACTCATCCTTTGGGTTTTTAACACATTGATGCCCCTTTTGGATCTTACTATCTTCCCTCCTACTGCCGACCCTGTTCAGTAAGCGGGATGCCAATTTCCCTGATTTCCTGACCTAAAATTTCTCTGCATTTCTCCATAATTCCTATTTGCTGGTCTGCCATTTGCAGTTCTATTCTGTGTACTCGTCTGAACACCTCTATTATTTTGTGTATTCGATGGGACACGTCTGTTACCACAGAAGCGAAAAAAGTTCCCACGTTGGTGACATCCCCAACAAACCACATTCGAGTTATTTGTGTTACCTTCCATGTTTCTTACAGTATTTCTCACTTGTCCTCCTCTACCTTGATTATATACGTTATCGTTTCTTTGTACCATCTGTATTTCTCCTCGTCTTCCTCTCCATCCATGTCTATACTGTCCTATTTCCATAGGTTCTTCAATTCTATCTTCCGAACTACTACCTAACTCTCGTCCTACCCTTAATCTAAACCTTCTCCTCAAGCTTTCCTCTTGTATAGCGATATCTACCGCTT
Organism: Cepaea hortensis; assembly: GCA_963921405.1. Lineage (NCBI taxonomy): Eukaryota > Metazoa > Mollusca > Gastropoda > Stylommatophora > Helicidae > Cepaea > Cepaea hortensis. Next base: position 7,710,503 of record OY992887.1, on the reverse strand, counting down.
GTGACAATCTTGCAGGATTCTCTCTTAATAATTTAAATTTCAATCCATCTGACCTAATCCCATCAACAAAAATCCCTACTAACATCCGTTCCACTTCTTCAGCTCGTACATTCTGTCCTAAAAATGACTCTTCCGCTAAATTGATTAACCTGTCACTGTATAGCTGTACACTTTCTGTAGTATTTTGTCTAGTCTGTCGCAATACTGAGAATGCGTGTTGTGGATCAGTAATTTCAGCGTATTTTCTTGCGAGATCATCTTTAAATTCTTCCCAGGTTTCACCTCTTCCTGCTTCTAGTTTTCTTCTTATATGGTCAGAAACTGGACTTGTACTTGTTCTGTATGCCAAATTCTTTTTCTCCTCATCTGTAGCGTTTACTAAATAAGCATGTTTCTCAATAGAAATGACCCATTTCTTAAACTGGTTTGCTTGTCCATTAAATCTCTCAACATCACTGCTTACATTTTGTTGTCTTAACACTGCATCCAACCTTGATATTGCCCCACCAACTCCAGTCAGTACTTGTGAAAAATCTTGGGGTTCCATTCTAGAATCTATAATGGAAATTATTAAGCAATATACAAATATTTCAAACAATATTAATTTCAAATTCAGCAGCAATACATAATCTGTTCAATTAATTATTCTAATATTATCTATTATCTAACTATACTAACAAAAAACTCCAATCGAAGATCCTGACGAAGAAAATTTTCTGTTCTAATCACGAATCCTGATAAAAGAACTTAATTGAAATCCTGATGAAGAAATTTCTAATTGATCCTGATACCAACTCTAATCGACACCGTTGAAAGGATCAGAACACAAAAAAAAACCTCTGGATTTCCTAATTCAATCGAAGTCGAAGTCAGTTCTTTCCAATTATTTTCCTGTCGTTGATTGTGCTCGATATAACGCTCGATACCAAACTGCTTGATTACTTGCTCGATTGACTGTAAGCGTTAGACTTTAATTTCCGTCAAGCAAGGTCACCTTCACGATTTTTCAACCGACAACTGCTCCCGGTTTCAGCAAAAATCTGGCATTTTCATATGTTTCAGCGTAAAAATAATCCAGTCAACAACAATTGGATTCAAACCTGACTCTATCCACTCCGTTATATGTTAGGTGGCATTCCAACAACGGTCAGTTAAATTTATTGTAACAACTTTTGACTTGAGACAAGTTGACTATATTCCTCAATGCCTTCACTTAAGTGAAGTGACTGTAGAGAGTATTTAGGATCTCAATTTAATAATTATGGAATTTGCAATATAACCTTGACTTCACCTTCAACAGTCCAATGAGCTAAAACTCATAATTTTCAGCATTCTTTGTTTTACTTGTAGTTTTATTTGGAGCAGGTTATTGTTCTGTTGAAATTAATCATTTCTGGTACCTCGAGACTTCATAAGTTGTTGTAACATGTAATCAGCGAGTTCATTCTTATAAGCTTGTGTACTAATTTTTGATGCAAAACGGCATTACTTGATCTCATTATACAATTAGCGTTGGTCAGTGCTCAAGTTATTTCATACTATTAATTAGATAAAAACATCAGTCTTTCAAAAAAATAAGTTAATCAGTCAAACCTTCTGAGCTGGCCTGAGAAATCGATCTCCTTTTTAAATAGAAATACACTGAGAACCCACAACAACTACCCCTGGGTGGGCTTTCAGCTGTTGCGTTTCTTATTATTATTTACTTAAAAACTTCCTTCTCCAGATGCCCAGACACAAGAATCTTTCATGGCGGTAACTCTCTCCACGACATCCCATATTTCTTGAGGTCAAAGGCACCAAATCAACCTGTATTATAGTGTAGAGATGTTACCCACAGGTTAGAAGGCACGTGATGATCGTACAGCACACAAGTCTCCGTTGTTTAGAACATTCTTTATTAGTCGAATCGTTCAACTACAGCATAATGATGTTATGCTCAAATTCTGATGTTTACATGTTTTTTACTTCCCTGCTGGCTGGACCCCAAGTGACGTGTGTGCCAGCCTAGATACACTTCTTCATTCGTGCACACACGTTCACTAGCTATGGTTTTCCCACTAGTCAAGGAATGCGCAGCATTCCTTAACTCTTTACTCCTAAGCTACTCCCTTTACTGTTACACTGGGTCCCATTTTCATGCCCATGGCGACACCGCTGATTTGTTCAAAGTAGTGGCCATTGAATTCAAAGGAATTGAAGAGGACCAATTCAGCGAGTCTCACAAGTGAGCGAGTAGGGATGGCTTGATCTGTGCGTTGATCCAGAAAGAACTGTAGCGCCCTGAGGCCATCTGCGTGAGGAATGGAGGTATAGAGGGAACATACATCCATTAGGAATAGTCTGTATGTGTTCCAAGGAGTCAGTTGGAGGGAGTTGAATGAGAGTAACGCATGCGTTGTATCCTTGATGTGACGGGAGATTCGCAACTAGAGGTTGGAAAATCCTATCAAGAAACGTTATAATGTTGAATGATGGAGGTGATCAAATGGAAAGCAAGCTGGTTGTTGAACGTCAGTAGATGCAGAGTCCGGTACAGGTTGTGCTTGGTGTCCTTCAGTTCGGAGATATGTCGTTGATGCAGTCACTGCCAGCTTCATGTACTTGACAGACTGCTCCTGTGCCAGGCGATTGAAGAGTCGTGTCTCAGCAGGAACCAGTTTGCCCAACGAGAGATGAATATTGCTCCGGAAGCCTTTAGGTGTAACCTTGAGCCGGAGACAGTTGTTCAGGAAATTCAAATGGCAAGAAAAGCGAGTGATGGTAAAAATAGTACGTGCGAGGCTAATAGCTGCACGGGACATGTCCTGGGGTATGAGGGCAAATATGTCGGAGATGGTGAGGTGGAGAGATGACCTAGTCCGTCTGTCAGCAGGCATGATCGGCTACAGGCCGGTAAACATAAACTAATGGATATATAAACTAAAAAACGACAGTAGAAAGCACAGTACGAAGCATGAGAGTTTTGTTTGTTTTGTGCCTGTGTGTATCTATGTCTTGTCGAGTATCCCATTCACATTTCAATTCATTCGCTTGCAATACTGTTCTATTGTAGTATAGTAACCAAATGTATATTCAAGTAGATGTGAAAATACTAATTCATGGTTAATTCCGATGTCTCATGATATTTGGGAGAAGCTATCTGTATTGACAGGGCCTTCTCTCTTATCACTTTAGCAACGCTCTCACAGAAAAGTCAATGTTCACTTTAGCAACGCTCACAGAGACAAGTTAATGTTCACTTGAGCAACTTTCGCACGAACAAGTCACTGTTCACTTTAGAAACGCTCGCACTTCTATACTTCCTGAAGTAACACAAATTATATAATGCATTGTAACAGACGTCTTTCTCCGTAATCCCGTATGTTCTTGTGAGTAACTCAGCTGCGCGAGAATCACGCCGCGCATGCAGCCATCAGATGTTTTTCAGCTTGACTGCACATTGTCCAAGTTTCACATCCATAGTTTCTAGATACTTTTGGTCAAAAAAAAGTGGCAACCCTGGCCTCATAATTCTGGTCCAAGCTGACAGTAATATGCGTCGCCTCAGAAAGACATGATTAGGCAATTCAAACACCAGGCTTCCGACTTACTGGCCTGATGAATTAACAAATAAACAAGGAAATGCTACGCACATAAAGTGCAGCAAAACCTGGTATATGTGAAGCAGGTTGAAAAGAGAGGCTAGTGTGAGAGACAGAGATATGAGAAAGATGTGTTGAAAGACATAAAAAAGTGATAACTTTTATATAATATAAAAAAGATAATATAAGTGACAAAACATCTGTTCATAATCATAGTTCCTAATATTTTTTTTATTAAAAAGTCGCGTGCACCTAATTAATTGCTGAAATATTAAAAAAAAAAAAAGTGTCCAGCAGGGAATCGAACCAACAGCTCCCACTTATCAGGCAGAGACACTAACCACTGTGCTACTGAGGATATGATCTTGAATCGACAAAAGTATATAACATAGCCACGCTCATGTTCCGATGATGTCACATACGTTAAGTCACGTGACTAGGCACGACCACCCGGGGTTTCCGGGACCGGGAAAAATCACGTGATAGTTTAGCTCTGAATAAACGGAGTAGTTTATACCGAGCTGGCTCGGAATAGACGGAGTAGTTTATTCCGAGCTGGCGCGGAATAGACAGAGTAGTTTATTCCGAGCTGGCGCGGAATAGACACTTTCTTCTACAATTTAAATGCTCAGTGAACAGAAATTTGCATTTATAATTATTAATACTGCGACGAGACCACGAGGACGTCCAAGAAGAAAATGGATTGACGACATCAGAGACATTGTACAACCACACGGAATGACACTATCCAGTGCCGTCCACCGGGCACTGGAACGCAAATTATTCCTCCCCACGACGCTTGACGGCAGAAGTGGAAGATGATGATGATGATGATGATGATGAATACTTAATAATTTTTGATTATGTACCATGTCTGGTCCAATACTTTTTGTTTGTCACTGAATCGGTTAAATTTAGATTGAGACATTTTAGGACACTGTCACAGTGCTTGTAAACAATCAAGGGGACAGGTTTGATCGAAGCCTTGCTTATAATGAGCACATAGACCAGGTGATAACAAAGGCCAAGCGGGGTGTGGCTGCGATGCGGGTGATGGCGGCAGCAAACTGTGAGCAGCGCCATCTATGTCTTCTGTATGAGGGGCTGGTCATGTCTGTTTTGGAGTATGCAATGGCAATCCTGACTCTCAGCCATAAGCAGATAGAAAGGATACAGAATGAAGCTATGCGCATTATTCTTGGATGTACAAGAGATACAGCATGCAGGGCGATGCGCTACCTTCTTGATTTTCCAACCGTTGAATAGAGAATACAAGTTTGCAGGGCACGCGCCTACCTCAGAGTTAACGCAAACACACAACATCCACTGCATAGTGAAATTAGGAAGATGAAGGGCAGCAGGTTAAAAAGAGGACGGTCGTGGATGGGTCAAGCCGAAGACATTCTTCAACAGGTGTGTTCACTTGAGGACTTAGAACCTGGCGAGGAGTGGGTGCAAGTGCCAACAGACTTCTGCACATCCTTTTCAGTTTGCATCCAACTAGATAGGAAATGCAGACAAGAAAATCCGGCTGCTGTGGATGCTGAAGTACAAGCGTTGATTTTCGAGAATTCGCTAGACAGTGACGCGGTCATCTACACAGATGGGTCGGTCGTCCGACATGTGAGAAGCTCATGGGCCTTTACAGCTCGGGCCGGAGGGAGAATTGTGAAGGAGGACTCTGGTGCTTTTACTGAAACCACAATAACATGGCTCGAGACACAGACATTCACTAGGGCTTGTTTCCTTAGCGACTCAATGAACATGATCAAGAGGATAGAGGAGGGGTCGATCCGAAGAGAATGGTTGCTGCCTCTGGAGCGGTCTCGGCTGGCAAAGATTAGTGTCATCTTTGTGCCAGGGCATGCGGGAGTACAAGGAAATGAGCGGGCTGACAAGCTCGCAGGTGAGGCTACTGTGGAGGGCGGACGCGTCATGGACCAGGCTGACATTCTGAATGCTCTACGAGAAGTAAGACTTTTGCGAGAACCAAGTGATGACTGTGAATCTACAACTATGGCCAGACTGCGAGAGCAGCAAATTAAAAGAGGTGTGGCCAAACAAGAACACTACGCAGGAAGTCAAAGAAGATTGATAAACCAACACAGAACTGGCGTCGTTAGCCGCTACACGTTGCGGGATTTGCTGAGGAGGGGATCCGAGCACTTATGGACTGAATGGTTCGATGTGCAATGAGGATGATCTGTCGTCTAACTAACTAACTAACTAATTAACTAACTAATCAAGGGGACAGGTCAGAAGGTCCTGCTCAGTGAAGCAGACCATGTGGTGCACATTACTCTTACCAACCATGAGCTGAAATGTATGCCCCAAAATGAGCTGACAACAGGCAGTTTGGGGTCTTGCATGTGGACACACAGTTAAAATATCAGCTGCATTGTTGAAAGTCTGTAAGTTTTCTCCATGTTTACTGATGAGAGAGTCAATAATAAAACAATGGCAATGAAATCATGAAAGTCTTCACCGTAATCTGTTGGTGTTAATATCCACCAAGAAATGAGCATCATTTTGATCATCAATTCCAATAGTAACAAAAGATCATCATAGACATGTAACAGTTCTTTTGTGGGATGTTGCTCTTATCGCCTGGCGACAAGTTTCTCAGCCTCTAACCATGCCTCCTTCCTTGTGCCCAAGGTGATTGCAGTATCCTGTGTCCATCTTCATGCTGGTCAACCCTCATTTCTTCTTCCATGAACCATACAGTCCACGCTTCTGTGATTGATATCAATCAATCAATCATGTGCCATGCCGGAAAGCGTGGGCTCTTCATGACTCGCCATTTCACTCGATCACCAGTGTCGTGGATCAGTTCAGTGTTCCTGTCTAGTCCATGCCATGTGGCCAAGCCATCCAGGTATTTTCCTCTTGGTCTGTTCCCTTCGATCTTGCCAGTTGTCACCAAGTTCTCCAATCCATTTCTTCTCATAACATGTCCAAAAAATTTTGACTGTCTACGTCTAATTTCTCTAATCAGTTTACGATGTTCATTTGTCTCCTGTAGTACTTGGTCGTTGGTTTTTCTGTCTGTCCATGGTATTCTTTGCATTTTCCTCAGAAACCACATTTCTGCAGCCATCAGATGTTTTTCAGCTTGACTGCCCATTGTCCAAATTTCACATCCATACAAAAGAACAGGCTCTATGTATCCCCTCAACACTCTTTTTCTCATTTCAATTGACATCTTTTTATTGGTCAGAATGTTTTTCATCTTGCTAAAGGCTACTTTCGCCATGGCGATTCTTGTTCTAATCTCTTCAAGGCATCTCCCATCAGATGTTATGACTGTTCCAAGATAATTGTACCGATTCACTTGTTGAAGAATATTTCCATTTACTTGTATATTACATTGTGGCACTTCTTCCTTCCTAGTGACGACCATAACCTGAGTCTTTTTACAATTTAATTCTAACCCCAGCTGCTCACTGTGTACAACAACCGCATCTACTAATTGTTGCAGGTCCTGCGCATTGTCTGCAATCAATACTGTATCATCTGCATTTCTAATGTTATTGATGTTTCGTCCTACAGACAGATACATGGGGTTACAATGTTCGATAATTGATTATGGCAGAGCAGCTTGTTGGCTGGGCAACAAATAATATAAGCATCATCAACTTTCATTAAGATATTAAATGACAGAAGAGCGGAGAGACATGACTGGGAATGTCTGCTCCAGACCAGTGCCTGGAGGAGAAGAAGTAGCTTATTGTAGATGTAAATGTTAAATTAACTAATTTTTGATTGCATCAATCAATGAAGTGCCATCCCCACTATGAAGGTTCGCTCCAGTGGATCTCCAACACTGTCTGCCTCTCGCTTGATTGTACATTCTGCTAGACTGCTGTTATCCATCTCTTGATGTTCTCTTCCCACTGGAATGCATACTATCCTCTGATCCTGGGTTAGTGGATTGAGCATCGAGCCCTCTCAGACAAGGACAACAATGTCGGAGGACATGTGCATGTTACACCCACTTAAAATGCCTCTGCAGTTGGAATTCATAAAGAGGAGTCTGAATGTGCAGCTGCTTGGGTAAGATTTCAGAATGATCAAATCTGTCCATGAAACAATATTTATAACTTGTGATTCTGGTATGCACATTTGGATTCTTGCTGGTACTAGGGGGTTAGTACACTGTGCGGGCATTCTCCTCGCATGAGGTGGGGACTGGAGCACTTAAGGATTTATCCATGTGCAATGACAGAGATCCTTGTCTGGCCACACAATATAGCAGATTGTTTGTAACTTCTACAGTTTGAATAGATTCAATTTGATCTTTCAGTGTGAGAAACGACATCCGAGACAGCTTATTCAGCTTGTACCAGAAAGTGGAAACATGAGCAAAGCTGCAAAATCAGTGCCAGGGCATGAAGATGAGGTAATACTATAATGTAATATGTTTATTGTGTTAAAAAAAGTAAGCTGCATATCCTTTACAGGATGTCACAGTCAACCTCAGCATGTTTGGCTGTTTGTGATCTCTTGGCAAGTTTATGTTCAGTAGTTTGCCATTGCTTTCTGAACGACTAGCATTCATACCATTTTATAAAACACCAAACGTAAGACAGTCTTCTGCCAAATCACCCACAGCTGTGTTTCGAACGCGGTGTGCGGGATCACGAACTGCATCCGTAACCCCTTTGCTGCGGAGCCTTATTGTATAAGGTACCAAAAAAAACGGGACATAAGTTACTCATGGTCTCTTATGTATAGATTGCTGGTCTAAATAGTCTCATTTAAATATAGTATTTCGAGTTTCCATACTTTCGTCTCTGGTGGGGGGGGGGGGGGGGGGGTCTTCTTGACAAAGTAGCTCAGCTGCCTGCCTCACGCTCTGAAGGTTTTGGGTTTGATTCAGGGCTATATCATTCACTTCATGGGTGCGATGCTTTCTTGGATACTCCTGGGGGGTCACTGCTGACGCTATGGAGTTTGTGCTCTGTGCCACTCTTGGAGACTCCTGGGGGTCATTGCTGAAGCTATGGAGTTTGTGCTCTGTGCAACTCTTGGAGACTCCTGGGGGTCATTACTGAAGTTATGGAGTTTGTGCTCTGGGCCACTATTTCGGCAGGTTGCCCTGCGGACAAAGACTGAGCCATATGGGATAAAACACTGTGCAATGAGGTTATTTGTCTCATCTTTTAAACCATTATCTTCATCTCTAAGAATCCTACATGAAAATACACATTTCAGACAGATTAAGGAAATATAGAGGGTGGCGGTGAATTTCCATTGTGTGGCCATGCTAGAAGTAAAGGCTGTCCCAGTGCAGATACTGTCATTAAGGTGTGAAGTATTAGGCCTTCACGTATTCTAGGCACAACATATCCGGTGCAGTGATCAGTTCTCTTCTTGTCCTCTTTCCTTCCTAGGAGTTCCCGGAAATGAGAGAGCTGATCGACTCGCAAAAAAAATTTAGTTGCATGTCCTTCACAGGATGTAGCAGTCAACCCCAGCACTTTGGCTATTCATGATTCCTGGTCACGTTTTACATTCAGTAGTTTGCCTTTGCTTTCTGAATAACCGGCACCTATACCTTTTTTTTTATTTGGAAAAAATCTGCACCGCTGTATTTCGAACCCTGGTATACGGGATTACAGATCGTGTCCGTAACCGAAAAACCTGATGTGCCTCTTACATACCACCAAAAGAACCAAATGATCAAATCAATCAGAAAGCCACCAATACTAGACAATTACCACTTTATGGACAGACCAGATCAAATAATTATTTTGTGCCTCAGAACAGGACACAATATATTACGCAATCACATGTATACAAAATTCAAGATTGGCGAATCAGCCATGTGCACATGTGGATTGTCACCGCAGACAGCAGAGCACATGACTGCCCAAAATACGACATATCTAGGCAAACCTTCTGGCCTTGAGATCACTGAGTGAACTAACAAAAGACTAAGATTTGTACATGAGACAACATTGCAGTTATTGACAAGTTTTAAGTGAACAAAAGAAGATTTGGTAAAACAACAGGAGTCAGAAATGCATGTGGTATCTGTTGATTGTGTAAAGTACAATAACATTTGGTGTGTAATATGTATATTATGGAAAGGAGCAGGGATAAGGACAGGAGAGGATTGTAAGATTATTTACTCTGGGGGAGAAGAACAGCAAAGAGGTGTAGCCATTATATTAGATAAGCAAACATCAAATTCTGTCAAAGGATATCATGCTGTGTCAGACAGAGTCCTATTAGTAAAATTAAACGGAAGACCTTTTAAAATAAATGTCATTCAAGTATATGCCCCAACAAGTGAAAGCAATGAAGAAAGCATAGAGGAATTTTATAATGACGTGGAGTCTGCTTTGAAGAACTGCAAAAAATCAGAAATAAATATCATAATGGGTGATTTCAACGCAAAAATAGGACAGCAAGGCGATGGATGCAGTGTAGGCAACCATGGTTTGGGAGAGAGAAATGAAAGAGGATACAGACTTGTAGAATGGGCAAAAGAACAAGAAATGGTTGTAGGAAACACCTGGTTTAAACAGCATCCTAGAAGATTATGGACATGGAGGAGTCCAGACAGCAGGATTAAAAACCAGATAGATTACATCCTGATTAGCAAAAGGTTTCGAAATGCGTTAACAGTCGTAAAAACAGTTCCAAATGCAGACTGTTACAGTGATCACAGATTAATTACAGGCACATTGAGGGTAAAGTTAAAGAAAGTCAAGTATACAGCAGGAAACCCTAAATATGACTGGTGCAAATTGAAAACTGACAAAGAAATACAAGATAATTTTAACATAGAAGTAAAGAACAAATTTGATATATTGTCTGATCTAGAGATCCTGTTTCAAGATGTAGATGATCAATGGGAAACGATGAAGAATTCAATCAGTTGCGCAGCAGAAAAAACTATTCCAAAAGTAAAGAAAGTGGGCCGTAAGACATGGATGACTGAAGAAATTTTACAACTAATGGAAACAAGAAGACAGAACAAAAATAATCCTGCCAAATATGAAGAAATTCACAGAAAAGTGAGAACCTTATGTAAGGAGGCAAAAGAAACATGGCTTGAGAAAAATTGCAGAGAAATTGAAAAACAACACAACAGTAACAATGCGAACCTAATGCACAAAAGAATTCAGGAGCTTACTAATCAAAAAACACGTACATCAGCAGGCTGCCTAAAGACAAAAGATGGAAGAGTCATAATAGAAAAAGATCAGATATTACATGAATGGTCAGATTACGTGAAAAACCTGTATGACGACAACAGAGACGAACAGTATGATGTTCAAAATAATAATGAAGGACCAGCAATTTTGAAGATGGAGGTTCAGAATGCTCTTAACCATATGAAATCTGGCAAGACCCCCGGTTCAGACAGCGTCACAACAGAAATGATTAATGCTTTAGAAGAATATGGAATAGATCAAGTTACCAGTCTGCTTAATACAATATATGATACTGGAAATATACCTCAGGAGTTATGTAATTCTGTATTTATTGCAATCCCAAAGAAATCAGGAGCCTTGGAATGTGATCAACACCGAACAATTAGTATAATGAGTCACATCACGAAGATTTTGCTAAGAATTATCATGCAAAGAGTTAGGAGGAAAATACAACCTGAAATAGGAGAAGAACAATGTGGGTTTGTGGAAGGCAAGGGTACAGTAAATGCTGTGTATATACTGAGAAACATAATCGAACGTTCTATAGAAGTAAACAAAGATCTACACCTTTGCTTTATTGACTACACAAAGGCTTTTGATAAAGTGAGACATGTCAACATGATAAGGATGCTTGAAGATCTACAAATTGATGGAAAAGATCTTAGACTTGTAAAAAACATATATTGGAAACAACAAGCTGCCATAAGAGTTGATAATGAAGTAAGCCAATATCAGCCTATTAAAAGGGGTGTGAGACAGGGATGTGTAATGTCTCCAGATCTGTTTTCCCTGTACAGTGAAAGTATTTTCAGAAATATTGAAGATATGGAAGGAATCAACATTGGGGGACGATGCATCAATAACATTAGATATGCAGATGATACAGTCTTGATTGCAGACAATGAACAGGACCTGCAAAATTTAGTAGATGCGATTGTGACACACAGTGAACAACTAGGGTTAGAATTAAATTGTAAAAAGACACAGATTATGGTCGTCACTAGGAAGGACGAAATACCACAATGTAATATACAAGTAAATGGGAATATTCTTCAACAAGTGAGCAGGTACAATTATCTCGGAACAGTAATAACATCTGATGGGAGATGCCTTGAAGAGATTAGAACAAGAATCGCCATGGCAAAAGTAGCCTTTAGCAAGATGAAAAACATATTGACCAATAAAAAGATGTCAATTGAAACGAGAAAGAGAGTGTTGAGATGCTACATTGAGCCTGTACTTTTGTATGGATGTGAAGCGTGGACAATGAGCAGTCAGGCTGAAAAACATCTGATGGCTGTAGAGATGTGGTTTCTGAGGAAAATGCAAAGAATACCATGGACAGCCAGAAAGACCAATGAACAAGTCCTTCAAGAAACAAATGAAGATCGTAAATTGATTAGAGAAATTAGACGTAGACAGTCAAAATTTTTTGGACATGTTATGAGAAGAAATGGATTGGAGAATTTGGTGACAACTGGTAAGATCGAGGGGAACAGACCAAGGGGAAGACCTAGAAGCAAGTACCTGGATGGCTTGGCCTTGTGGCATAGTCGAGACAGAAACACGGAGCTGATCCACGACTCTGGTGATCGGGTGAGATGGCAGAACATGACCGCCCACGCTTACCGGCATGGCACATGATGGATGGATGTATATCTGTTTATTGTATACATTAAAGAATTGGTATGCAGTACGTATGTTAATTGTTTATTGTACAGCAACAGGGGTGTGACATACATATGTTATCTGTTTATTATACATATGGAAGAGACTACTGGAACCAGAATATAATATACAACTGTAGAGAAAAGACAATAAGATCCTTTGGTTATGTAATGAGAAGAGAGACATTGAGAAATATTGTGTCAACTGGAAAGATCAGTGTGGAGAGAGGCAGACCAAGAGAAGTAATGATGGATGGACTGAGACGGTGGCATGGAGAAAAATCAGCAGAGTTTATCCAGAGCACTAAGGGCTGAGATCTGTGGAGAGACATGAATGCCTATGCCAACAGGCATGACTCATGATGATGATAACATCAGGAGTTTGGGGTAAATATAGTATCATTAAATTATTGTATGTGGTACAACTGGAGTATGGGGTACATATCTGCGTATTTCATACGTCCTCTACAGTTACGGTCACGGTTTTCCTATAGCCTAGAGGTCATCATAGCAGAGTGGATAAGAGTGTACGGTCTTAAACTCTTAAACTTCCGGTGTGCTGATGCTGAGGTAGTAGGTTCAGCTCCTCTGCCAATCAGTTGGACTAAAATTGTGAACTCTCATCCTTGACTTCGGGACATAAATTACAGGTACAGTAAAACTTCAATTAACCATCACTCGCTTGCCCGTCAGTTTCTATTATCTGTCATCATCTTTAAGAAAATGTCTGAATGTCAACAAACAAATAGACATCTTTAAAATTGTCCATGAATTACTTTTACACCCTGGTGTATAAAGCTGGAAGTGACTACTGTATAAAGCTGGAAGTGACTACTGTATAAAGCTGGAAGTGACTACTGTATAAAGCTGGAAGTGACTACTGTATAAAGCTGGAAGTGACCACTGTATAAAGCTGGAAGTGACCACTGTATAAAGCTGGAAGTGACCACTGTATAAAGCTGGAAGTGACCACTGTATAAAGCTGGAAGTGACCACTGTATAAAGCTGGAAGTGACCACTGTATAAAGCTGGAAGTGACCACTGTATGACGGTAGAAGTAACTAATCGTTGGTGGCAAAAGAGTTGAACTTGATCTGGCTCACCACAAACCCATCACTAACCAGTCGCTATCGTGTTACATAATGGCCTTTGTCGTGACCAAGTAGCCTGTGTGTTTGAGTGAAATGTTACTTAAAGTGTTGATGAAATTATGCAACTGTGCAACAATGTAGGACTAAACAGTGAAAACAGTACGCCAGAAGAAGTAACAGACTGGTTGGAATGTAACAACATGTATGGAGGCTTTGGAATTTTGAACTATGAAAGGATTGTTTCTAGTGTGACTACCATTGAAGAAGAAGAAGAAATTGATGATGATGAAGAATCAATTCTTAACCAAACACCTACAACTAGCCACTCAGAAACAGAAACAATGTTACCAAAGTGCATCGACTGGTTTGAAATGCAAGAGGAGGCAAATGCAACACAGATCCCACTTCTGCGTAAGATACGGGACATCGCCACGCAGAATGCTCGAGCCTCAAAGACTTAGAAGAAGATGACAGGTTATTTTAACCTTTTACAGAGCACAGGTTTTTTCCTATTTCTAACTATAAATGGGCAAGATTTTTTAGGGTTTCAGTCAGATTTTGGGTAACATTAGTAAAAAGATCATAACTAAGTTGTTAGTGAATGGATTTTAGTGAAATAAAGCTCAAAATGAAGAGATGCATGCAGATTAATAATTGTACTCACATGTCATATGAATAATCCAGTCTTGTTGGTATAATCCACACATGAACACAAATATTTACAAAATACAACACATTGTTTGTGATTGTCAGTCATATATACACTATGTGCAAACACTGCCAACTGCTCACTGGCCTCCAAGATGCTGGGGAAAACAAGTGTCCTTACAGTAGTTCACTTGGCACACATCACAGTCATATGAACTTTCAATGGCTCGTCCTGCAGGGGTGTGACGTTTGGCGTTTCTGCACGCCATGCAGGCTTTCTTCCTACCATCAAACCTCATGAGCTTGTTATTGTTTCTGGGGCTACTGCTTGGCCTTTTCTCTTTGATGCAACCTTCTTCCTGCTGGAGAATCCTGCAATGAGTTGCTCAGATAAATCCAGACAGAAGGCTGGGCTTTGTTGCGGACTGCTCGAACAGGATGAAAGCATTGTTTATGCATGAATCTAAGACAAAACTGAGGAGGTAGCGCCAGTATTTTCTGCACTTCTTCAGTGTAGAGTAGTACCCCCTCATTTAATCTGCCTTGTCCACTCCTCCCATGCATTGGTTGTAGAGTTTGATGACAGCAGGGCAGGACACAGGCTTTCTGGTGCGAGTGTGCTGGTCCCATCGCTCAACAGTGTCCAATGTGTGTGTGAGGTATTGTTGGAGAGCATGAAGACATCCCTTTGATCAAGCCACACAGTTGCAAGCAGATCCTCTTTCTGGAAGACTTGATGGTCCCCTTGCTTCATTTTTCTCTGAATGCCAGAGGCAGATCTTTCCTGTTCTTTCTTACCGTTGCTGCCGCATAAGTTTTCTCTTGGAGAAGGCTAGTAAGAAGCCCAACTGACAAAAAAAAGTTATCAAAATAGAGGTGATGATACTTTCCCCACAGGGGCCAGTAAGCTGCATCACTACATCATGGCCCAGTCCATGCTGAGTGTCACCATCTATTTTGCCACGGTAGACAGAAAACTGGAGGAGATAGCCAGTTGCTGACTCGCAAGCACACCATACTTTCATTCCCCATTTTCTTGGCTTGGCTGGTAGATATTGTATTAGTCCATTCCTGCCTTTGAATGGCACCATTGCCTCATCAATGGCAATTTCTTTCTTAGGCTTGTAACATTGTAAGAACATCCTATTAGCCATGTCGATGAGAGGCTGAATTTTGTGGAGGCGGTCATTGCCGTCAGCTGTGTTATTATCAGCCACATGTAAATACTGCTCCAGCTTCTTGAATCTCTTGAGCGGCATCACATTCTTCACACCTGGCACTCCCAACCTATCATCTGTAGACCGGTGCAGTTCCAAATGAAGAAGATTGTGGATCCCCAATAATATGAGCAGACAAAAATAGGCCTGCATTTCAGTTGCTTTTGTTGGAACCCAGCCTTGATCATCTATCTGTTCGATCTTTTGTCTAGCATACACATTTGCAATCATTTGAAAAGTTTGTTCCTCGAAGAGCTGAAGAAAGAATGCGCGCTGAGAACGATCGTCATTTGTTAAGTTGATGCCAGTTTTTTCAGTAAATTCTTCGATTTTCAGTGTTGTTGTTTTGTTGCTCCAACCGTTTGCGTCGCGAGACGGCCCTACCCTACTTTCTTCAGCCACATTTTCTGAATCAGATTCACTTTCTTCAAAGTCCGAAAGATCTGAAGTGTGCACTCTGATATCACTGAGATCCAGCTCCTATTCATCGTCATTTTTGTGCACTTCAATGTCACTTAAATTGAACCCACCGAAATCGCCGCTATCGCTTGAAGAATTGAGGAAATCCATTTTGAATGACAACGCACAAAAACCACGAAAACTATTGAAAAATCGTGTGATCAAATTTAAAGAAAACACTTGCAAATGTCATCCACGCTTTCACTGTATCAGCAAGACTGGTAGAAAGGAACAGGAAGTCTCAGAAATTCGCGAGATCGCATTTTTAAAACGACTAGTATTCAATGGCCGGTCTCTCTGGCCGAGGGGTTACAACACTTTCTCCATAATCCCGTTTATCACGCAGAGTCTCGTAGCGGGCGAGAACTGGGAGCGGTTCTACCCCCGCTGGTGACTTGCGGGATAACTGAGCCGGCCACTCAGAAAGCAATGGCAAACTACTGAGCGTAATCATGCCAAGAAATCAACAGACAGCGATGTCATGTAAAGGATATGCGAATTAAAAAAAAAAAAAGTATTCAATGACGGATTCAGACGTTTCGCCCGTTAACGGGTTCAACGGAATTGGACGTTTTGCCCGCTAAAGGGTTAAAGTAACATGTTTATAGTATGGCAATACATTTCTGTATATTAGTACTCTTATATGAAGTTTATATTGATCGTTTTGTAAAATTAAATACAATATGTATTATTCACTTTTAAAGGATTTTATTTTCATTTTCATCCCAAGCCCGCAGTGAAATCTCGCTACTATACATATGTATTAAAAGATATCTGTTATCCTTCTATTAGGTTATCTGTCACCGCCCTGGTCCGGATGGTGACGGTTAATAAAAGTTTTACTGTACCTCAGAAGTTGCCTGATGGCGAGGCACACTGGTGGCAAGGAAAGCTAATCCTCATGTAGAAATCAGTCATGTCTGGACTATACCTAATTCAAAGAGAGCAAACTTTAAAAACAAACATCCTGTTGCCTCAAATTCTAAGAACGTCACATTTACCAAATCATTGCAGTATGGGTTATGGTAGCCAGTTCTGTTTATTCTAAAAGGTTCTTTTGTCAGTTAATGAATGTTTTATTTAGATGCTCTCGTTTATATCACAGGATGTTTGTGTCATCTGTACTGATAGTCTCTGCTCGGGTGTTCTTGAAAGAGATTCTTTGGGTGAGAAAGTTCTAGACAGCGGTGAACATCCTGTTTCATGGGAAGATCATCAAGGTAATGGAAATATTGTTGTTTATTTAACTGTCTTGGATTGTTTTTCAGGTTTTAGCATAAAGCAAACTTTAAGTTGCACTGAGCTCTCAGGGGTGAATTAAAAAAGCTGGACGTTATGTGTAGATATTACTAGAAAAACAGCCGATGAGAATGGATTATAAATATTACTAGAAAAACAGCCGATGAGAATGGATTATAAATATTACTAGAAAAGCCCACAAGGCTGGGAAGACAGTCTGCCTATGGCAGAAAGAATCTGAAAGGAAACCTGAACCGCTGCAGTCGGAAGATGTTGTCTATGTGGCACATGACTAGAAAGTGGACATTCACATCATCATCATCATCATGTGACATGCCGGTAAGCATGGATGGCCATGTTTTGCCATCTCACTCGATCCCCAGAGTCGTGGATCAGCTCAGTGTTCTTGTTTCAACCATGCCACATGGCCAAGCCATCCATGTATTTACTTCTCTGCCCTCCCCTTGCTCTCTTCTCCTCCATCTTGCCAGTTGTCACCAAGTTCTCCAATTTATTTCTAATCATAACGTGACCAAAAACTTATGACTGTCTACATCTAATTTCTCTAATCAGTTTACGATTTTTGTTTGTTTCTTGTAGGACTTGTTCATTGGTTTTTCTGTCTGTCCATGGTATTCTTTGCTTTTTCCTCAGAAACCTCCGGGGCATGCCGGTGTGCTGGGAAATGAACAGGCGGACAGATTGGCTGGCTCTGCAGAACTTGGTGGAGTATTGATACATGACAAGGCAGACCTTGTGGGAGCACATGCACACCTCGGAGGAGCAAATGGATTACCATGGTCTGGCAAGAATGAGACAGCGAGGAGTGACGAGGGGATCTGGCCGATGTTCAACGCTCAGAGGAAAGGCGAGACAGACATATAATCAGATTGCTACTGATACTATTAGTGTTGGAACTCTTCGCTGGCTGCTGAGGATGGGGATGGAGCACTTATGGGAATGCCCCGAATGCTGTGATGTCGATTCCTAAATCAATCAATCATTCCTCAGAAACCACATTTCCACAGCCATCAGATGTTTTCGGTTTGTCTGCTCATTGTTCACGACTCACATCCATACAAAAGAACAGATTCTATGTTGCACCTCAACACTCTTTTTCCTATTGCAAATGACATCTTTTTATTGGTCAGTATGTTAATCTTGCAAAAGGCTGCCTTACCCATGGCAATTCTTGTTCTAATCTCTTCAGGGCATCTCCCGTCAGATGTTATGACTGTTCCGAGATAATTGTACCGATTCACTTGTTTAGAATATTCCCATTTTCTTGTATATTACATTATGGTATTTCCTTCTTCGTGACGACCATAATCTGTGTCTTCTTACAATTTAACTCTAACCCATGTTGTTCACTACTTGCAAAAATCGCATCTACTAAATGCTGCAGATCTTGCTCATTGTCTGCAATCAATACTGTATCATCGACATATCTAATGTTATTTATGTTATGTTCCCCAATGATGATTCCTTTCTTATCGTTAACATTTCTGAATATATTTTCACTATACAGGGAAAAAGATCTGGAGACAGTACACATCCCTGTCTCACACCTCTCTTAATAGGCTGATATTTACCTATTTCATTATCAATCTTTATGGCAGCTTGTTGTTTCCTTTTTTTTTTTTTTTTAGTCTAAGGTCTTTCCCATCAATTTGTAGATCTGCAAGCATCTCCATCATGTTGACATGTCTTACTTTATCGAAATCCGTTGTGTAGTCAATAAAGCAAAGATGTAAGTCTTTGTTTACTTCTATAGTACGTTCGATTAAAGTTCTCAACATATATACATCATTCACAGTACCCTTTCCTTCTACAAACCCACATTGTTCTTCTCCTATTTCAGGTTGTATTTTCTTCCTCACTCTTTGCATGATAATTCTTAACAAACTCTTTGTGATGTGGCTCATTATACTAATTGTTCAGTGTTTATCACATTCCAAGGCTCCTGATTTCTTTGGGATTGCAATAAATATAGAATTACATAATTCAGGAAGTATATTTCCAATATCATATATTGTGTTCAGCAGTCTGGTGACTTGGTCTGTTCCATATTCTTTTAAGACATTTATCATTTCTGTTGAGATGTTATCTGGACCCGGGGTCTTGCCAGATTTCATATGGTTAAGAGCATTCTGAACTTCTATCTTCAGAATTGATGGTCCTTCATTATTATACCGAATATCATATTATTCTTTTCTTGTATCATCATTAAGGTTTTTCACATAATCTGACCATGTGTGTAAAATCTCATGTTTTTCTATTATGACGTTTCCATCTTTGGTTTTCAGGCAGCCTGTTGATGTAGGTGTTCTTTTATTAGTCAGCTCCTGAATTCTTTTGTGCATTAATTTATTATTTGTACTGTTGTGTTGTTTTCTCAATTTCTATGCAACCTTTTTCAAGCCATGCTTCTTTTACTTCTTTACATAATGTTCTGACTTTCCTGTGAATCTCTTCATATTTGTCAGGATTGTGTTTGTTGTGTCTTCTTGTTTCCATTAGTCTTAAAATTTCTTCAGTCATCCATTTCTTACAGCATCTTAGGACATCTACACACTACAATGGATGTTTTGCACCACGCATAGCAAATGTTGATCGCAAAATAAGAAGAAGAAACTAGAACAGCAGCTGATGAGAATGAGTTGTGTAGATATTATTAGAACAGCCAATGACACACACTTCTTGTGTAGATATTATTAGAACAGCCAATGACACACACTTCTTGTGTAGATATTATTAGAACAGCCAATGACACACACTTCTTGTGTAGATATTATTAGAACAGCCAATGACACACACTTCTTGTGTAGATATTATTAGAACAGCCAATGAGACACACTTCTTGTGTAGATATTATTAGAACAGCCAATGACACACACTTCTTGTGTAGATATTATTAGAACAGCCAATGACACACACTTCTTGTGTAGATATTATTAGAACAGCCAATGACACACACTTCTTGTGTAGATATTATTAGAACAGCCAATGACACACACTTCTTGTGTAGATATTATTAGAACAGTCAATGACACACACTTCTTGTGTAGATATTATTAGAACAGCCAATGACACACACTTCTTGTGTAGATATTACTAAAACAACGGGAATAATTTCTTGTGTAGATATGAGCACCGTGGAGATATCCTTATCCAATGAAATTAATTTTTTTTTAAAAACCGAACCAATAAATGCTCTTCAGATGACATGGTGTTCATTCTTATTGAAGTAATTTCAGTTCATTTATGAGAAAAGAGGTCAGATGAAACATCTATTCAGTGGTATTCACTGAGCAACAGAATTGTCAAGGAGAAGTTACCAGATATCACAGTAAACAGCAGCATTACCAATAGAAAGAACACACTCAAGTATCTGGGAATAACCGCTGAAAGAAGCTTGTCCTTCAAGGACCTTGTGCTGCCCTGTCTCCCTAGTGATGTTTATGCCTACCATGGCTGTTATTTGCGTGCAATCACGTGGCCTCTTCGTGATTCTCCGAACGCTTCATGACACAGATCTGTGTTGAGCAGTAATTGATTCTACTAAGTGGCCCTGAGTTCTACTTTCTGCCTTGCTCTGTCATTTTATTTATTTACCTTCTATATATGTATTCACTCTTGTCTGACCTATCTTTGTATCATGGTAGTGGTGGAGAGGACCAAGAAAGAACTCAGACAGTGATGGCAGCGGTGGACCTGAAGCAAAGAATGTTGTTCACACTTTACCATCAGATCATTTCAATGATTGGGTATGGTCTGGGAATGCCCACAAGAGAAGATACTTCAGGCACTTGCTGTCTAGTATCCTATACACACAGGACTCAAAGCTGGTCTGGCAATGCCCACAAGAGAAGATACCTCAGGCACTTGCTGTCTAGTATCCTATACATACACACAGGACAAATCAGTGTTAGACGAAGAGACAGAATAAGTAATGAAAGAACATCCACAGATTTGATCCAGAACACCTAGGAATGAGACTTGTGGAGAGAAATTAAATTAGTTGGCTGGTCACATGATAATGATGATTTCTACAGCTGGTTTGCCTTCCATATATGTTCATGTGTATCTTTTCTATAGTTCATAAAAACATGTCTCTATACTTGCAGATATGGTAGCTGAGGACAAGAGCTCCTACAGACATGATGTCAGTCAGGCGGAGGATACCGGTGTAGCAGACACTGTAATGACTGCTGGCAGTGAGGTAATGACTGCTGGCAGTGAGGTAATGACTGCTGGCAGTGAGGAATCTACAGATCCTGATGGTCCTCAGGGAGGCACAGCTGCTGCTGTTGAAACAGATGATCATAGCCAAGTGGACAGTGAAGCAGAATTCATTGTTGCTGTATCTCCCATGTGTCATGATGATGATGTTGGCAGTGATGAATCAACAGTTCCTGAAACAGATGATCATAGCCAAGTGGACAGTGAAGCAGAATTCATTGTTGCTGTATCTCCCATGTGTCATGATGATGATGTTGGCAGTGATGAATCAACAGTTCCTGAAACAGATGATCATAGCCAGGTGGACAGTGAAGCAGAATTCATTGTTGTTGTATCTCCCATGTGTCATGATGATGATGTTGGCAGTGATGAATCAACAGTTCCTGAAACAGATGATCATAGCCAGGTGGACAGTGAAGCAGAATTCATTATTGCTGTATCTCCCATGTGTCATGATGATGATGTTGGCAGTGATGAATCAACAGTTCCTGAAACAGATGATCATAGTCAGGTGGACAATGAAGCAGAATCCATTGTTGCTGTATCTCCCATGTGTCATGATGATGATGTTGGCAGTGATGAATCAACAGTTCCTGAAACAGATGATCATAGTCAGGTGGACAATGAAGCAGAATCCATTGTTGCTGTATCCCCCATGTGTCATGATGATGATGTTGGCAGTGATGAATCAACAGTTCCTGAAACAGATGATCATAGTCAGGTGGACAATGAAGCAGAATCCATTGTTGCTGTATCTCCCATGTGTCATGATGATGATGTTGGCAGTGATGAATCAACAGTTCCTGAAACAGATGATCATAGTCAGGTGGACAATGAAGCAGAATCCATTGTTGCTGTATCCCCCATGTGTCATGATGATGATTTTGGCAGTGATGAATCAACAGTTCCTGAAACAGATGATCATAGTCAGGTGGACAATGAAGCAGAATCCATTGTTGCTGTATCTCCCATGTGTCATGATGATGATGTTGGCAGTGATGAATCAACAGTTCCTGAAACAGATGATCATAGCCAGGTGGACAGTGAAGCACAATCCATTGTTGCTGTATCTCCCATGTGTCATGATGATGATGTCGGCAGTGATGAATCAACAGTTCCTGAAACAGATGATCATAGTCAGGTGGACAATGAAGCAGAATCCATTGTTGCTGTATCCCCCATGTGTCATGATGATGATTTTGGCAGTGATGAATCAACAGTTCCTGAAACAAATGATCATAGTCAGGTGGACAATGAAGCAGAATCCATTGTTGCTGTATCTCCCATGTATCATGATGATGATGTTGGCAGTGATGAATCAACAGTTCCTGAAACAGATGATCATAGTCAGGTGGACAGTGAAGCACAATCCATTGTTGCTGTATCTCCCATGTGTCATGATGATGATGTCGGCAGTGATGAATCAACAGTTGCTGAAACAGATGATCATAGTCAGGTGGACAGTGAAGCAGAATTCACGGCTGTTGAATCTCCCATGTGTTTTGTTGATGTTGATTCTGATGATGAAAATTTTATCATTAGCAGCAAATGTGATGATGTATTAAATAATGCCAGTAAATTTCAAATTACCAAGTCCACACAGGCAGTCACAGCTGTTGCTCCTGAAATACATGATCGGAGCCAGGTGGACAGTGCAGCAGAATTCAAGGCTTTTGAATATCCCATGTGTCATGATGATGTTGATTCTGATGATGAAAGTGTTACCATTAGCAGCAAATGTGATGATGTATTAAATAATGCCAGTAAATTTCAAATTACCAAGTCCACACAGGCAGTCTCAGCTGTTGCTCCTGAAATACATGATCGGAGCCAGGTGGACAGTGCAGCAGAATTCAAGGCTTTTGAATATCCCATGTGTCATGATGATGTTGATTCTGATGATGAAAGTGTTACCATTAGCAGCAAATGTGATGATGTATTAAATAATGCCAGTAAATTTCAAATTACCAAGTCCACACAGGCAGTCACAGCTGTTGCTCCTGAAATACATGATCGGAGCCAGGTGGACAGTGCAGCAGAATTCAAGGCTTTTGAATATCCCATGTGTCATGATGATGTTGATTCTGATGATGAAAGTGTTACCATTAGCGGCGAATGTGACGATGAATTAAGTGACACCACTGAGTTTCGAACTGGCAAGCCCACAGACGTACCCAAAAAACCTGACAGCTGGAGCATTTCCAATGTCAGGTTTGCAATGACTGGATTCACAGAAACATGTGACAGATTGCATGTGGGTGATAAGCCTTATAAATGTGATGTCTGTCCGCTAGAATTTTGTGAAGCTTGTGAATTGAATAGGCACAAAGAAACACATACAGCAGAAGAGTGTTACAAATGTGATATATGTGAATTAAAGTTTGCCAACGCCAGTGATGTAAGTGAACACCGAGTGACCCATATAGGAGGAGAAAAGCCGTATACGTGTAATATCTGTGGTATAGAATTTTCATGCAGCGATAATTTAAAGAGGCATGCAAAAATACATGCACGAGAAAGGTCATTTGTGTGTAATATTTGTCAGATGGCATTTGTTGAAAGTTGTCATTTAAAAAGACACAAAAGAATACATATACAAGAGATCTATCGGTCACATGCTTCTATCAAACAGTCACTTTATGCCATGAAAACAAGCAAAACCAATTTTATAAATCAGAAGTCTTATTTGTGTGATCTTTGCAATGCAGCCTTCGCCAAATACACTACTCTGATTACGCATGTGAAGAGACACACACGAGAGAAGCTTCTAGCTTGTGGTCTTTGTCAAGAAGCATTTGTTGCCATAGACAAACTGAACGACCACAGAAAGACTCATGTCGCTGACATAGACAAACTGAACGACCACAGAAAGACTCGTGTCATTGACATAGACAAACTGAACAACCACAGAAAGTCTCATGTCGTTGACATAGACAAACTGAAAGACCACAGAAAGACTCATGTCCTCGAGAAGCCTAATGTTTGTGATGTCTGTGGTAGTGCTTTCACCAGAGCTTCTGACTTGAAGAAACACCTTAAAAAACACACAGGCGACAGGCTTTTCAAGTGTGATATGTGTAACATGAAATTTGTCTATGGTTATGAGTTGGAGCTACATGTACAGACACACACACGCGAGAAGTTTCATGCGTGTGGGCTTTGTCAAGAAGTATTTGTTGACATAGATGAACTGAACAACCACAGGAAGACTCACGCCCCCAAGAAGCCTAATGTTTGTGATGCCTGTGGTAGCGCTTTCACCAGGGCTTCTGACTTGAAAAAACACCTTAACAAACATACAGGTGACAGACTTTTCAAGTGTGATATGTGCGAAATGAAATTTGTCTATGGTTATGAGTTGAAGCTACATATGTATAAACATACAGGTGAAAAACCCTTTAAATGTGATGTTTGTGGTAAGAAGTTTGTCCGGTCTTTTCTTTTCAAAAGGCACAAATTAACACACCTGAAAGAGAAAACTTACAAGTGTGGCATTTGTGACGCAGGGTTTTTCAGCTCATGTGATCTGAACAGACACGTTAATGTACACACAGGAGAGAAGCCCTACAAATGTGCTGTTTGTGACAAGATTTTTTCCAGATCTTCTCATCTGAAAAGGCATGAAGGCACCCACACGGGGGAGAAGCCTCATAAATGTCTGGTCTGTAAGATGAGTTTCATAGAAAGTTATGACCTGAAAAGGCACCAGCGGAGGCATACCGGAGAGAAGCCATACAAGTGTGACATTTGTCAGGCAGAGTTTACAAGGGTTAGTATTTTGAATAAGCATAAACAAAAACACTCCAAATGGACATCTCAATCATTGGATGACTAGGGCGCTGCAATTTAAAGTATTTCTGTGAATGCATTAGCGTGCATATTTGTGAGATATTATGATTCTCAGGGATACTTCTAGATATTTTACAGGGATCGTAGCATTCTGGGGAAATTCCAGAAACAGCACTTTAGAATTTCATAGTTGGGGACATGAAAGAAAAAAGGAGGGACATCATGAATTATCCGCACCAAAGTCAGGAAGCTTTAACTGACCTACAAGACAGCCTGTAGAAGACAGTTTTGCATTTTTTCAAACTTTGTCTGTTGTACCGGCTATGTGCCATAAGGGTTGTGAATGAAATTAATAATCTTGCGTACAGCTGTGGGTGAATTTAAAGGAGACCGCCTTGCATTGGTTTCCTTACAATGATATGAGTGCCAGTCGTTCAGAAAGCAATGGCAAACTATTGAATGTAAGCGTGCCCTTGAATCACAGTCAAAAAATGTTGGGGTTGACTGCTACGTCTTGTATAGAATATACCATTGGCTAATTAAGCCATACAAATGTAGCAAATAAGGACAATATAAATGGTTCTGGTCATTTATGGTAAAGGGTAAGCGCGCTGTTTAACGAATGGTCAGAGTGCATGATTGCCATAACTTTAGTCTTTGAGACTGCTTGGTTGACAGTGTTATAAATGGTGCGGTATACATGAGAATAGTATAAAATAATACAAAGTAATGCAGCTTTACATTACAGAATTATGACACATACAGGACATTGCGGCGACTAGCCTTCATCAGCAAACAACAACATGCACGAAACACATTTAGTACAGATGATCCTGCGGTGACTACATTAAGGCATAAGGATAGGATGAGAAGAATAAAAAGATGAAAAATAAATTAGAGCAATGAAGAGAAAATGAAAATATGAAAAAAATGTTGCTACTTGTCTGGAGCTGTACTGCTGTAAAATTTTGATACACAGCCTCGTAGCAACATTTTTTAATGTTTTCATTTTCTCTTCATTGCTCTAATTTATTTGTCATCTTTTTATTCTTCTCATCCCATTTTTATGCCTTAATGTAGTCACCGCCGGCTTCCTGGCCTAGAGGTTAGCGACTTTTCTCCGTAATCTTGTATACTCTCGTAACGTGATGACGGTGAGAATCAGCAGTGGTTCGAATCGCGTCGGTAACTTACAGTGTACGAGCCGGCCACTCACAAAGCAATGGCAAACTACTGAGCGAAATCTTGCCAAGAAATCAACAATCAGCTCAACAATCAGCTGAAAGATGCTGATGTTGACCGCGATGTCCTGTACAGGATATGCAAACAATATTTAATGTAGTCACCGGAGGATCATCTCCTGTACTATATGTTGTGTTTCGTGCATGTATGTGTTTGCTGATGAAGGCTAGTCGCAGCAACGTCCTGTTTGTGTCATAATTCTGTCATGTAAAATTGCATTGCCTTGTTTTATTTTATATTGTTTATATTTCCAGAACTTTACCGCAGTTCCACCAAATTTTATTCATAATGTATACAAGAGAAGGAACATTGAATATCACCTGTGAAGATGTAAATTATGCCATATTCAACGTGCATGTTAGGCATGGCAAGAAGTGAGCTGTGATTGCACATTGTGAACATTACTTTTGATTTTGTGTGAAAAATGGAATGGCTTTAGTGTGTTTGTATATACATAGACATACGTACATGTGTGTTTGTATAAACACACAAACATACATATGTGTGAGTGCACAGACATGTGTGCCTCATGCCCAACACCATTTTGAAAATGTCACTTGTAAAACACTTAACACTTGTTGATGTTGGATACAATGTTTGATTGTGCCTTTATGATAGTATTAACTTGTGATTTTGTTATCATTATTGGACCCACCCCCAAGTGGACAGCTGCTGTTAATGCACGAAAAGAGTTGATACTTGTTCTTATGTTGTTACGACAGGGCAGAGTTCTGAAAAGAGTTGATACTTGTACTGTATGATGGTACAACAGGGCAGAGTTCTGAAAAGAGTTAATACTTGTTCTGGATGTTGTTAAAACAGGGCAGTCATTGTAAGAAAAAAAAACAACTATCATTTACTGCCAATATAGTACCTTGCTGTGGTCTTGAGCCTGAGGAATTAAGGTCATCTGGCTAGTACAGTCGCTGCTAACTGTAGAGGTTAGAGTTTTCTTTTTGCTCCGGACAGAAAAACACACCTTACCAAGGGTTCAAAAAAAAAAGTTGATGCTTGTTCTGTATGTTCTTAAGACAGGGCGGAGTTCTGAAATTAAGTGCCTTGACCACATGTTTAGTTCATGACATGTGAACAATCATTGAGCAGGTTTATAATCAAAATTTACTACGCCGCAAATTATTTTGTTTAAATGGTGACTGTGCATAAAGCATCATATTATTTATGATTGGAAGAGGTTGGTTGGCATGAGTTTCCAGCCTAGTGTATGCTGTCTATGTGAATGCTATTTATGTACATGTGTTTCTATTTTCAAATTGTTCACATATAAAGTATGGGTTTATACTGCATTCCTGTGTTTGTTCATTGTGTTGTTTGTTAAATGAGCATGCCTGGGATGAACTAACCAACTTTGAAGAAGGGGTCAGTACACACTGTCCATTGACAGTGATATTTACAAATACAATGAACCCCAGTTTAACTCTGTATGATGTATGTCAATTTGAGCATTCTTGAAAGTTGCCTGTTTATAAGCTCACTGTTGAGAATCAATCTCAGGTCAAACTTGGTAATGGTAATTTCAAACTCATTGCATCAAATTGACCTATCATCATCATCATGTGCCCTACTAGATGATGTAGGCATTCATATATCTCTATTCTCAGTTCCTGGTGTTTGAGGTCAGTTCTATGAGTGCTGTTCCTCCTTGACATCATCTTAAATCTTCCAGCATTGATTGTCTTGGTCTACCGCTGATCTTTCCAGTCATAATATTGTCCAAAGCTTCTCATTACATTACCAAAGAATATTGTTTACATAGACACCATCAATAAAATATTGCACGATTTATTGCCTGGAATATCTTGTCAGGTGCATACTGCAGAGTTACATATCATGTTATGTGAAAATGAATGATACTTTAGTTGAAATATGTGCATCGTTGATGACCTTGCTCGAATGTGTAGAAACACTGAAGTCTAACCTTTAGCAGGATGTCCTTCTGTTTACATAGTAACGGCTGGGATTAATTTTATGCTCTACTTTCATGAGTCTTCTCCGGGCAATTATTGTTAGTGACTCTGTCTTTTTTTATTTTGTGTGTGCACTGTCTGCTACAACGTCCAACGGTTGCTACAGATCTTTTGTATTTTCAGCAAATAATACTGTCTCATCTGCATAGCATAGATTGTTTACGTTGCAGCCTCAGACTCGTATTCTTGGTGAGTCTCTGTGGTGAAGTGGTTAGCTGCCTGTCTCACACTCCAGAAAGGAGGAAAGGATACAAAACAAAGCTATGCGTATTATTCTTGGATGTATAAGAGATACAGCATGCAGGGCGATGCGCTACCTTCTTGATTTTCCAACCATTGAAGACAGACTACAAATCTGTAGAGTACATGCCTACCTCAGAATTAACACAAACACATAACATCCACTGCTCAGTGAAATTAGGACAGCAGGTTAAAAAGAGGAAGGTCGTGGATGGGTCAAGCCGAAGACATTCTTCAACAGGCGAGGAGTGGGTACAAGTGCCAACAGATTTCTGTACGTCCTTTTCAGTTTGCATCCAACTAGACAGAAAATGCAGACAAGAAAATCCGGCTGCTGTGGAGGCGGAAGTACAAGTGTTGATTTTCGAGACTTATTTAGATGGTTATGCTGTCATTTACACAGATGGGTCGGTTGTCCGACATGTGAGAAGCTCATGGGCCTTTACGGCACGGGCCAGAGGGAGAATTGTGAAGGAGGACTCTGGTGCTTTTGTTGAGACCACAAGTAGCCTGACTATGGCAGTAAGGAAAACAATAACATGGCTCAAGACACAGACATTCACTAGGGCATGTTTCCTTAGCGACTCAATGAGCATGTTCAAGCAGATAGAGATGGAGGGATCCAAAGAGAGTGGTTGCTGTCTCTGGAGCGGTCTCGGCTGGCAAAGGTTAATTTCATCTTCGTGCCAGGGCATGTGGGAGTACAAGGAAATGAGCAGGTTGACAAGCTCGCAAGTAAGACTACTGTCGAGGGCGGACACGCCATGGACCAGGCTGACATTCTGAATGCTCTTCGAGAAGTAAGAACCAAGTGATGACTGAATCTACAACCATGGTCAGACTGCGAGAACAGCAAATTAAAAGAGGTGTGACCAAACAAGAACACTACGCAGGAAGCCAAAGAAGATTGATAAACCAACACAGAACTGGTGTTGTTAGCCGCTACACGCTGCGGAATTTGCTGAACAGGGGATCCGAGCACTTATGGACTGAATGGTTCGATGTGCAATGAGGATGATCTGTCGACTAACTCACACTCCAAAGATTGTAGATTCGATTCCGGGCCATGTCGTTCACAAGTGCAATTTTCTCGGAGACTCCAGGGGATTGTCACTGGAGCTACGGAGGCATGCTTTCTGCTATACTTTTGGCAGGACACCCAGTGGAAAAAGACAGTCATGTGGGATCAATCCCGGTGCAGTGAAGTCGATCATCTGGCTTTTTAAACTCGTATTTTTGCTGTATCATTGATCTCTCTCATGATTTCACTATAGAAAGACAGAAGAGGTCTGATAACAAAACACATCCTTGTTTTATGCCTTACTCTATCTGGTTATAATTGCCTAATTTCTTTCATGAGCATGGTCAGGCGAGGGATTGATGCTTGGGCTCACTGTCCACAAAGAGAGGGAGAGACTGTCCTCCGTGCACCCAGACCTACAATATGTGACGGTTCTAGCACATCAGGCTGTGACAGGTTCCTCCTTGTGGTTGTGTTGTCTTGTTTGTGAAAATGCATCTGACATCAGGCAAATGCGGTACATGGGAAATGTTCACAAACACTGCAGGAACCATCACTCGAAGCTGGCCTGGAAGGACATACATGGATTTTTTTTTTTTTAATTCGCATATCCTTTTACAGGACATCGCTGTCAACAGCAGCATCTTTTAGCTGTATGTTGATTTCTTGGCAAGATTACGCTCAGTAGTTTGCCATTGCTTTCTGAGCGGCCGGCTCAGTTATCCCGCAAGTCACCAGCGGGGGTAGAACCGCTTCCAGTTCTCGCCCGCTACGAGACTGCGTGATAAACGGGATTACGGAGAAAGTGTTGTAACCCCTCGGCCAGAGAAACCGGCACATACATGGATACAACTGAGAATAGTATAACTAAAAAGTTCTTTGTCTGGAAATTACAGGTCAGAAGAAATAGAGGAAGACTTAAAAATACGAGGAGAAGGAAAGCAGAGACAGAAATGAATTGTATGGTGTGGACATGGACGGAGCGAAAGAATGAGAAAAGGCGCAGAGTAGTTTTCGAGTCCATGACTGATAATTGAAGTTCGGGGACCTTTGTGGCAAAGGTGTTAAGTCGCCTGATCACGCTTTGAACATTGTCGGTTCGTTTCAGGACAGTCATTTTGTTCACGCTTTGAAGATTGTCGGTTCGTTTCCGGACAGTCATTTTGTTCAGGAATGTAGTTTTCTCTGAAACCCCTTGGGGTCGTCGCTGGAGCTACGGAGTTTATGCACTGTGGAATGCTTTTGGCTATGAGGGAAGAGACCGAGCCATATGGGGAAAAGAACCTCGCCTTTAAACTTTTAATTTGAAGTTCTTTGCTGAGAGTGGCTTATCATTTCCACCATATATCAAGATATAGATTGCGAAAAGTCACTTGTAGGAATGCTAGCATGGGACTCGAGCTATGGAACCTTATCCAGTCTTCTTAACTCCTGGTTAATAAGTATGGGGGGGGGGGGGGGTGGTATCCTGCTCATTTGGGGCACAGCATAAGAAAGTAAATGTAATCTTGTTCTCCGCCTTGAGGGTATTGAGTACATGGTGTAAGCGACATGTTTCTACAGATCTGTGTCTCTCAATCGATGACGTAGTCAATACCACTCCAGCCTTCAGTGTTTCCTAAAAATAATCGCTGCCACCTACGAGGCTAAGTTAATAAGTAAGTCACAAATGGCTGTAGAAAAATAACTAAATATGATAACAACTTGAAACCAGTTTATTTTTATACATACATTGTCCCTGTATTTCTCAACATAATTTCCACCAACATTGATTCACTTATCCCATCGTTTTATCAGTCTTTCCAAACTGGCCTCTTAGAACTTCGTGCTCTGTTTTCTAAACCACGTTTTCACTTCATAATTCGGCGTCATTCGCGAAATGTCTCCCACCAAGGTGGGTTGTCAGTGTTTATGCTGACAAATGTTTGTCCCGTAAAGCGGTGCATAGCTGAGTAGAAAAAATTTTAGTACGTCACACAGGTCTGTGGGATCGCCGGTAAATGAAAAAAAAAAAAAAAAAAGCACAGTTCTATGCAGCCGGTTTTGGAGGACTGATAAAACGATGGGTTAAGTGCATCAATGTTGGTGAAAATTATGTTGAGAAATAAAAGGACAGTGTATGTATAAAAATAAACTGATTTCAAGTTGTTATCATATTTAGTTATTTTTCTACAGCCAAGACAAAGACCGAGATCTATGGAGAGCCATGAACGCCCACGCCAGCCGGCACGGCACTTGATGATGATGAATTGTGGCTTACTTATTGACTTCCCCTCGTACTTTAGTTTAGTCTGATGCGATCTGTGGGACCAGCTCAATTAAACACTGCTCCGTCACAGTGGGGAACATGCATGCAAACATTAGACAGCGGGTTTAGTAGGGAGGGCGAGACGCAGAGGTGTTTCCAAGGCACCACGGCCGGGTTATATACTGGCCACGACCTATTGACGCGTCCTCGTCGAGCGTCCTGGGCAACAGGCCCCTTCGGGGTCCTGGCTAAAGTCAGTAGGTCGCCGATTCCTCCGAAGTCGGAGAGTGTCTGCCTGTACGGCGAGGAACCACCAGTCTGCACACCAGTAAGCCAGACATGGGACAACGGATACTCACGCAAACCTCAGGTCCTGTATGACATCACACTGATGTTGGACAACAGGATGTCTTCATCCGACATACAGGACTTCGCGTTGGAGCTCAAGCCAACGAACACAAGCAAGCAGTAGGGAGGGCACCAAGTCGATTTGTACAAACGGTGTTCAGACCCCGTTCAATGTCAGTTTGTTAACGTGTTATAATTGTGGCCCTAATGGTGTTTCGTTTGTACTTGTTTTCGGAAATGGGGTTGCGTATTTCGCTTCCTATTTTCTGTGCGTTTCTAGATTTGGTGTAGTGTTTTTTCTGTTGCTGCTTGTTAGGTCTGGTCCCGGATACAGTTAATGTCCACGGGCTGCTCAGAGGAAAATCACCAATGGCTCGGGCAGAGGACACAATCAGAGAAACGTGCATGCTTGAGAACATTTAAAAGAGAGGAGTGGGTCAGAATGCCAGTGGGAAAGTCAGACCTGTGCAGGGTCATAATAACATTGGGTCGGGAATGCAGGGATTAGCCGGCAGACTGCACTTAATGGGAGGCGCAACGATTATTCCGTGACAAGTCACGGCCAGGCGATGTAGCCATCCACACGGATGGTTCTGGGCTAAGAGGTAAAAGAAGTGATTGGCGGTTCGTGGCGAAGGTTGGTGGATGGTGTTTAATACAGGAGAGCCTGGCATGCGACACCACGACATCGTGTCTGAGAATGGGGGTTCCACTGGCTGGAGGGCATACAGCAGGTGCATGTCATGAGTGTAACGGACTCACCAAGTATGATGGGAAAGGTGAAGATGGGCATTCTCCTGGCAGAGTGGCAGGCTTCAATTCAACAATTAAAAATTTTAAAATATGAAGCAATTTTGGATTCTCTTCTCCCCCCACCTCAGGACTTTCTGGTGTGGTTTATGTCAGGCGGACAGAATGGCTGAGTCTAGTCTGAGACAGTTGGACTCAAATGTTGACCTATCGTCCTTGACTTAGGGACGTAAATTACACGTACCTCTGAAGTCGGGGTGGGTTCGCCTGATGGCGATGGTCACTGTTAATAGGTAAAGCAGATCCACTCTCAAAATTCAGTCCGACATTACTAGACGTAGTGTGTGTGGACTACGATTGAGTTCAAAGCGAGCGAGAACAAACAAACAACAACAACAACAACAACCTCAACTGGGTATATCGTGGAATTGTGAAACTGCGTTTCACTAACCCCAATATACATTTCTGTACATGATATTCCCACTTGTACCGTTGTCTACCTCTTGCTCGCTTGCCCTCAACCTTGCCCTCCAGTATGGTTTTTATAAGAGTATCTTCTTCTTCTGCGTTCATTCGAAGTTTTTTTTTTCTTTTTTCGGACGTGATTGCGTTGTGCCTGTTTACAGCAGAGCTGCGTTCTTTCGCCGTTAGGCCGACACATCCGATTCTGCGGGCATTTGTTGACCGGGTTAACCTTCCCGGGGTTATAAGGGTATCATGTTTTTTAACGTGGCCGAAATATTTAACTTGCCTCCTCTTTATTTCTTTCATCAACTCTCTCTTCACTCACAGTTTTTCTAGAACCTCTGCATTTGATTGTTTTTGTTTCCATGAAATACGACCTATTCGTCTGTATATCCACATCTCCAGGGCTTCTATGCGATTTTCTAGTTTCTTGTTCAATGTCCAGGCTTCCGCGCCATACAGTATGGTTGACTATACGTAGCATTTGAAAAATATCATTTTTAATGTGTTGTTAATCTCTCTAGATCACATGTGTCAAACTCAAGGCCCGCGGCCCACATCAGGTCCGGCGTACAGTCATATCAGGCCCGAGTGGTCTCAACCGACTTACAAATATATTCGGCCCATTGTTTAATGGCCACAATATAAAGTGCAAATCAAATTCCTCAATTAGCAGCCATGCCGAATGATAGGCTACCTGAGAGCGTTCTCGCTTCGATCAGAATAAGCGAAAATAAAAATTGTGTAGTGAGTGGATGTTCGTCGTTATACTATAAATATAACTATATAAATAACTTATAGTGACCTAACAACGTTCAGTTGCTCGTTTTGGATTGGCGCATAATAAATGAAAGTAGTGAAGTGCCCTGCAGCCCCAGGGACGGGATCACGTTATCACCGATAGTCATGATGCAGTGAAGGCATTTCAAGTGAAGCTGCGCTTATCGGAGACATGAATGCACTAATGCAACCTATTTCATTTTTCTCGTTGCCAAGCAATGTTATACCAAGTCAACGCTATGGTATTACTATTTCCCAATGCACACTTTGCTGGGAAAAAAAAAACTTAGCTTACTTCGCGCCGAGTTCGCACGGCGCTTTAGTGACTTTGAAGCACATAAAAGTAATTTCGAGCTGTTTCGTAATCCATGTGCCATAGATGTGGAAACTGCACCTGTACATTTGCAGATGGAGTTGCAGTGTAATGGGACACTAAAGACAAAGTACGACACTGTGGGGCCTGCACAGTTCACTCGATTCATTCCTGAAGAGTTGTTCCGGCTTCGTCGACATGCGTCTCGAACCTTGAGCATGTTTGGTAGCACATATCTGTGTCGGCAGCTGTTTTCTGTGATGAAGACTAACAAAACATCATATGGGAGTGGTCTTCTTCTTCTGCTGCGTTCATCCAGATTTTTTTTCCGGATGTGACTACGTTGTGCCTGTTTACAGCAGAGCTGCGTTTTTGCGCCGTTAGGCCGACACATCCGACTTCTGCGGGCATTTGTTGACCGGGTTAACCTTCCCGGGGGGAGTGGTCTCACTGATGAATACTTGCAGTCCATCATGAGAATTTCGATGACACAGAACATTACTCCCAACATAAACGAACTTGTAGCCAAGAAAAGATGCCAAACATCGTGCTCTGACAAATTGACATAAGAGTGAAAATGTGTATATCAATGATTTGTTATTATTAAATATTTTTTTTTCTGTTTCAATTTATATTAATGTTTAAAAAGGGTTTAATTTTCAGCTTATTGAATGTTTATCCTGTTCCATCCGCAACCTTACATGTGATTTGAGTTTTTGCCTGCTGAGCGATTGAGTTTGACACTCCTGCTCTAGATGCTAATACTGATTTCATGCCGTGGAAAGCATTTTTGGCCATTCCTATTCTCTTTTTTATTTCTATTTCCTTCTGCCACCATCTGTTATTATATGTCCAAGATAAGAGAAACTTGTTACTTGTTCTAGTATCTCCCCGTTTACTGTGATGTTCATTGATGACCTTTCCTTTCCACTGCTAATTATCATAGTTTTGGATGTTAATATATAAGCAACTTTCTCCGTAATCCCGCATATCCACGCATGAGAACACAGCTGCGCGACATTCGGTAGCGGATCGCGTCGCGTTGGTTACTTACGGGGTATGTGAGCCGGTCGCTCAGAAAGCAATGGCAAACTACTAAGCGTAATCTTGACAGGAAACAACAGCAATAAAATGTCCTGTAAATAGGATATGGGGGGGGGGGGGCGGTATCTAAGTCGCATTCTTCACTATGCCTGTTTACTTGTTCCACAAGGTCTTGTAACTCTTGCTCACTTTCTGCTAGTAACACGGTATCGTCAGCATACCTAAGATTGTTTATGATTCTTGATTGATTGATCCATTGATGTTAAGTCCAGGCAATTCAGCTTGTTTAAAAATTATTTCTGTGTATAGGTTGAAGACCGGCTTCGTGGCTTAGAGGTTATGACTTTTCTCCGTAATCTCGTATACTCTCGTCGGTAACGTGATGACGGTGAGAATCAGCAGTGGTTCGAATCGCATCGGTAACTTACGGGGTATGTGAGCTGGCCGCTCAGAAAGCAATGGAAAACTACTGAGCGTAATTTTGCCAAGAAATCAACTTACAGCTGAAAGATGCTGGTGTTGACAGTGATGTCCTGTAAAGGATATGCAAAAAAAAAAAAAATAGGTTGAAGAGGCTTGGGGACAGTACACACCCCTGCCGTACTCCTCTTGTTTTCTCTATAGGCGACGAATAGTTATTTCCGCATCTAATAGACGCCACTTATTCCCAGTACAAGTTACTAATAAGTCTGATGTCCTTTCCGGCTACTCCTATACCTTGCAGGCACGAATAATTAGTCGTTCATGCTGTACTCTTATCAAAAGCTTTCTTGTAGTCTACAAAACAAACATTTATACTTTTATGAACTTCTATAGCATAATGAGTCACATCATGAAGATTTTGCTAAGAATTATCATACAAAGAGTGAGAAAGAAAATACAACCTGAAATAGGAGAAGAACAATGTGGGTTTGTAGAAGGCAAGGGTACAGTAAATGCTGTGTATATACTGAGAACAGTAATTGAACGTTCTGTGGAAGTAAACAAAGATCTATATCTTTGCTTTATTGACTACGCAAAGGCTTTCGATAAAGTGAGACATGTCGACATGATAAGGATGCTTGAAGATCTACAAATTGACGGAAAAGACCTTAGGCTTGTAAAAAACATATATTGGAAACAACACGCTGCCAAAAGAATTGATAATGAAGTAGGTCAATATCTGCCTATTAAGAGAGGTGTGAGACAGGGATGTGTAATGTCTCTAAATCTTTTTTTTTTTTTCCCTGTACAGTGAAAATATTTTCAGAAATATAGAAGATATGGAAGGAATCAACATTGGGGGACATTATGTCACATGGGGGGGGGGGGAATATAAGGGATAGGAAGATATAATTTCCTATACTTAGGTGCTCAAAGACGAAGAAGCGCAACACTGACTTCTAGTGGGCCAGAGAAGATAAGGATAATAAGAAGAAAGAG
The DNA here is from genome assembly GCA_963921405.1 of Cepaea hortensis. Lineage (NCBI taxonomy): Eukaryota > Metazoa > Mollusca > Gastropoda > Stylommatophora > Helicidae > Cepaea > Cepaea hortensis. The sequence goes on along the minus strand of OY992887.1, from coordinate 7,673,540 downwards.
AGAAAGAGCACTTTAAACATTCCCCTCAGTTAACAAGAAAAGATATAGAGAGTTAGACAGAAAATTCCAGGAGTTCTTTGGGCGGGGGGTATACTGTTGTTTACCCCAGACAAAAGATTACACTGTTGGGCTATAAGAGGAACAATGAGTTTACACAACAAATTATAAACTAAACAAAACAAATTAAGAACAACAAAATTAGACTTTTATTGGCAGAACTGCATGATTCAGTGACAGACATTCTGATATGTCGCACAACTGACATATGCAGATATGGGAACCTATGTTCCAAGATGCGGAGATTTATAACAAGCAATTAGAGTCCATGACCTGACCCCATGGAGATAATTGGGCCGAAGTTGTAATAGTGTCTGAGCATCAAATACCATGGGAAGGACTTAAACCTGATAGCTACATTTATCCTCCACAATATATTCCATTTTTCACATTCAAATATAATAATGAGAAAAGTAATACAATGGTAGTAGTAAAAATAATGGAATTTTTTTTTTCTAATTGCAAGAGAAAATGAAATTAAAGAGAATATACACATTTCAGTCAGGAAAAATGGTAGATGTTTTGTATTTGAACATTAGTAAAAATAAGTTCTGTTGTATGTAAGGGAGTTGAACCTTGCCTTGATTCTGCAAGTCCAAACTAATTTTCTGTATTCTGCAAGTGTTTGAAGTAGTTTTGTGTGTGTGTGTTTGGATGTTTTAGGAAGAGTGTTCAGAAAGATTGCCTTGTAAATGTTCGTTTGTTTGCCTGTGTGTGTTTGTACTAGTTGTTGTAGAGTTTCCACTGCATCTGTGACCGTTTGACATGTGAATAAAGTGTGTTCTTCTGTCTGTTGTGTGTTGTTCCTGCATAGTTGGCATTTTCCTATTTATCTGCATCTGAAAGGTACTTTAGGTATTATGGGAGTCATATTAAAAATCCGCCTGTAAGTGACTTCTTTCGCCTTAGTTGTGATGTGTTTATTTTGTAAGTTGGAAAAGGTGGATGCGTAGTCTGACATGAAATATTTGTGTCCTCTTTTGATTCTCAGTTTAAGTGATGGTGCTTGTTTACTAACTAATTGTTTGTATATTTCTCGTGTTGTTTCATACATGAAATGTTCATGTCCTTGTATTGCCTATATACAAGTATGATAGAAAGATGGTAGTATGCCCTGATAATGTGCTGCTGCATTGTTTAGTTTTGTGAGATGTTTTATTTTGTGTGCTATATAATATAATGCTAATCTATGTTGTTCTGTATGTCTGATAATAGTGCCTATGTGGCTGATTCTAAGTGCTTGTATTTTTGTTTGTATGTCCTGAAGTTCTGTAAGGGACATGCTACTGAATGAATGTCCTGAAGTGTTATTCCTCCTTGTTTCTTGTCCTGTATGAGAGTTTTATGCTGTATGCTGTGTATTGTGTAACTAAATATGAAATGTCTTATCTGTTAATTTATGTCTGTGATTGTCCGTTTTGTCACTAAGCATATTATTTTTGGTACTATGTATGTGTTAACCATTACGCTTCTACCAAATATTGTTACTGTTTTGTATTTATATCTGTGTAGCATGTCTGTGATCGGTTGTGTTAGTTGTAGCCATGTTTCTTTGTGTGTTGTTCGGGGGTCACATGGAACTGTGATCCCATACAGTTTCATATTTTGTGTATGTGTTAGGTCTGGGGGGAAATCAAACTTTTGTTTCCACTTTCCCAGGTCCATAATCTGTGATTTTTTTATATAAATTTTGGCTCCACTGCCTTTTCCAAAGTGAGCGAAAGTGTGCAGTATGTTTCTGATGGTTATATTGCTTGAAGGGAAGAATGTAGCATCGTCTGCATAAGCAATGACATTTTGCTGTCCTATTCCCTGTGTGAAAGTGTCTTCAATGCTGGTATATTGTCTGATCTTTTCTAATAATGGCTCTAGTGTCAGTATATACAGAAGTGGTGATAGTGGGCACCCTTGCCTTACAAATCTTGTCCGCCTGAAGCTAGCAGTCAGTGAATGGTTCACTAAGACTTTGCTTTCAAGGTTGTTATACAAAATCTATATCCACTTTATGTAGTACTGTCCTATATTGCAGTTTTCTGGGGTTTTGTGCAAATGGGAGTGTGCGATTCTGTCAAAATCTTTCTCTTAGTCCAAAGACAAGAGGGAGGATTGACAGTCTTTCTGGTGTGTGTATGTTATAATGTCTCTAATGAGGTGTGTGTGTGATTTTGTATATTCCTGTGCTGTACACTACAATGCTGGTTTGAGTGTACTAGCTTTGGTAGGAATTGTGCGATTGTGTGTGCTAGTGATTTGGCCAGAATTGTGTAATCTGTGTTAGGAAGTGAAATTGGTCTGTAATTTTTCAGTTGTGTCTTATATGTCTTTGCTTTGTGTATAAGTGTTATGTAAGACAGGGGGTACGGGGTGTCAGGCATTGGTAGCACCTTTGGTAAGGATGACTCTCATGTCCTTGTCAGGACCCATCCCCCACTGGTCCAAGCCTGACACCCAGCTCGTGCCTGTGGCTCCTAGTAGCTGTCAGCATGCGACAGCGGCCACCCCCCGGGCAACAGATGTGAGAGGCTGGCTAAACCAGGCATGGGTATCCGATTTGGTGTCAAACCAAGAGGTGAACTAGGGTATGCCTATCCAGCATGTGAAGACAGGATTCGGCAGACTGTGTGGAAGAAATCATTCCTGATTCAACGGGCAAGACGGCGTTTACCTGCAAAGCGTTGTGGAACGTAATGAGCACGGCAAGGCAAGTAGAGCGCCCTGGTCATCCACTGCACCTGTATTCGTCTCCAGTCGTCTCGACTTGTCTTGCCACTGGACTCAGATGGACTCAGGCGAGAGAGTGAGGTCGACGAATTGCGCAACTCTTCCTCACTTTAATCCAAGTCATCGCGCAAGTCATTCTTCATCCAACGTCATATATCACCTTCAAGCCCTGTGGCGATGGGCGAGCGGCGAAGCGGCATGCGTGGGTACGCTGACAGCCGTAGTCGCAGACCTGCACACAGGCGGCTCAGGCCATATGGTCGTCTTCTACTGACCGGAGCAGCAGTGGGATTCGGCAGCCCCCTGAGCTACTGAGCAGCCCTCTATAGGAACACACTGCTCACCCCCATAGCATGAGGAAGGGGCTAGAAAAGGTGCCCTAAACATTGTCTGCTCCATCACTACCTAACCAGCTAGCCGTGGTTGGTGGGTACCCTAACTGCGGTCGACATACAAAGAAAGATAAAACAAACAAAGCTAAAAGAGTAAACCATATTCCCTTAACAATTGGAACTTGGAATGTACGCACCTATTGCAGAGTAGCGAATTTGTGAAATCAGATATAACATAACTCCAGCAGTCTCTTGATGTATGACATTTAATAGTAGTTGCTTCAGGTTTACAGATTCATATAAATATTTTAGATTATTAACAGAGGTCCAGATATATCAACGAAACTGGATGGTGACTTAAACATGACCTCGCTCTAAGACTGCTGGCTCACAACTCCCCGTTGCTATCTCTTCACGTCACGCGTGAGCATCCCTAGTTATTTACATTTTCCCAGGGTGCTCCCGCGTGCACTGAAGTTTCGAACCTTTTTCTCTTGAACGCCAACTTAGATTCCCTTAACAGAGACAGAGACTCTGTTATACACCCTACTTGACAGAGACGGCGCGTCGGGTCCAGAGAGACGAACAGCACTGATTGGGAGAGAGCTGGGCAGGTACAACATTGACATTGCAGCCTTGAACGAGACACGACTTGCAGAAGAAGGCCAAATCTGTGAAATAGGTGCCGGCTACACATTTTTATGGAGTGGAAGGAAAAGCGAGGAAAGACGCCAATCCGGTGTGGGATTTGCCATTAAGTCGGCCCTGGTTGGCAAATTAGCTGGATTTCCAAAGACTATAAACGACAGGCTCATGACCATGAAGTTGCCCCTGCTGAATGGAAGGAAGCATGCAACCATTGTGAGTGTCTACGCACCAACTATGACCAACGAAGATGATGTCAAGAACAAGTTCTATGAGGACCTGCACAATGTATTAACATCTGTTCCCAAAGGAGACAAACTTATACTCCTTGGGGATTTCAATGCCAGAGTAGGCACGGACACCACCTCTTGGAGTGGCATTATTGGGAAGCATGGAGTCGGAAATTGTAACAGCAATGGACTTCGCCTCCTTCAGACATGTGCCGAACATGATCTCCTGATTACGAACACAATTTTCCGTCTCCCCATGAGAAATAGGACATCGTGGATGCACCCTCGCCCTAAACACTGGCACCTCATTGACTATGTCATCGTCAAGAGGAGTGGCAGACAAGACGTTCGAGTGACAAAATCCATGTGTGATGCCGAATGTTGGACAGACCATCGTCTCATTGTCTCGTAAAAAAAACATCCACATCAGACCACCTCAAGGGGCGAAAATGCAAAGAAAGCTAAATGTCACCCGCCTAAACAGCAAGAAAATGCAGCAGTCGTTTGAAAATATGCTGGAATACCGCCTCAAGCCCAATGCTGCAGCTAAACGGGATACAGAAACAGAATGGAGAGCCCTAAACGACATAATTAACAACACTGCTATGGAAATCCTGGGTCCAGCCCCCGAAAGCATAAAGACTGGTTTGATGAAAATTCCGAAGACATCAACCAATTGCTGGCCGAGAAACATCTTCTCCTCAAGGCACATTTGAATGACCCAAAGTCAACATAAAAAAAAGATGCTTTCAAGAACATTCAGAGAGTAGTGCAGCAGAAACTTCGGCACATGCGGGACTCCTGGCTGAGCAGCAAAGCTGATGAAATTCAGGGCTTTGCTGACAGACATGATATGAAAAACTTCTACGACTCACTGAAAGCGGTCTATGGTCATACATCACCAGGCATAGTTCCCCTCCTCAGTGCAGATGGGGGAACATTGGTCACCGATAAGAAAGAAATCCTTCAACGCTGGGCAGAGCATTTCAGCAAAATCTTAAATGCAACTTCCTTCTTCGATGATGAAACCATCAACTGCCTTCCTCAAGTTCCCACCAATGAGACACTTGATGACCTGCCAACCATAGTGGAAGTAAACAAAGCCATCCAGCAACTCTCCAGCGGCAAGGCACCTGGTCCTGACTCCATCCCAGCAGAGATATACAAGGCAGGTGGGCCGGTCCTAACAGAGCAGCTTCACCAATTCTTCCCAAACATATGGATGAACGAGACCATGCCACAAGATTTCAAGGACGCGTCAATAGTCCACCTTTACAAACGTAAAGGAAACCGCCAATCCTGTGACAACCACCGAGGCATCTCCTTGCTTTCAATTGCAGGGAAGATACTCGCCAGAATTCTTCTCAATCGCCTCACAGCTCATCTCGATCAAGGTCTTCTTCCTGAGAGTCAATGTGGCTTCAGTAAAGAACGTGGAACTGTTGACATGATTTTCGCTGCAAGGCAGCTGCAAGAGAAATGTCAGGAACAGAACTGCGAAATGTTCTCCACTTTCATTGACCGTACCAAGGCGTTTGATACAGTCAGCAGAGAAGGACTGTGGAAGATTATAGCAAAATATGGCTGTCCACGAAAGTTTGTCCAAATAGTGCGGCTATTTCATGACGGCATGCAGGCAAGAGTACAGGAAAATGGTGAACTCTCTGAACCCTTTCCTGTCACCAATGGAGTGAAGCGATGATGTGTCCTGGCACCAACACTGTTCAGCCTCATGTTTTCAGCCATGTTGATGAATGCTTTTGAGAACGACGACATTGGAATAGACATCAACTACCGTATGGATGGAAAGTTATTCAATCTCAGAAGGCTGAAAGCTAAAACCAAAATTAACAGCGACACCGTCAGAGAGCTCCTGTTTGCTGATGATTGCGCTCTATATGCCAACTCAGAGGCGGACATGCAACATAATGTTTCAGCTTTCTCACATGCCTGTGCCAACTTTGGGCTCAATATCAACTTGGAGAAGACTATAGTTATGTACAAGCCAGCTCCAGGGAATAATCACACTGTGCCGAATATCAAAGTGAATGATCATAGACTAAGTGTTGTGGACAAATTCACCTATCTTGGCAGCACCGTGTCACAAGCTGCCACAATTGATGACGAAGTGAATGCACGAATCTCCAAGGCCAGTGCGGCCTTTGGCAGACTGTACAAAAATGTATGGGACAGAACTGGAATAAGCCTGCAAACAAAGCTAAAAGTCTACAAAGCCGTTGTATTATCCACACTGCTATATGCTTGTGAAACCTGGACAGTTTATCAGCGACATGCTAGGAAATTAAACCACTTCCACACAGTCTGCCTAAGGAAGCTACTGAAGATTAAATGGCAAGACAAGATTCCAGACACTGAAGTCCTAGAAAGAGCATCCATGCCCAGTATCCACACTATACTGATGAAGAATCAGATTCGTTGGGCTGGTCACTTGACTCGCATGCCAGATCACAGGCTCCCTAAACGAATTTTTTACAGCGAACTGCGTTGTGGTAAACGCTCCCAAGGTGACCAGAGGAAATGCTTTAAAGACACTCTGAAAATTTCACTGAAGGCTTTTGGAATTCTTCATGACACCTGGGAGGCTGCAGCCAGAGACCGAAATTCGTGGCGTGCATCATTACGCAAAGGTGGAGTCATTTGTGAGGCAACCAGGACTGCAAGAGCTGTGAAGAAAAGACAGGACAGAAAAACCACTGCAGGAAATCCTCCTCCAGAAAACGTCAAGCATTCTTTGCCCACAATGTCAAAGAACATTTCGAGCCAAAATAGGCCTTATCAGCCATCTTAGAACCCACGGCTCCACACCTTCAACCCCACTGGATGAAATGAATGGTCATCATCATTCTTGATGGACAAACAACAACAACATGTAAGACATGTTGCAACTATCGGGGAGTTCTTGTTTGTCAAAGGCTTCTTGATAGACTTTTAGAAGAAGGTTACCTATGATAGGAAAGAATTGTTGATAGCATTCTCATGTTAATTCGTCTAGTACTGGTGTCTTGTCTTTGTTCATTTTACTAAGTGCATGTGTTATGTTTTCTAGTGTCAATTGTGTGCCCAATATCTCTTTGTCTGTGTTTGATATCTTTTTTTTTGTATATTGAAAGAAACTATCTTGCATTTGCGTGGTCACTGTCTCTGCAGTAAATAATTGTCTATAGTATTGCTGGAATGCTTCTGTTATGCGTGTGATTCCTTGCATGTCTATTACTGTGTTTATCTATTTGCTACGCTGTATGTTTTGTTCTATTTCCATGTATTGTTTGCTGGGTGTCTCTTGTGTGATGGTGTTGAGTCTTGTTCTAATTAATGCACCCAGGTATCTGTGCTGTTGGTGTTGTTCCAGTTGCATTTCTAATGCATGCAAGTATGGTGAGTTTCTGTCGGTTTGCTTTGTTAAATGTATTGCTGTTTGTATGATCTACGCTTGTGTATGATGGATGCTAGTCGTTGGGTCCTGCTCCGGATTGTGTTTTTCAGTAAGTCCCAGTATTGTCTAGTGTTGTCAGTTGGTATACTATCAGTGTATGTGTGTATCAGGTCTGTCATATATTGTACATATTCTGTGTTTTGGAGTAATGTGTTGTTAAATTTCCAGTATGGTGATCGTTTGAATGGCTGTCTGGTTGTGTTATTTACAATGATGTGTGCCCGTATTGCTTTGTGGTCTGTATACTGGGGAATTTCTTGTAGGTGTTTAGTCTGTGTTATGTGGTGTGTTATGTGGTGTGTTATGGGTGCGTATATTCTATCTAACCTAGATGATCTGTTATGTGCATGGTTTCTGTGCGTTGTATCTTGACTGTTGGGGTGTTTCTGCCTGAATGCATCTACTAGGTTATGTGTGTCAATTATGTATTGCAATGTATCGAGTTGATTCATGTCGCCTCGGCCAGTTCTTCTTAACTGCGTTTTAACTTCCCCGACTATTATGTCAGCCGAAGCTAAACAACAATTAAAATCACCTGCTAAAACAACATTCGCCCCTCTGTATGTCTGCGCTAATAGGTGTTCTAAGTGTTCGAAGAATTGTGGTTGGTAGCTGTAATTTGCTGGGGCATGTATGGTGACTAAAGCGTATGTGTGTCTGTTGTTTCTAACCTGTATGATGGTAATGTCTCTTTGGTCGTCCCTGTGTGTGTCAGTAATTTCCCATTTGTCTGAAGTCTGCAGTATGGCGGATCCAGAACCTGTACGATGTGTCGACAGGCTGAAGCATGAGTGTCTGAGCCCTAATTGTGAAATGATTTGCTTTGTATGTGTGTATTCGCATATGTTTGTTTCTTGTAGGAGAATGAAGTCGGGTTTGTATTCGTATATGAGTGTGACGATGTGTTTTTGGGTTTGTGCGTAAACCTGAAATGTTCAGGCTAATAATAATAATATCATTTCTTTTCATATCCTTTACATCTTATCCTTTCAGCTGTATGTTGATTTCTTGGCAAGATTACGCTCAATAGTTTGCCATTGCTTTCTGAGCGGCCGGCTCACATACCCCGTAAGTTACCGACGCGATTCGAACCACTGCTGATTATCACCGTCGTCACGTTACCTACGAGAGTATACGAGATTACGGAGAAAATTCGCTAACATCTAGGTCAGGAAGCCGGCAATAATATAATTAGTCATCATAAATTAATCAAAGCTAGCAAATGATATTGTTGACTAACAGTAATGAGAAATCAGAGACAAACGATGTTGTCTAGTTGAGATAGTATTTTTTTTTTTCTTTTTGTCCTGATGTAGACTGATCTTACTGTAGATGTTTTAAACAATAGGCCATCTTCTTCTGTGTCAGTACCAGTGTCAGTCGTGTTCATTTATATCATTTCTGATTCAGTTTTATTATCTAAGGTGTCTTTGTTGGTGGTTTCGTCAGTATTTTCGGTTTGTCTTCTTCTTCTTCTTCTTCTTCTTCTTCTTCTTCTTCTTCTTCTTCTTCTTCTTCTTCTTCTTCTTCTTCTTCTTCTTCTTCTTCTTCTTCTTCCTTAGTACTGCTTGTTGAGTTTGGACTTAATCCTCGTAGTTGCCTTTTTCTGGTTTTGGAGTGAAAAACAGTTGTAAAGGGTTTTTCTGTTTGCGTTTCTAGAATGTAGTTTTCTTGGTTGTCTGTTGGCATATCCGTTTGTTGCTTTTCTTGTTGCTTGGGCTGTTGTTCAATTTGTTTTCCGCGTTGTTCGTTTTGTTGATATTGTGCTGGTTCTTGTCTTCTCAGAGGTGGAAAATTGATTAGATCCTCTTGTGACACAACCGGCTTGTTTGTATGTTTTGCTGGACATTTGTTGGGCCAGTGGTCGTCCATACCACACACATAACAAGCAGTTCTCCTGCTGGGAAAGGTTACCAGAATTTTGTGAGTGTTTTTGGTGACCCCTGTAATGTTCAGATTTATGTAATGGGGGATTTCCTGGACGGGGTTACATAAGGCTCCCCATTTACCTGCAGAGATTTTTAGTGGAAATACCCCCACATTCGGGTCCCCATTAGCATGTACGGTGATTGCCTTATCTCCCTCTATTTTCATTGCAGCCGGGATCCAATGCAAAATAAGTTTTTGCCTTTCTTTGTCTACATACTCCAGACAAATATTGATGTCAGAATTCGGTAGTTGTAACTGTACCCGGTGTAGCCTATCGTACAGTTTAACATGCACATCTTCTGCTAAAGTTACGAACCACCGTGTCCGTGACTCATACCTGTGTAGGCTGGCTATCGCACTAATGGCACGCCATCCAGTCCAGCGAGTGCGCTCGCTATGAACGCTGGCGTCGACTTGGCGGCGGCCCCAGGGCCGGAGAGAGACACAACAATCGTACCTGAGCTGTGGAACAGGTTTCCGTTGAGCATATCTGACGTCAGTGTAAGAGATGAACTTGTCATTTTCAGTATCCTTTAGTTAGAATAACACACTCGCTGTAGCGAGAAATCGTTATATTAGAACGTCGGTCGAGGGCAGCAAATTTTGTAACTCGAAAGATGGCGAATAGCATAATCAGCTCCCTCGGCGACGGTTATTACAGTTAGAGAGAGCGGGAAACTTCAAATTCCAATTTTCAAAACACAAATTCCAAATTCGGCCTCGTTAAACCTGCCTCTTCAGCTGTGGTTATTGTTGAGGTCCGTGGTTTTTGTGGTTTCATTCACCCTAATTCTTGTCTTGTGAGTCCTATCTCGGACTGGTTATGTTGGTTTGTGTCTGTGACGTCAGCTGGGGGGGGGGTGAGGGGGGGGGGGGTCGTTCGGCGGCTATCCTTTGTGCTCGTCTGCTCTTGTGGTTCTCTTTGTTGGTGCAGGCTTCTGGCTCCTCCGGGTACAGTCGGTATAAGTATAAGGACTTTTTATGAGCTTTTCGACGTTTCCATTTTCCTCCTTGCGCCTGTTTTCACTTTCGAGTTTGAGTTTCTGCTGCCTTTCGATTTTTTCCTCCGCGGTCAGCCATGGTTTGATCACACCGTCTTCTATGTAGTAATCGTAGTCGGCAACATCAGGGTCATAGCATCTATCTGGGTATTCTACCGGTCTCCTGAATTTCTTGGGTTTCTTCTTTTCTCTTTCATCCCAACATCTTTTGAATTCCTAGTGCCTGAGTTCCTCTAGTCTTACATCTTCTAGTAGCTCCTCCAAGGTAACCCCCGGGGCATCTTCATGCCATCATCAGGGTGCTCATCTCGGTTTTCTTCGGATGTCTGGCGGGATATTGTCGTGGCTGGGCTGCTGGCTTTATCTTGCGGTTTCGGCTCGGTCTCTTGTTGCATTTCATCTTGCGGTTTCTCTGTGTTCTTTTCCGCTTCTTCTACTGGTTTGATTTGGGTTGGCTCCCTTTCAGTTGTTAGCATTTCTCTTACCGCTTTGATGTCTCGTAGAATCTCTTCATTTATCTTTGTCATCTGCCTCATATTTTCCACCTCTTGTTTGATGTCCCGCTGGATCTCCTTTATTTCAGCAAGAAGTTTCCCATTGTCGCTGGTTGGTGCCGATGTTTGCAGTAGCTTGACTTGCTTCTTTAACTGATCAATCTGGTTTTGCAGTTGTTCTTTCTCGGCTTGTGAGATGCAGGTTGCTGTCTCGCACCTCCGCCTTGCTTCGTTGTATGGTGTCTTTGTGGTGATGGCGATTTTTCAGACGTCTCTGTGTCTTTGGAGGTACGGGTAGCCTAGGTATCTTGTTCCATGTTTGCCCAGGCAGTTGGCGCACTTTCTTTTGTTATTGGGTGCTCGGAAGTCCGTTTCCAGCTTGGCCAGCGGACACACCTTTAAGGCGTGGTGATCGGCTCAGTACCGACAGATCTCCGTCTTACTGCGGCATGTTGCTCTGCTGTGGCTGGCCCTCTGGTATCTGGAACATTGATTGACTCTTGGGATGAATCTCTCTGGCTGTTGTATTTTCTTGCTGATTGATACTGTGGTCGGCGCATTTCGCTGCCTTCCGACGTCGCCACTGCCAACGTTGTAGATATCTTAGAGTAGGTGAGGAGTCGCTCCGCCTTCAAGAATTGGATGTGAAGATTCTCTTCTCGTAGTTGCTTCAGGATTTCTTCGTCTGACAGCTCCACTTGAATCCGCTTGACAACCCATCGGAATGTTTTTGAGTCCATGTTTCCGACTCTGGTGTCTTTCTCCTCCTTCTTCTCTGCTGTCTTGGGTCTTATCTGTGGTGGACTGTCGATGGTTTCCCTCGTGGTGGCTGTTTCAGGTTCTTTGTTACAGCTCGCAGGCAGGCTCTCCACGTTCTTCTTCTTCTCGGCTCCCACGCTGCACATCTTGGATACCGCGTGTTTCTTGGTGTTCTTGCGATGTGCCATTTTCCCCTGTATCAGGCTTCTTGACTTGTTCAGGTGACTTGCTTGATAGCGCTCGCAGTTGTGAATGAAGAGCGGGAAACTGACGGGCACTCCTATTTATAACTTTTCCCGGAGCAGCTTCCCATCATACCCCGGGGCAATCCAAGGGACTACGGTATTGGTGAAACTACTATCTTGTGTCGCATCAGGAGATGACAATTAGATATGCAGATGATACAGTCTTGATTGCAAACAGTGAACAGGACTTGCAACATTTAGTAGATGTGGTTGTTGCACACAGTGAACAACTAGGGTAAGAAATAAATTGTAAAAAGACACAGATTATGGTCGTCACTAGGAAGGAAGAAATACCACAATGTAATATATTCAAGTAAATGGACATATTCTTAAACAGGTGAATCGGTACAGCTATCTCGGAACAGTCATAACATCTGATGGGAGATGCCTTGAATAGATTAGAACAAGAATTGCCGTTGTGAAGGTAGCCTTTAGCAAGATGAAAAACATACTGACCAATAAAAAGATATCAACTGAAACAAGAAAAAGAGTGTTGAAGTGCTACATAGAACCTGTTCTTTTATATGGGTGTGAAGCGTGGACAATGAGCAAACATCTGATCTCTGTGGAAATGTGGTTTCTGAGGAAAATACAAAGAATACAGAATACCATGGACAGACAGAATAACCAATGAGCAAGTCCGACAAGAAACAAATGTAGACCGTAAACTGATTAAAGACATCTTGTCGGCATGGCACATGATGGATGGATGGATTGAACTTCTCTATATTTTTCAGTTAGCATCCTCACAGCTGACACCAGCACAAAGTAAACATAACGTTAGAGATGTCGCACCAACTCCACGGCCTGATGCCGGCAGACAAGTTGACCGTTGGGACCTCCCGTGTCCCGTCCTCTTGGCCATGAAATTGGGCTACAGTACAGTGTATGTCTGTAAATACCCAGCTTGATTCTCTGAAGGACATATTATGTGTGCACGCGCCACGCCATTGTATGTCTGAATGTCTGGTGGGTACAATAGAATACATACTTCAAACTTGAATAGTGGCTAGGGAATAGTTCTCTAGGCTGAGTGGTCTCGAGGTATGGTGTCCGCCTCGAGTGCTGGAGGTCCCGGGTTCAGGCCCCGGTGAGGACCGGGATATATTTAAAAAATCCACCCGGACTTCCAGTAATAAAATTTCCCCTGGCACTCTGGGTAGTGAGATCGGACGCCCGTGTGTATTGTTGCGCACGTAAAAAATCCCTTGGCAGTTGGAAATTAAAAAAATAGTAGCCTAACGGCGCTGCCCGGGCAAAATTTCGAGTTAAAAATCTACCCAAAGTATTTCAGGATCCTCGCCGATGCACGGAGTTCGAGCATTGAGCTGAGTTTCCCCAGACTCAGGTTTGAGTTAGGAGGAAAATGGAGCACTTATGGATTAAACCAGTGTTTCCCAACCTTTTTTGTGCTATGCCCCACCTAAGCCTTTCTACAATTCTTATGCCCCCCCCCCCCCCCCAACATATGCACCATTTTTAATATTCAAAAATTGAAATGTTCACTAAAGAAACTTGAATTATTTTTTTTTAAAGAAGGGCTCATGGTTCCGAGAGAGGGCCAAAGAGTTCTTGAGCTCTCCAGTGTGTCCATTACCTCCACCACTGGTCTGTGCGTGTCTGTGCATGCGAGATTCTCTCGAACGGTCATATGAAAACTGACTTCAAAAATATGGTCTGTCATGTTAAATGATTAAAAAAATAGTACAAGTATACTAATAAATTAATTATTAATCTTTAAAATTGTATTCAATTTGTCTTTAGTAGTTCAAATTGCACGTTTTGAGTGCACGTTTTGAGTGCTACAGGCCGCCATGACCTGTGGGTTTCCAATTCACAACGTCACATCTTCGCAGAAAATCTGTTTTTTAACCACAATTCGAGCAAGTTTAGCGATGAAACCATGCTGATTCAGGAGCAATATTTTATATGGCAATTAAAATTTACATTAAACAAAGACATCTATTGGATCCATCGATTCTTCTTCTTCGTTCATCCGGAGTTTTTTTTCGGACGTGATTGCGTTGTGCCTGTTTACAGCAGAGCTGCGTTCTTGCGCCTTTAGGCCGAGACATCCTACTTCTGCTGGCATTTGTTGACCGGGTTAACCTTCCCGGCATCGATTCTATGATAGCATCTAATAAATTTCTGAAAATAAAAAAAAATACCCAGCGGGGAATAGAACCCCGGTCTCCTGCGTGAGAGGTAGGATACTTACAACTATGCTAACGAGAATACAGTAATTACTCCACAAAGATTTGTAATATAGTCAAACACTGGCCGCCAATTTGCGTTTCCCATTCACAAAGGCACTCATGGTCATAACATCTTCATAGAAATTATACAATTGGATGCAGAAGTCGAAAATCCATCTACAATTGATGGTTTTCTTTTGAAAGCGGCAGAAAACAAATTAATTGTGGTTCAGTATGTCCATTTGGCATGTCCATTTTTCTCCGCATGTGAGGTTGCCTCAACCAACGGGTCGTAGGCGGATTATGAAAACTGACTTCAAAAATATGTTCCGCCATGTTAAATAATTAAATAATAGCACAAGTACACAAATAAATTACTATTAATCTTTAAACTTGTTTTCTCTTTAACTTTAGTAGTTCAAATTGCACGTTTTGTGTGTTTTGAGTGTTACGAAGTGAAAGTGTACATGCCTTTCCAATCGATATGCGCATGTGCAGTTGCCATGGCCCATGGCCATGGGTTTCCCCATTCACAAAGACATGTCTGAGCAGAAAAGTTTGTTTTTCATCCACAATTTAAGCAGCGTCTGCCATGAAACTGTCCAGATACATTTAAAATTGTATGCAGAATTCAAAAATACATCTATAATTGATGATTTTCTGTAAACATCGCCAGAATAGTGTTACAAAGTATACATGCCAGTCGGATCGATATGCGCAAAGAACAAAAACACATCTTCACAGAAAATGTTGTTTTTCATCCACAATTTAAGCTGCGTCGGCCCTGAAACTTTCCAAATATATTTAAAATTGTATGCATAATTCAAAAATACATCTATAATTGATGATTTTCTATAAACAACGCAAAAAAAAATTAATTACGGTATTTTTGAAATATATTCTTATTTATATAAAAGTTCACGATGATTTCAACCAAACGCTGTGCACGGAATATTAGGCAAACCTTTCCTGGAAAACCCAGGATGACGTTTGTTCTTGTCACATGAGATTTGAATGAATGAATGACGCCGAAAGAATGCATGGTCTATACAAAGCGATTTCTGGAGACACGGTGAATCATTGCGGGGTGGCTCCGTATAACACTTTTTTTTTCATTTCCGGTATAGGCACGATGGAACCCTCTAAGAATAGACATGAAATGGGTTAAAGTTAAAACTGCGGCTACTGTGCAAATGTAAACATAAACTTTAAAAAAAAAGGGTTAAGACTTAAAACTAAAAGAAAAGATTTTAAGAAAGAGATGTAAAGGTGAGAGGATCCACTCAATTGTACCAGGTTTATCCCCACTAGCTCAGTCTCTTTCCCCAGGGCCGCTTACTGAAAGCGTTGCACAAAGCACGAACTCCTTAGCTCCAGCGACACCCCCCTGGGAATCTCAGAGAAAGCTCCATTCACGAACCAATGGATGACGGAGTCGCCAATCGAACTCACAACTTTCGGAGTGCGAGCCAGTGGTTTGGAGACCCCATATGGGTGAACTCTTAGCCACGGAGACCCCATATGGGAACAATGTAAAATACAAAGTGTAAGGCAACTTTACACAATCCCGAAAAACAAAGTATGTTATGGCGACAAGCCTTCATTAGCAAACAACAAAAATAATTGATGAATTAACCCAGGTAAAAGATGTCAGGGCTGGCCTCGCATGTGGTACAAAGATGTGCGTAAGCTGACATGATTGATACAAGCATAAATATTGCTGATCGCGTTACATGGAGGAAAAATATGATTGCAGATATGTCACATATTGAGTGTGTAAGATGTCAGATGATTCTGGTGGAAATTACCATGTGTTCACATGCATCCATTGTCCACAAATATTTACCACAGAAATTGGTGGTCTGATCAGTCACATTTGCTACCACCATGGGTTGTAGTTATTATGCCTTGTTTGAGGCACAATATCACAAACTATCGTCTTCGCCCTTGACTAGGGGACGTAAATTACACACACCTCAGAAGTCTGAGTGGGTTTGCCTGATGGCGTGGGGTACTGGAAATATGGAAAGCTAATCTACATGCAAAAGTCAGTCGTGTGCAGACTATACCTAATTCAACGCGAGAGAACTTTAAGAACAAACATCCTGCAGCCTCAAATTCAAAGAATGTCACATTTACCAGTTCATTGCAGTCTGAGTTGTGGTAGTCAGTTCTTTTCATTCTAAAATGCCCTTCTTTTGTTGATAAATGAATATTTTAATTAGATGCTCTCATTTCTTTTATCACAGTGTCATCTGTACTGATAATTTCTTCTTATGTGTCCCAGAAAGAGATTCTTTGGGTGAGAAAGTTCTAGACAGCAGTGAACATCCGGTGTCATGTCGAGATCTTGAAGGTAATGGAACTATTGTTGCATATTTAACTGTGTCTTAGATTGTTTTTCAGGTGTTAGCGCAAAGGAAACTTTGAGTTGCACTGAGCTCTCAGGTGTGCATTAAAAAATGCTGGACGTTATGTGTAGATATTACTAGAACAACAGCCAGTGAGAATGAAATATAAATATTACTAGAAAAGCCCTCAAACCAGGGAATACAGTCTGCTATGGGAGAAAGAATCTAAAAAAAGAAACCTCAGTCGTTGAAATTGGAAGATATTGGTCTATGTGGCACGGGACTAGAAAGTGGACATTTGTGCACTACAATGGATGCTTTACACCGTGCATAGCAAATGTTGATCGCAGAAGAAGAAAACTAGAACAGCAGCTTATGAGAATGAGTTGTGTAGATATTATTAGAACAGCCAATGGCACACACTTCCTGTGTAGATATTACTAGAACAACAGCAAGTAGCAATGATTTCTTGTGTAGATATTACTAGAACAACAGCAAGTAACGCCGACTTCTTGTGTAGATATTACTAAAACAACAGAAAGTAACAATTACTTCTTGTGTAAATATTACTAGAACAACAGCAAGTAACAACTTCTTGTGTAGATATTACTAGAACAACAGCAAGTAACAACTTCTTGTGTAGATATTACTAGAACAACAGAAAGTAACAATTACTTCTTGTGTAGATGTTACTAGAACAACAGCAAGTAACAACTTCTTGTGTAGATATTACTAGACCAACAGAAAGTAACAATTACTTCTTGTGTAGATATTACTAGAACAACAGCAAGTAAAAACTTCTTGTGTAGATATTACTAGAACAACAGAAAGTAACAATTACTTCTTGTGTAGATATTACTAGAACAACAGAAAGTAACAATTACTTCTTGTGTAGATATTACTAGAACAACAGAAAGTAACAACTTTTTGTGTAGATATTACTAGAACAACAGCAAGTAACAATTACTTCGCGTAGATATTACTAGAACAACAGAAAGTAACAATTACTTCTTGTGTAGATATTACTAGAACAACAGCAAGTAACAATTACTTCTTGTGTTACTTCTTGTGTAGATGTTACTAGAACAACAGAAAGTAACAACTTCTTGTGTGGATATTACTAGAACAACAGCAAGTAACAATTACTTCTTGTGTAGATATTACTAGAACAACAGCAAGTAACAATTACTTCTTGTGTAGATATTACTAGAACAACAGCAAGTAACTATTACTTCTTGTGTAGATATTACTAGAACAACAGCAAGTAACAATTACTTCTTGTGTAGATATTACTAGAACAACAGCAAGTAACAATTACTTCTTGTTTAGATATTACTAGAACAACAGAAAGTAACAATTACTTCTTGTGTAGATGTTACTAGAACAACAGAAAGTAACAACTTCTTGTGTAGATATTACTAGAACAACAGCAAATAACAATTACTTCTTGTGTAGATATTACTAGAACATCAGAAAGTAACAACTTCTTGTGTAGATATTACTAGATCAACAGCAAGTACCAACTTCTTGTGTAGATATTACTAGAACAACAGAAAGTAACAATTACTTCTTGTGTAGATATTACTAGAACAACAGCAAGTAACAATTACTTCTTGTGTTACTTCTTGTGTAGATGTTACTAGAACAACAGAAAGTAACAACTTCTTGTGTGGATATTACTAGAACAACAGCAAGTAACAATTACTTCTTGTGTAGATATTACTAGAACAACAGCAAGTAACAATTACTTCTTGTGTAGATATTACTAGAACAACAGCAAGTAACTATTACTTCTTGTGTAGATATTACTAGAACAACAGCAAGTAACAATTACTTCTTGTGTAGATATTACTAGAACAACAGCAAGTAACAATTACTTCTTGTTTAGATATTACTAGAACAACAGAAAGTAACAATTACTTCTTGTGTAGATGTTACTAGAACAACAGAAAGTAACAACTTCTTGTGTAGATATTACTAGAACAACAGCAAATAACAATTACTTCTTGTGTAGATATTACTAGAACATCAGAAAGTAACAACTTCTTGTGTAGATATTACTAGATCAACAGCAAGTACCAACTTCTTGTGTAGATATTACTAGAACAACAGAAAGTAACAATTACTTCTTGTGTAGATGTTACTAGAACAACAGCAAGTAACAACTTCTTGTGTAGATATTACTAGAACAACATAAAGTAACAATTACTTCTTGTGTAGATATTACTAGAACAACAGCAAGTAACAACTTCTTGTGTAGATATTACTAGAACAACAGCAAGTAACAATTACTTCTTGTGTAGATATTACTAGAACAACAGAAAGTAACAATTACTTCTTGTGTAGATATTACTAGAACAACAGAAAGTAACAACTTCTTGTGTAGATATTACTAGAACAACAGAAAGTAACAATTACTTCTTGTGTAGATATTACTAGAACAACAGCAAGTAACAACTTCTTGTGTAGATATTACTAGAACAACAGAAAGTAACAATTACTTCTTGTGTAGATATTACTAGAACAACAGCAAGTAACAACTTCTTGTGTAGATATTACTAGAACAACAGCAAGTAACAACTTCTTGTGTAGATATTACTAGAACAACAGGGTTCCAAATGTTGCTGTATGTAGCCGAGGCGCGGTGTTGGGGTGAGCGCCCAACATTGCTCAAATACCTCAATGGCTCGTGAATACATAACCTATGCAGCAAAAGTCCAACTCCTGGCCTTCACGTGGCGGGCCTGTTTAAACTAACAGGAGAAGGGGCGACGGCGAGTCTCTGGTGCCGGAAAATAACCAGTATGCTCTAGATGTGTATGCACGGACATGCATGCGCAGACAGGCGTGTGCGCGCGTACACATCTACACTCGAGTGAGACCACAGTCTGCTCTAGCAAAGAAAGGTGCTGAAGACGGAGGCAACCAGCCAAGAGGCGCACCACAGAAATCAGGATGCCACGCAATCACGCAAAATGGAATATGTCGACTACTGCTAATCGTTATGGTGCTCGCCCTGCTTTGGACCCCCAGGCAGGTGCAGTGCCGGGCCCAATGTCTCGAAAGGGTCCAACCCCAACTACTGGAGGTCCTTCTCAGATGTCCTGTGGAGCCAGGGGACATGAGAATAGGACGACTGGCCATACTAAACTAAGACTTAAAATAATGCACTGGAATGCGGAGGGAGTCAGCAACAAAAAAGTTGAATTAGAAAACATCCTGGACAAAGAGAAAGTAAGCATATGTTGCTTGCAAGAAACTCACCTCAATGAAAATATAGCCTTCAAAATCAGAGGCTACCAGTGTTACCGATCTGACCGAAAGAACAGGCGAAAAGGTGGGATACTGACCCTTGTAAGAAATAACATCATGGCTTCCCAAATCAAAGTCTACATGGAAGGGGCTGAGTATCAGACACTTAAACTTAAGACAGGTAATACAGATCTACATCTGATCAATTACTACTGTCCAAGTGACCGCCCACAGGCACTGGACACTCTACCACTAAAAGAAAAAATGATTGTGTGTGGCGATTTCAACAGCCACTCGCAGAGCTGGGGCTATGATCACATGGACCAGAGAGGAGAGAGACTGGAAGACTGGCAAGATGAGAATAGATTCATGTTGATTAACAAGCCGTCCGACCCACATACTTTCTACTCGAGATCATGGCACTCTTCAACTACACCTGACCTGGCTTTTCATTCACCAGACCTGGGGTGGAACATTACACGAACTGTTGGGAAACAACTTGGTGGCAGTGACCATCGGCCAGTCTTTCTAACCGTAGAAAATGAGCTTGTAAGTGAAAGCAGCACCCTCTCGAGGTGGAACTACAAGAAAGCAGACTGGGCAATGTACAAGCATCGCATCAGCATACTGGTTAGAAACCTGAACACTGAGAAAGACATAAATAAAGCAGTTGAAGAGTTTGGGAAATGCATACTACAGGCAGCGCGAGAAACAGTACCAAGAGGAGCCCGTAAACAATATAAACCCTACTGGAGTAGTGAACTGGAACAGTTGCATAATGATGTTGAAGTGTGTAGAAAGCAAGCAGAGGCCACACCCAGCCAAGAGCACCACAATAAATTCCAGCATGCAAAAGCCAAATTTCAAAGGGCCAAGCTGCAGGCTAGACGGAAAAGCTGGCAGGAGAAAACGGAGTCTCTGAACTTTGAAAGAGACACAAGGAAATTGTGGAAGCTAATAAAACAGCTTAATGACGAGGGCACAGGGAGAAACTCAAAAATTGCACTACATAAAGATGGAAAAATCTTAACAAGAAAGCAAGCAGCTGACCATTTTGCGGACTCGTTCGCACAAGATAGCAATATCAAAATTAGTCCAGAGAATCAACAAGAGATTCGAGAGAAACGACAACATACAGGACAGAAGGAAATAGTACATGAGGTTCTGGAGGCACCCATCACAATCAGCGAACTGGAGCTAGCCATATCAAAACTGAAAATGAGAAAGTCACCAGGAGCTGATGGTATCTCCAATGAAATGATCAGGAACCTAGGAACAGAGGCCAAAACAAAGCTGTTGCAGATCTTCAATAACAGCTGGACCTTAGGCAGTGTTCCACAAGCCTGGAGAGAAGCAATCATGATACCCCTCCTAAAATCAGGGAAAGATGGTTCCATTGCCTCTAGCTACAGACCAATTAGCCTCACCAGCTGTCTCTGCAAAACACTGGAGCGCATCATCAATCACAGACTGCAGTGGTACATTGAAAGTAAAAACATCCTTGTGCCACAGCAGGCTGGCTTTAGGCAGTGCTACTCTACGGAAGATCAGACAACCTACCTCTCTCAAGAAATTGAGGATGCATTCCAAGAGAAGAAGCTGGTGCTTGCGGCATGGATAGATCTGAAGAAAGCCTTTGACAAAGTCTGGAAAGAAGGTCTGATGAAGAAACTGAGAAACTGCAAAGTCAATGGAAGAATGTACAAATGGGTGAAAGCATACTTGCACAACAGAAGAGCCCGAGTACAGATAGACGGACTCAAGAGCAAGAAAGTACTACTGCGTCACGGTGTCCCCCAGGGCGGAGTCTTGTCCCCCACACTTTTTCTAATCTTCATCAATGATCTTGTTGCTCACCTACCGCATGGAATTAAAGCGGCAATGTACGCCGATGACCTGGTTCTATGGAGCACAAATGAATATGCATCAGTGGCCACCAGATTGCTACAAAGAGCTGTAGATACATTTGCTGCATGGGCAAATAGATGGTGTGTCAGCATAAACACTGACAAGTGCAGCACCACCCTATTTACCCTCTCTCCAAAACAAAAGGCAGGGATCATCCAGATAAATGGAACACCCCTAAGAGAAGATAAAGAACCAACATACCTTGGAGTAACATTTGATGGCAAGCTGACATGGAGAAAGCACATCAACAAAGCAGTAGCAAAAGCCAGAAGGAAAATAGCCATCCTGAGAAAGCTAAGTGGAACCACATGGGGAGCCAGTACGAAAATACTTAGCAAAGTTTACCAACAGAGCATACGACCACACCTGGAATATGGGTCAACTGCGTGGTGTTCAGCATCAAATACCACACTACAAGAGCTGGACAAGGTGCAAAATCAAGCACTTAGAGTCACCACAGGAGGGATGAGATCAACCCCTATAGTGGAAATGGAGAAGATGGGGAGGACACAGGCACTGAGTGAGCGCAGAGATACGAAAACGCTAATACAAGCAGAAAAGTTCCTCAGCTTGCCAGGCCACCCTATGAAGAACAGATTTGAAAACCTAGCTATGGGGCGGTTGAAAAGAAGTAGTTTTATCCACCAGGCCAAACGACTCTGCAGAGAAACCACTGATCTGCCCACAGTTGGTATCCCCCTAACAACTATTCCAGAGCGAACTCCATGGAAAGATGAGCATAGACTATCATTACAAATCCAGACAAAAGTGAGAGGAATATTTGACAAGGAAGAACAGAACAGTGTGCAGCGCAGAACAGCCACTCTCAGCTTCCTTGATGAAGAATACCCACAGGACCTCTGGATCCGAGTCTACACAGATGGGTCAGCACAAAATGCTGTTCGAAATGGAGGAGCGGGAGTGTACATAGAATACCCAAATAATACTAGGGACACAGCCAGAGTACCGACAGGAAAGTACTGCCATAACTATGATGCCGAAATTGAGGCAATCAAGATAGCAACAGAGAAATTACTAAATAACAGCAATGGTACACAACCTGTGGTGCTACTAACAGATGCAAAATCAGTACTCGAGGCGCTCCTCTCTGGGAAATTGCCAGTACTAAGGACACTACTTTCTGAACTTAGCAGTCAGCATAAAGTCACCATACAGTGGATACCATCCCACTGTGGAGTACCCGGAAACGACAGAGCTGATCAATTGGCTAAGGAAGGAGCCAAAGAGGAACAGCCTGATGTGCCCGTTACATACCACCAAAAGAAAAGAATGATCAAATCAGTCAGAAAGCCACCAAAACCTGCTCAAGATGACTACCACATTATGGACAGACCAGAACAAGTCATTATTCTGCGCCTCAGAACAGGACACAATAGATTACGCAACCACATGTATACAAAATTCAAGATTGGTGAAACAGCCATGTGCACATGTGGATTGGCGTCGCAGACAGCAGAGCACATACTCCAAGACTGCCCAAAATATAACATATCTAGGCAAACCTTCTGGCCTAGAGAGACGACGGTGGAAGATAAACTCTATGGACCACTGTGTGAACTGAAAAAAACAGTTCAATTCATGCAAGAGACGACATTGCAGATATAGACATATTTCAAGCGAACGAAAGAAGAAGAAGAACTAGAACAACAGAAAGTAACAATTACTTCTTGTGTAGATATTACTAGAACAACAGCAAGTAACAACTTCTTGTGTAGATATTACTAGAACAACAGAAAGTAACAATTACTTCTTGTGTAGATATTACTAGAACAACAGCAAGTAACAACTTCTTGTGTAGATATTACTAGAACAACAGAAAGTAACAATTACTTCTTGTGTAGATATTACTAGAACAACAGCAAGTAACAATTACTTCTTGTGTAGATATTACTAGAACAACAGCAAGTAACAACTTCTTGTGTAGATATTACTAGAACAACAGCAAGTAACAACTTCTTGTGTAGATATTACTAGAACAACAGAAAGTAACAATGGCTTCTTGTGTAGATATTACTAGAACAACAACAAGTAACAATGACATCTTGTGTAGATATTACTAGAACAACAGCAAGTAACAATGACTTCTTGTGTAGATATTACTAGAACAACAGCAAGTAACAACTTCTTGTGTAGATATTACTAGAACAACAGCAAGTAACAATGACATCTTGTGTAGATATTACTAGAACAACAGCAAGTAACAATGACTTCTTGTGTAGATATTACTAGAACAACAGCAAGTAACAACTTCTTGTGTAGATATTACTAGAACAACAGAAAGTAACAATTACTTCTTGTGTAGATATTACTAGAACAACAGCTAGTAACAATGGCTTCTTGTGTAGATATTACTAGAACAACAGCAAGTAACAACTTCTCGTGTAGATATTACTAGAACAACTAGATGTTACTAGAACAACAGCAAGTAACACTGATTTCTTGTGTAGATATTACTAGAACAACAGCAAGTAACGCCGACTTCTTGTGTAGATATTACTAAAACAACAGAAAGTAACAATTACTTCTTGTGTAAATATTACTAGAACAACAACAAGTAACAACTTCTTGTGTAGATATTACTAGAACAACAGCAAGTAACAAGGACTTCTTGTGTAGATATTACTAGAACAACAAGTAGCAATTTACAGTGATTGGGTATGGTCTGGGAATATCCACAAAAGAAGATACCCTGGGCACTTGCTGTCTAGTTTATTATACGTACACACAGAGAAAACATTGTTAGACAAAGGCATAGGATAAGAGTCGCTTGAAAGTCGACAGGGTCAACTTTATTGAACCGGGTTTTATCCCATATGGCTTCGTCTCTTTCCGCAGTGCGGAAAGCGTCGCACAAAGCACGAACTCCGTAACTCGAACGACGACCCGCAGGAGTCTCCGACAAAATTCACTCGTGAACCGAAGGACGCGGCCCTTCGGAATCAAACTCACAACTTTCGGAGCCCAAATAAATAATATACAATAAGAGTCATGGAAGGACATTAACAGAGTTGATCCAGAGTCCTAGTGGCACAAAATGGAATATTGCTTGGATAGCAAATCCATTATGTGGAAAATCCAAATTGAAAGCTCACTGTGTGGATGTCATCAGTAGACAACATTCTTCTGGTTTCTGGAGGAACAGCCTGTGGTGAACAGAAGGCCCAATATATGATAGTGAGGCTAAGCAGCCATGTGCAGTACATGACGATTCCTTGGGTGAGCCCAGTACCAGAGCACTATGTGTCTGCTCTGCAATTATGGAAGCCTCCTTGGATGGCAGGGAATGCCCATGGTCTACCCCTGCCTTCACTTTAGGACTGCCTGGAATGTCTGTTCTAAATGAGCCAGCTGGGATGGGGATAACACCACAACAGTGAGAGTCAAATGCCCTATGAAACACCCAGGAATTTAACCGCCAACAAATCCCTGAAGAAGTTGGATAGGTTGGCCGAAAGGTGCAAAACAGGCACAATGCAATTGCTTCTAAAACAACATTCCGGACGAATGCAGCAGAAGAAGAAGAACACCAAGGAATGAGACTTGTTGAGAGATGGTATGCCACTTGGCTGGGCACAGGATAATGATTATTTCTGTAGCTGGTTTTGCCTTCCAGAGATATGTTCATGTGTATCTTTTCTGTGGTCCACAATAACATTTCTCTATACTTGCAGAGATGTTCATGTGTATCTTTTCTGTGGTCCACAATAACATTTCTCTATACTTGCAGAGATCTTCATGTGTATCTTTTTTGTGGTCCACAATTGTCGGATGTATGAGATTGATGGCTCAACCCCAAAGAGAGAAAGGATACAATACGTTCCTTTTTCTCAATGTGATCCTGCCCGTTATAATTAATTAAGCTATCACTGGCTCAAATGCTTGCTTTAACCCATTACAGGGCATAGCGGCCATTACCGGCCGATCGCTTAAACGAGCGTAGCGGCCAATTCCGGCCGATACTATTATGCATTGTAAAAATGCGATCTCTCGGCTTTCTGACACTTCCGACGGCTACTTTCACTTTCGCCGATAGCTTGACAATGTGGCCGCCATTTGTAAACGCGCTACAATGACTTTGAACAGACTTTTACGGACTTTTTTTGATAGTTTTCGGGATTTTTACGCTGTTTTTCAAAATGGATTTTGGCGATTCTTCAAGTGATAGCCGAGATTTCGCTCTGTTCAATTTAAATGACATTAAAGGGCACGAAGTTGATTATTAATCGGAGTTAGATATCAGTGCAAAGCGTTACTTTGCATTAGCAGTCGTGAGTCGGACTTTAAAGAAAGTGATTATGATTCTGAAAAAGTGTTTGTAAATTGCCTTATAGATGACGGAAAATCACAAACAACATGCCGTATTTCGTAAATATTTGTGTTCATATATGGATTACCGGCAACAATCACATGAGTAACATATTCTGCATGCTTTTCCCTTCATTGTGTTGTTTATTTAACTAAAATCGGTTGACTAACACTTTATTTGTGATGTTTTTACTAATGCGACCCAAAATTTTACAGAACCTGAAAAAATCTTGCCCGTTCAGGGCTACAAAACGGACAAGCATCTGCCCTGTAAAGGGTTAATATAATATATATATATATATATATATATATATATTATATATATATATATATATATATATATATATATATATATATATATATATATATATATATATATATATATATATATACTAGCTGACCCAGCCCGGCTTCGCCCAGGCCCTGGAGGGGATCTATCTATCTATCAGTCTGCTTGTTTGTCTGTCTGTCTGTCTGGCTGACCCGGCCCGGCTTCACCCAGTCCCTGGTGGGGAGCATCTCATTTAATTCATATAAGTAGTCATATAAGCTCTCCCGTTCCCGACTATCTGTCTGTCTGTCTGTCTGACCCGGCCCGGCTTCACCCAGTCCCTGGTGGGGAGCATCTCATTTAATTCATATACGTAGTCATATAAGCTCTCCCGTTCCCGACTATCTGTTTGTCTGTCTATCTGTCTGTCTGTCTGTCCCGGCACGGCTTCACCCAGTCCCTGGTGGGGAGCATCTCATTTAATTCATATACGTAGTCATATAAGCTCTCCCGTTCCTGACTGTCTGTCTATCTGTCTGTCTGTCTGACCCGGCCTGGCTTCACCCAGTCCCTGGTGGGGAGCATGTCATTTAATTCATATAAGTAGTCAAATAAGCTTCCGTTCCCGACTATCTGTCTGTCTGTCTATCTATCTGATCCGGCGTGGTTTCGCCCAGCTCCTGGCGCACAGTAACTTAAAAGAATGTCCTTCCACACACCATTCATTATTTTTAATGAAAACTGTTTTTAATCACCGACATGACAGTTGAAAAGTTCTTTAAGCAGAAAAAGATGGGTTACAATATTATGCATTATTTTTATGAAAACTTTGAAAATGCCTTAAAGATTATATCATTATTTATTATAACTCATATGCCTGAAAATAACTATAGACAAAGAGTTTAACAATAGTGCAAGTAAGTCCAACAATATGACTATAAAGTATATAGAAATGTTATTAAAAGTTATGCCCCTTGAAATAACTTTTCTAGAGTGAAGTCCCCCTGCTATATAGATATTATATAATGAAAAATGTTATTAAATAAACAGAAGATTTTACACTAAGAAACTATTATAGTCGGTTGCATAGGAATGAAAGGAAGACGTGTAGAAAATTTCATCTCAATCGGATGTACCGTTATCGAACGCATCCAATACACACAAACAAAGTCACATACACTCTGTTTTATATATATATATATATATATATATATATATATATATATATATATATATATATATATATATATATATATGAGTATGTTATATTTTCTATTCAAGATGGCGGTGTAAACTGCGTCGCTCAATTCAGAGATTAATTATGTGTTCTGTGCGTGTTTCTTAACATCAATCTGTTCAAATAAGGATGAACCTATGACAGGTCCAGCAAACCGGTAGGGAATTTATTTGTTCAAGAACTATTGCTCGAGAATTATGGAAGAAATTGAAAGAAGAACACAACTCTATCAGCGTTCACGCTGGAAACAACACACCCAAGCCGAACAACAACAAGCGACTAATGACAGCAACTGCTAAACTTCTAAATACTTCAAATAGAAAGGAGATTTTCGCGACTCCGTAGAATTCCAGTCGAAATTAATCACCAACTTTGTCGACTTTCAAAAAGCCTTCGACAGTATCCACCGTCCTTCACTTTGGAATCTGCTTAACATCTATGGTTTTCCTACCAAATATACCAACGTCATAAAATCTTTCTACAAAGAGACACGTTGCTGCGTAAGAACAGAAACAGGCAACTCTGACTGGTTCTCAGTCGAAACGGGAGTGAAACAGGGTTGTGTCTTATCACCGATGCTTTTTGGAATAGCTATCGATTGGGTCATGCGCAAATGCACAAACAACACAAATATGGGCATCCATTGGGTTGACAAAATTCTAGAAGACCTGGACTTTGCTGACGACATAGTGCTTTTGAGTTCAACACACCCGGATGCCCAAGAGAAAATAAACCACCTCCAAAATGTTTCAGGGCAAATTGGTCTCCAAATTAACACCACAAAAACAAAGACTATTGATCTTACCAACAGTTCAGATGACACCAAATTGAACAGCTACGTTCTTGAAAAAGTCAACAGCTTCACATACCTAGGAAGCAAAATGACATCTACAGGGGACTCAACCAGAAATATCATCTAGAATCGCACTGGCATCTAGTGCCTTCAATAAAATGTCAAACATCTGGAAGTCAAAGACACTCAGCAAACACACAAAACTTAAAATCTTCAACTCTTGTGTGATTCCAGTGTTAACGTATGGATGTGAAAGTTGGAAATCAACGGTAGCTTTAGATAAAAAATTAGACAATTTTGAGAACAAATGTCTTAGAAGACTTCTAAACATCCACTGGACAGACTTCAGAACCAATGCGCAAATAAGACAAGAGACTAAGCAAGATACAGTATCCAATTTCATAAGAAGACGCCGTTGGAACTACATCGGCCATGTACTCAGAATGGACAAGTCAAGACTCCCCTACCAAGCCCTCATATGGTCACCGGTAGGGAAAAGAAA
Organism: Cepaea hortensis; assembly: GCA_963921405.1. Taxonomy (NCBI): domain Eukaryota; kingdom Metazoa; phylum Mollusca; class Gastropoda; order Stylommatophora; family Helicidae; genus Cepaea; species Cepaea hortensis. Next base: position 7,644,838 of record OY992887.1, on the reverse strand, counting down.
ACGGGGAAGACCAAGAGAGACCCTGCGTAGAACCATCATTAGAGAAGGCTCATTCAGCGGCCAAGTAAATATCCAAGATCTACAACAAATAGCAGCGAAACGCTAGGCATGGAGAGACAGGACTTCTGCCCTATGCGCCGCCTTAGGCTCAAGAGGAAAGACTAACTAACTAACTAACTTTCGCGACTTGGAATGTTACTGGTCTAGGATATAAGGAACCAGCTCTCGTAGAGTTTATGAAAAAAATCAAATATTCAATTATTAGGACTCGCAGACACTAGGAAAAAGGGGCAGAACACGAAACAAACACATGAAGGTTACGTTCTTATATGGAGTGGCGTCGACCAGCGAGCTACAGCTAAACATGGAGTGGGTTATTTGTTACATCCAGACAAAGCGAAAGCCTTTATCAACACTAAATTTATATCGGAATACTAGTACAGATCAAAGAAGGAAATAGAACAACAACTTTTATACAAACATACGCCCCATGTAATGACACTTACAGCGACGAAGACAAAGACGAATATTTTGATAAACTTGCAGAAACGTTAAATAATGTCAAGGAGACAGATGAACTAGTTGTGATGGGTGATTTTAACGGATGAATAGGCACACAAAGAATACCGTGAGATGATTGCATGGGGCCATTCAGCGACAAAGAGACTGATTGTAAGAGCAATGGTCATCATCTACTCAACATATGCTCGGAACATGGACTAATAATAGCAAATAGTTTTTTTCAACATCGTCGTAGCCACACCAAAACCTGGTATAAATGGAATGACATAGACCAAGCATCTCAAATTGACTTTATTCTAATTAGGAAATCAGACAGAAGGCTACTGTTAGATTCAAGAGCACTCCCAAATACAGATGTTGATACTGATCACAAACCAGTCATAATAAAAAAGATTTCACCACACAGGAAAATAAGAAACAAAAAGGTAACAACAGATGTCATCAATTATTGGAGGCTGCAGGAAAATACGGTTAAAGACGAATTCAATCAAGAAATCCAAAACCTACATAAGAACATCCCTGATGATCACTCAAGCGTAGATAAGGAATGGCCAATTTTCAAGGCTGCTGTACTTGACACACTGGAAAATAAATGTGGAACAAAGAAAGTAGGGCAGGACAAAAGATTAAGAACAGCCTGGTGGAACAACGAAGTTAAAGATAGCATATTCAAAAAGAAGGTAGCATTCAAAAAGTGGATCACAACTAAATCTGAACAGGACTATATTACTGATAGAATAGCACGACGTAATGCCAAACGAACAATTAGAGCATCTAAAGATGAATCCTGGAGAATATACGGTGAACAGATGGCGACCCTTAGCAAAGACTACCCAAGAGAATTTTATAAACGTGTCACCACAATGAGAAACAGAGATGCATGCTACAACCCAACCACCATCATAAACAGCATAAGAGGTATACCAATATTTAATCCACAACAAAGACTAGCAAGGTGGGCAGAATACTTTCAAGAACTACTTAACCCCACACATAACATAGAAAACCTCACTTTTGTGCCTAAATGCCAGGGACAGCAAGAACCTAATTTCATACCTGCAGAAGTCAGAGCAGTTAATACAGAAAAGTCCTAAAAACAAATCAGCAGGTCCAGATGGAATAACCACAGAAGCTATTCAGGCCTGTGGGGAAACAGGAGTTAAATGGCTAACAAGATCTTTTAATATAGCAATTGAAGAAAGAAAAGTCCCAGATGATTGGCATCAGGCAATAATAGTACCAATATCGGAAAAGAAAGGCAATATGAGAGAGTGCGAAACATACAGAGGTATATCACTCCCTAGCCATATAGGGAAAGTGTATGCAAAACTATTGGAACAAAAAGCTAGACCAATAGTTGAACAACAGTTAAGCAAAGCACAATTCAGTTTTCGGAAAGGTAAAAGTTGCACTGATGCATTATTTACACTTAGACAAATATGTGGAAAAAACTATCGAATATAGTGACCAGCAGAATATTGTGTTTTTAGATCAGGAAAAAGCTTTCGATAGAGTAGACAGATACAAATTATGGACCATCCTTGAAGACTATGGGATACAAGGGTAACTGCTAGAAAACATTATAGCCATGTACCACTCGAGCCAAAGTGCAGTAAGAACACAAGAAGGTAAATCAGATATGTTCACAGTCAATACAGGAGTGAGGCAGGGATGTGTGCTCTCTCCCCTGTTATTCAATATCTACATGGACAGAATTTCCAAAGAAGCAAGTCTCGACAGAACACATTCAGAAAATTTAGAACTCTTTACTCCAGATGAAACAACTGACCCACAGGGAATAAATGAACTTCTATTTGCAGATGATCAGTGCCTGTTTTACAGCGATGAGGGCAGACTACAAAATTATATTACTAATCTGAGTTCAACCTGCAACAGATACAATATGAGTATAAACACAGCCAAAACCGAAGTAATGCAAGTTAGCAGATCGCCAGGCCCACTAAGTATACAGATAAATAACACAACTCTGAAACAAGTTAAAGAATTCCAATACCTTGGAAGTATGATCACAGAAGATGGCAGATTGGACAGAGAAATTGAAATCAAATGTCAAAAAGCTAGTGCACTTACATATCAACTATCACCCTTACTGAAACATCCAAACATACCCATGTCCGCAAAACGACGTAATAAACAGCATATTCACACCAAAACTATGCTACCAATCTCAAACCTGGACTTTATCAAAATTACACCTTCGCAAAATCAACACCTGCGAAATGAGATGCCTGAGCAGAGTTGCCAACTTAACAATCCGAGACCGAGTAAGAAATGCTACTATCAGACAGACTGTGGGATCAACACCTTGTGCCACATTTATTGAAAGACAGAAAATCAAGTGGTTTGGCCATGTCGTTAGAATGCAACATCAGCAACTACCATCACTGGCCTTACATCAAAGATCATCTGCGACGAGACCACGAGGACGTCCAAGAAGAAAATGGATTGGCGACATCAGAGATATTGTACAACCACACAGAATGATACTATCCAGTGCCGCCCACCGGGCCGCTGGAACGCAAATTATTCCTCCCCACGACGCTTGGTGACAGAAGTGGAAGATGATGATGATGAAGATATATATATATATATATATATATATATATATATATATATATATATATATATATATATATATAGTTTTTTTAGTCAATGGATCAACATCATGGCACACAGGTGTAACCCATAAGTGCTTCGTTCTTCTCCTAACTCAAACCTGAGTCTGGAGAAACTCAGCTCAGTGCACGAACTCTGTAGCACCGGCGAGGATCCTGAAATACTTTGGGTAGATTTTTAACTCAAATTTTGCCCGGGCAGCGACGTTAGGCTACTCTTTTTCGATTTCCAACTGCCAAGGGATTTTTTACGTGCGCAACAATACACACGGGCGTCCAATCTCACTATGCAGAGACCAGGGGAAATTTTATTACTAGAAGTCGACGTGAAAAATCCCGGCCTCACCAGGGCTTGAACCCAGGACCTCCAGCACTCGAGGTGGACACCATACCTTGAGACCATGCAGCCCCCCCTATATATATATATATATATATATATATATATATATATATATATATATATATATATATATATATATAATTTTTTTTAAATATAACCAAAAAAAAATGGAAAGTAACCTAAGTAACCATCAAGTGAAATCAGTAAAATGAATCTTGTTCTTAGAGAAAATAAACATAGAAGAAAGATAGTCTTGGTGTTCTTTAGTTATCACCAACATAATTATTTGCTCTCCATCCGATCTTCCACTGTCAGGTGTTCAAGGTTTAACTAGCAGATGTGCAGTTTCATCTTCACCTATGCCTGCCCTCAGGTCTCCAGGTTAAGTAATACCTTGATTGATTTGGAATTGACAATTATGTTGACCATTCTCTTCTGTACCTAGTTTTGTTCTCTACATCTTTTCCCATTAAAAGAAACAGGTTCTCATACATTGAGGGTTTTTAAAATCATTCCCCATTGCATGAGTATTTGCTTATAAACAGTATAAGTACATCATGGTATCCATGTCGGTATAGTATTCAGGTGAATTCTTTTCTAATCAAAAGTTCAAGGCGAGTATATTCCCTCCTCTTCACCGTGTCTGTACTAAGATTGTACTTCATTTATCATCATCATCATCATTCTCATTATCATCATCATCATTATATCATTATCATCAGCAGCATTATATCATTATCATCATCATCATTATATCATTACATTCAACAGGACACTAACCCATATGTTGTAACATGAGTGATCAATAAAACAAAATGAGGTTTAGCTTAAGATACAAAACGAGATGCTTGTAGTACATGTGATGTGTAATATGGGTTGTGTCATGCTTAGGGCACACAACCAGATGATGGTACCATAAGTGATATATTATACAAAGTGTTGTCATGCGTCGGAGTGCACTAAATGATTAATTAGTGTTTTGGGTTATGCCGAACATATTCTCTGCTGATTGACAGGGCATTACACATAAAAGTTGCCTTCTATCATGAGATTGATTGTTAGCTTATACTCTTCTTAGCATGTAACTTCATTCACTCATTCTCAGACATGGTTCTCATATGTGCATGTAAGATAGGTAATTATGCTTATGTGATTTCCCAATGCTAACTTTATATGTTTAACACCATTGGCATCACAATGAAATCTCAACCATTCCTCAGACACAATCATATCTGTATGGATGACAATAAAGTATATGTATGTGCTTTACACAGAATACATTCACAGATTCAACCACATGACATTACAATGAAATTTCATCATTCTACCATCCTTCAACAGAAATTATAATATTTTCCTGCATGATAATTAGTCATTCATACGATGTGTTCACAAATGATACAGTCACATCTGTTTAACAATAATGAAATCACACATGAATCTCCACAGGCATGCTCTTAGCAACGACATAGATTTATGTAATCATTAGACATGATTATGAGATTCTCAAAGGATACTTCCTCATGTGTAGCAATGATGAACTTACACATGGATCCCCACATGCTCTCATAGATTTATGTCATATACTCAATCCACATTCAGGCATTATGAATCCTAACCATCCTTGCACATCAGTTGACTAAGTATTATTATGTGGCACAAATATTAATTCCATATGTTTACAACATTGAAAATACATTTGACTCACCACATGGGGGATTTAACCCAACACACACAATTATGACATCTCTAGTAATTTATTTACCTCAGGTGTTCATGGGATAAAAAAAAACTACTTGTTTGTTCATGTGCTCATGTAAAAAAATTACTTGACTAATTCACATTACACTAATTTGTCTTACCAGTGTTGGCACATGTAAACTAGTTTCTTTTTACTGAAATAAGTATTACTTAGCTTCTGAAATCCTAAGTTACTCACCAACTTCTAAATTGCTGCTGATTGAGTTTACTACTTAAGAATAAAATGTACAACTAAATCTAATGCTTCACATTAAATAAGTTGTTTATTAGAAGAAAAGTAAACTCACTGGGTTGTCCTAACATACAGTTATCTATGACTACGATAACTGAATATATTATTTAGTTTCACTAAATTAATTTCTTAAGAACTCACCACATGGTTTACCCACATTTGACTTACCAATTCCTCTTGGGAAATAGGCTCACAGACTAACTAATCTAATATAAAATATAGCATTATTTACCTGCATTCTCTTGAATGGCTGTAAACACTGACACTGGGACACTGGCTTTCAGACTCAGCGTTGTTCAACTTCGCTGTAGGCTTCTACTTCTGTTGTCTTTCATGAATGGATTATATCATTTTGTTTGCAGATGCTGCCAGCCACACATCAATGCCCTATACCTTGCTTCTTGGCTCTTGTCTAAAACAGGAAGATGTTTTCTTTTGCGCCATCTTTTATATTATTGATCCAGTCTGTTTTTCCCCATATTCGCTCCGATTCGTGATCTGTGCAGTTTTCAATCTGGGCGGTGTCGATTTACTCCTTTTCCCCCAAGTTGAAATCATACCGGTACAATGGGTTTTGATTTTAGGAGATCTTGACAGCTAGTAACGGCTTGTGAGACAGTATACCACAACAATAACATTTCTCTATACTGCAGAGATCTTCATGTGTATTTTTTCTGTGGTCCACAATAACATTTCTCTATACTTGCAGACATGTTCATGTGTATCTTTTCTGTGGTCCACACTAACATATCTCTATACTTGCAGAAATGGTAGATGAGGACAAGAGCTCCTACAGACATGATGTCAGTCAGGCGGAGGATACCGGTGTAGCAGACATTGGCAGTGAGATAATGACTGCTGGCAGTGAGGTAATGACTGTTGGCAGTGAGGTAATGACTGTTGGCAGTGAGGTAATGACTGCTGGCAGTGAGGTAATGACTGTTGGCAGTGAGGTAATGACTGCTGGCAGTGAGGAATCTACAGATCCTGATGGTCCTCAGGGAGGCACAGCTGCTGCTGCTGAAACAGATGATCATAGCCAAGTGGACAGTGAAGCAGAATCCATTATTGCTGTATCTCCCATGTATCATGATGATGTTGGCAGTGATGAGTCAACAGTTCCTGAAACACTTGATCATAGTCAGGTAGACAGTGAAGCAGAATTCACGGCTGGTGAATCTCCCATGTGTTATATTGATGTTGATTCTGATGATGAAAATGTTACCATTAGCAGCAAATGTGATGATGTATTAAATAATGCCAGTAAATTTCAAATTACCAAGTCCACACAGGCAGTCACAGCTGTTGCTCCTGAAATACATGATCGGAGCCAGGTGGACAGTGCAGCAGAATTCAAGGCTTTTGAATATCCCATGTGTCATGATGATGTTGATTCTGATGATGAAAGTGTTACCATTAGCAGCGAATGTGACGATGAATTAAGTGACACCAATGAGTTTCGAACTGGCAAGCCCACAGACGTACTCAAAACACCTGACAGATGGAGCATTTCCAATGTCAGGTTTGCAAAGACTGGAATCACGGAAACACAAGACAGATTGCATGTGGGTGATAAGCCTTACAAATGTGATGTCTGTCTACTAGAATTTTTTGAAGTTTGTGAATTGAATAGGCACAAACAAACACATACAGCAGAAGGGTGTTACAAATGTGATATATGTGAATTAAAGTTTGCCAATGCCTGTGATGTAAGTGAACACCAAGTAACCCATACAGGAGAAAAGCCTTATAAGTGTAATGTCTGCGGTATAGAATTTTCATGCAGTGATAATTTAAAGATGCATGCAAAAATACATGCAGGAGAAAAGTCGTTTGTGTGTAATATTTGTCAGATGGCATTTGTTAAAAGTTGTAATTTAAAAAGACACAAAAGAATACATTTACAAGAGATCTATTGGTCACATGCTTCTATCAAACAGTCACTTTATGCCACGAAAACGAACAAAACCAATTTTATAAATCAGAAGTCTTATTTCTGTGATCTTTGCAATGCAGCCTTCGCCAAAAACATTTCTCTGATTATGCATGTGAAGACACACACACGAGAGAAGCTTCATGCTTGTGACCTTTGTCAAGAAGCATTTGTTGGCATAGACGAACTGAACAGCCACAGAAAGACTCATGTCACTGACATAGACAAACTGAACGACCACAGAAAGACTCATGTCACTGACAGAGACAAACAGAATGACCACAGAAAGACTCATGTCACTGACAGAGACAAACAGAACGACCACAGAAAGACTCATGTCTTTGACATAGACAAACAGAACGACCACAGAAAGACTCATGTCTTTGACATAGACAAACTGAACGACCACAGAAAGACTCATGTCTTTGACATAGACAAACTGAACGACCACAGAAAGACTCATGTCTTTGACATAGACAAACTGAACGACCACAGAAAGACTCATGTCTTTGACATAGACAAACAGAATGACCACAGAAAGACTCATGTCACTGACAGAGACAAACAGAACGACCACAGAAAGACTCATGTCTTTGACATAGACAAACAGAACGACCACAGAAAGACTCATGTCTTTGACATAGACAAACTGAACGACCACAGAAAGACTCATGTCTTTGACATAGACAAACTGAACGACCACAGAAAGACTCATGTCTTTGACATAGACAAACTGAACGACCACAGAAAGACTCATGTCACTGACAGAGACAAACAGAACGACCACAGAAAGACTCATGTCTTTGACATAGACAAACAGAATGACCACAGAAAGACTCATGTCTTTGACATAGACAAACAGAATGACCACAGAAAGACTCATGTCTTTGACATAGACAAACTGAACGACCACAGAAAGACTCATGTCACTGACAGAGACAAACAGAACGACCACAGAAAGACTCATGTCTTTGACATAGACAAACAGAACGACCACAGAAAGACTCATGTCTTTGACATAGACAAACAGAATGAACACAGAAAGACTCATGTCACTGACATAGACAAACAGAATGACCACAGAAAGACTCATGTCATTGACATAGACAAACAGAACGACCACAGAAAGACTCATGTCATTGACAGAGATGAACTGAACGACCACAGAAAGACTCATGTGATTGACAGAGATGAACTGAACGACCACAGAAAGACTCATGTCATTGACAGAGACGAACAGAACGACCACAGAAAGACTCATGTCATTGACAGAGATGAACTGAACGACCACAGAAAGACTCATGTCATTGACATAGATGAACTGAACGACCACAGAAAGACTCATGTCATTGACAGAGATGAACTGAACGACCACAGAAAGACTCATGTCATTGACATAGATGAACTGAACGACCACAGAAAGACTCATGTCATTGACATAGATGAACTGAACGACCACAGAAAGACTCATGTCATTGACATAGATGAACTGAACGACCACAGGAAGACTCACGCCCCCAAGAAGCCTAATGTTTGTGATGTCTGTGGTAGTGCTTTCACCAGGGCTTCTGACTTGAAGAAACACCTTAACAAGCATACAGGTGACAGGCTTTTCAAGTGTGGTATGTGTGAAATGAAATTTGTCTATGATTATGAGTTGAAGCTACATATGTATAAACATACCGGCGAGAAACCCTTTAAATGTGATGTTTGTGGTAAGGCATTTTTCCGGTCATTTCTTTTCAAAAGACACAAATTAACACACCTGAAAGAGAAACATTACAGGTGTGGCATTTGTGACGCAGGGTTTGTCGGCTCATGTAATCTGAAAAGACATGTTCGTGTACACACAGGAAAGAAGCCCCACAAATGTGCTGTTTGTGACAAGATTTTTTCCAGACATTCTCATCTGAAAAGGCATGAAGGCACCCACACGGGGGAGAAGCCCCATAAATGTCTGGTCTGTGAGATGAGTTTCATAGAAAGTTATGACCTGAAAAGGCACCAGCGTAGGCATACAGGAAAGAAGCCCTACAAGTGTGACATTTGTCAGGCAAAGTTTACAAGGGTTGGTATTTTGAATAAGCATAAACAAAAACACTCCAAATGTACATCTCAATCAATGGATGACTAGGGCGCTACAATTTAATGTATTTCTGTGAATACGTTAGCATGTACATTTGTGAGATATTATGATTCTCAGTGATCCTTCTAGATATTTTACAGGGATCGTAGCATTCTGGGGAAATTCCAGAAACAGCACTTTAGAATTTCAGAGTTGTGAAAGAAAAGAGGAGAGGTGTCATGAATTATCTGCACCAAAGTCAGGAAGCTTTAACTGACCTACAACACAGCGTGTACAAGATAGTTTTGCATTTTTCAGACTTTGTCTGTTGTACCGCCTCTGTGCCGTAAGCGTTGTGAATGAAATTCATAATCTTGCGTACAGCGTTCAGAATACAGCTGTGGGTGAATTGAAAGGAGGCCGCTTTGCATTGGTTTCCTTACAATGATATGAGTGCCGGTCGTTCAGAAAGCAATGGCAAACTATTGAATGTAAGCGTGCCCTTGAATCACAGTCAAAAAATGCTGGGGTTGACTGCTACGTCTTATATAGAATATGCCATTGGCTAATGTAAGCCATTCAAATGTAGCAAATAAGGACAATATAAATGGTTCTGGTCATTTATGGTAAAGGGTAAACACGCTGTTTAACGATTGGTCAGAATGCATGACTGCCATAACTTGAGTATTTGAGACTGTGCTTGGTTGACAATGTTATAAATGGTGCAGTATACATGAGAATAGTATAAAATAGCCCAAAGTAATGCAGTTTTACATGACAGAATTATGACACATACAGGACGTTGTGGCGACTAGCCTTCTTCAGCAAACAAATACATGCACGAAACACAACATACAGTACAGGAGATGATCCTGCGGTGACTACATTAAGGCATAAGGACGAGATAAGAAGAATAAACAGATGGGGAAAAAATGAGACTGATAAGAAAAAAAATGAAAATATGAAACATTGTTGCTACTTAACTCAGAGTCCGAGGCTGTGCTGCTACAAAATGATGCTACACAGCCTCGGATGAGTTAAGTAGCAATATTTTATCATATTTTCATTTTCTCTTCATTGCTCTCATTTATTTTTCATCTTTTTATTCTTCTCATCCCATCTGTATACCTTAATGTAGTCACCGGAGGGTCATCTCCTGTACTGTATGTTGTGTTTCGTGCATGTATTTGTTTGCTGATGAAGGCTAGTCGCAGCAACGTCCTGTATGTGTCGTAATTCTGTCATGTAAAACTGCATTGCCTTGTGTTATTTTATATTGTTTACATTTCCACAGCTTTAACGCAGTTCCACCAAATTTTATTCATAATGTATACAAGAGAAGGAACAATGAATATCACCTGTGAAGATGTAAATTATGCCATGTTCAACGTGCATGTTAGGCATGGCAAGAAGTGAGCTGTGATTGCACATTGTGAACATTATTTATGATTTTGTGTGAAAAATGGAATGGCTTTAGTGTGTTTGTATACACATATATGTACATGTGTGTGAGTGCACAGACACGTGTGCCTCATGCTCAACACAATTTTGAAAATGTCACTTACTTGTAAAACACTTAACACTTGCTGATGTTGGATACAATGTCTGATTGTGCCTTTATGATAGTATTAACTTGTGATTTTGTTGTTATCATTATTTGACACCCCCCCCCCCCCCCCCCCAAGTGAGCAGCTGCTGTTGATGCACAAAAAGAGTTGATACTTGTTCTGTATGTTGTTATGACAGGGCAGAGTTCTGAAAAGAGTTGATACTTGTTCTGTATGTTGTTACGACAGGGCAGAGTTCTGAAAAGAGTTGATACTTGTTCTGTATGTTGTTATGACAGGACAGTGTTCTGAAAAGAGTTGATACTTGTTCTGTGTGTTCTTAAGACAGGGCAGTCATTGTCAATAAAACAACAACTGTCATTTACTGCCAATATAGTACCTTGCGATGTATGGCTGGGGATCTTGAGCCTGAGGAATTAAGGCCCCCTGGCTAGTGCAGTCGCCGCTAACTGTAGAGGTTAGAGTTTTCTTTTTGCTCCGACAGATAAAAGATCCACACCTTACCTGGGATTCAAAAAATACGTTGATACTTGTTCTGTATGTTCTTAAGACAGGGCAGAGTTCTGAAATTTAAGTGCCTTGACCACAGGTTTAGTCCATGACATGTGAATGATCATTGAGCAGGTTTATAATCAAAATTTACTACGCCACAAATTATTTTGTTTAAATGATGACCGTGCATCATCATCATCTTCAAGTGCCCTGCCAGCTGGCATAGGCGTTCATGGCTCTCCACAGATCTCGGTCTTTGGTTTTCTGGATCAACTCTGCTGCTGATATTCCTCCGTGCCACCGTCTCAATCCATCCAGCATCATTTCTCTTGATCTGCCTCTGCCTCTCTTCCCCTCGATCTTTCCAGTTGTCACGATGTTCTCCAATGCCTCTCTTCTCATTACATGACCAAAGAAAGCTGTTTGTCTCTTTCTTATTGTTGTATATAGTGTTCTAGTTTCATTAGCCTGTTTCAGGCAGTCATTGTTAGTTACTCTGGCAGTCCAAGGAATTCTCAACATTCGTCTCAGGAACCACATCTCTGTTGCTTCTAATTTCTTCTTAATTTGTTCATTTGCATTCCAAGATTCATTGCCATACAGCAAAACTGGTTCTACATAGCATTTCAGCACTCTCTTTCTTACACTCAGTGATAATGACCTATTGCACAAGATACTCTTCATTTTCTGAAATGCGGCCTTTGCCTGCCCTATTCTGCTCTTAATCTCTGTTGTACATCTTCCATCTGATGTTATAAATGTCTCTAGGTATCTAAAATTATCCACTTGGTTAAGAATTTTTCTTTCTATTTCTATGTCACATTTTGGTGTCACCATTTTCTTTGATATCACCATTGTTACTGTTTTCTTGATATTCAAGGAGAGTCCTTTCCTTGCACTCTCTGTTACTACAGTGTCCAACAATTGTTGTAGGTCTGTTAATTTATCTGCCACCAATACTGTGTCATCTGCATAAAGCATCATATTATTTATGATTGGAAGAGGTTGGTTGGTATGAGTTTCCAGCCTGTTATAAGCTGTCTATGTGAATGCTACTATATTTATGTACATGTTTCTATTTTCAAATTGTTCACATATAAAGTACGGGTTTATACTGAATACCTGTGTTTGTTCATTGTGTTGTTTGTCAAATCAGCATGTCTGCTGTTTACCCTAGGGTGAACTATCCAACTTTTAAGACGGGGACAATACACTGTCCATTGACAGTTGTTGTTTGCATATCCTTTAAAGGACATCGCTGTCAACATGAGCATCTTTCAGCTGATTGTTGATTTCTTGGCAAGATTACGCTCAGTAGTTTGCCATTGCTTTCTGAGCAACCGGCTCACATACTCCGTTAGTTACAGACACGGTTAAAACCGCCACCGATTCTCACCGTCATCACGTTACTTACGAGATTACGGAGAAAGTGTTGACAGTGATGCTTACAAATACAATAAACCCCAGTTTAAGTCCATGTGATGTATTTCAATTTGAGCATTCTTGAAAGTTGCCTGTTTACAAGATCACTTTTGAGAATCAATTTCAGGTAACACTTGGTAATGGTAATTTCAAGCTCATTGCATCAAAAGTAATCTCAGAGGCCATGATTGATATATGCAGTTTGGGGATCTCCGTGGCCAAGCTGTTAAGTCGCTTGATCACGCTCTGGAGATTTTCGGTTAATTTTGTTCAAGAATACAGTTTTCTCTGAAATCCCTGGTAGTCGTCGCTGGAGCTACGGAGTTCGTGCTCTGTGCAACGCTTTCGACTGTGAGGGAAGAGACCAAGCCATACGGGATAAAACCCTGTGAAATATACTTTAAACTTGTGCTGTGAAGTTCATTGCTGAGAGCGACTTATCATGTCCACCACATGTCAAGACGCAGATTGTCAACAGTCACTTGTGGGAATACTTTCATGGAACATGAGCTACGAAACCTAATCCAGAGTATTAACTCCTGGTTAATAAGTATAGGGTTTTTTAAATCCTGTTCAGTTGGCACACAGCATAAGAAAGTTTAGATAATCGTATCCTACTCCTTATTTATAAATATTCAGTTTAGTCGACGGATCAACATCACGACAGTAAGTGCTCTGTTGTACTCCTAATTCAAGCCTGAGTCCAGAGAATCTCAGCTCAGTGCACAAACTCTGTAGCACTGGCGAGGATCCTGAAATACTTTGGGTAGATTTTTAACTTGAAATTTTGCCCGGGCAGCGTCTTTAGGCTACTCTTTCGATTTCCAACTGCCAAAGTATGTTTTACGTGCGCAACAATATACACGGGCGTCTGATCTCACTACCCAGAAACCATGGGAAATTTTGTTACTAGAAGTCCACGTGAAAAAATCCCGGGGCTTGAACCCGGAACCCCCAGCACTCGAGGCGGACACCATACCTCAAGACCACTCAGCTCCCCTGTTCTACACCTTGAGGCGTTTTGGGTACATGGTGTAAGTGACATGTTTGTACAGACCTGTCGTCTCTCGATATATGATGTAGTCAATAACACTCCGGCCTTCAGTACTTTCTGTAACATTCGCTGGTACCTACTTTAGTCTGGTGGGATCTGGGGAACCAGGTCGATTAAACACTGCTCTGTCACGGTGGGATCTGGGCAACCAGGTCAATTAAACACTGCTCCGTCATGGTGGGATCTGGGCAACCAGGTCAATTAAACACTGCTCCGTCACGGTGGGATCTCGGGAACCAGGTCAATTAAACACCGCTCCGTCACAGTGGGATCTGGGAAACCAGGTCAATTGAACACCGCTCCGTCACGGTGGGATCTGGGGAACCAGGTCAATTAAACACTGCTCCGTCACGGTGGGATCTCGGGAACCAGGTCAATTAAACACAGCTCCGTCACAGTGGGATCTGGGGAACCAGGTCAATTGAACACTGCTCCGTCATGGTGGGATCTGGGGAAGCAGGTCAATTAAACACAGCTCTGTCACGGTGGGATCTGGGGAACCAGGTCAATAAAACACAGCTCCGTAACGGTCGGAATGTGGATGCAAATATTAGACAGCCGGATAAGGAGGGAAGACATCTACCAAGTCGATTTGTAGACAAGTTGCTCATACCCCCTTCAAAGTCAGTCTGTTGACGTGTTATAATTGGGGCCCTTATAGTGTTTCTTTTCTGCTTATTTTCGGAAATCGAGTTGTGTATTTTGCTTCCTATTTTCTGTGCATTTCTAGATTGGTGTTGTTGTTTTTTTCTGTGTTGCTGATTGTCATGTCTGGTTAGGTTCGATCCTGGACACACTTAAGGGCCACGGGCTGGTCAGATGAAAATCTTGGATGGCCCAGGCAGAGGACACAGTCAGAGAAGTGTTCATGCTTGAGAACATTGGGCACACAGCAAATGCATGTCGTGAGTGTAACGGACTCACCAAGTATGATGAGAAAAGGTGAAGACGGGCATTCTCCGGGCAGAGTGGCAGGCTTCAATTCAACAATTAAAAATATGGCGCAATTTTGGATTCTCTTCCTCCAGGACTTTCTGGTGTGGTGGGGTCAGGCGGACAGAATGGCTGGGTCTACATCACGTGGTGTGGTGTTGGTGCAGGATAAGGCAGACGTGGTCGGGGCTCTGTGAGATCTTGTGTTTAGTGCGGAAGAACAGATAGATCATCACCGCCCGGAGAGCATGGTGCTTAAGGGAGTGACCAGAAGATCCGGCCGGAACTTAGAACCCCGAGATAATACCAGACGAACACATAACCAGACTGCTATGTGCACTAGTAGTGTGGGACTCTTCGTTGGTTATTGAAGGTGGGGACGGAGCACGTATGGGAATGTTCCGAGTGCTGTATTGTCGGTTCTTGAATCAACTCAACTCAGTTAAAGTTTGGGCGACTCCGTAGCGATCAATATTTTGTTAAGTTACATTTAATAGCGTGTTCTTAAAATAACGTTGCCATCAACCCCAGCATTTGTTGGTAGTGTGTGGTTTTACATTTAGTAGATCGCCTTTGTTTTCTGAAAGGCCGGCATCTTGCACATTCGAAATCAACGCAAAACGATCTGCGGCTGATTTCACATCCTTGACTGCAGGTCAGCATGGTCGAATGGATAAGAATGCATGTTCTTAAACATCCGGTGTGTTGATGCCGAGGTAATGGATTCAATCCCTACACCGGACAGTTGGACTAAAATGTTGACCTGTCGTCCTTGACTTGGGAACGTAGATTACAAGAACCTCTGAAGTCGGAGTGGGTTCGTCTGATGGCGAGGGACACTGTTAATAGGGAAAGCTAATTCACGCGCAAAATTCAGTTCATCTTTACTATAAATAGTGTGTATGGACTACGCTTGAGTTCAAAGCGAGGGAGCGCAGAAAAAAAAACATCATTGACTAGGTATATCGTGGAATTGTGAAACTGCGTTTCACTAACCCAAATATATATTTCTGTACATGAAGTAACATGTTTGCATTATTATTGTCCACAGGGGAGGAGCAGGACGAAGTGTATAGTCGAGAAAGCAGTTCATCAATCTTCAATTAGTTGGCGGGAATATGTGTGTCTGGGTGTTGGATATGTGGTTGGGGGATGTGTGTTTGGCTGAGTGGTTGGGGTGGGTGGTGGAGGATATGTGGGTGGGTGAGTGTTGGTAGATTATAGGATGGGTGGAGGATGTGTGGATGGAGAGATGTGTGAAGGTGAGGGATGTGTGGGTGGTGAGGGATGGTGGATGCATGCATGTGCCTGGGTTTGTGTGTGTGTGGGTGGGGGATGTATGTGGAGGGATGTGTGGTGGGTGGGAGATGTGTGTGTGGGTGGGGAGATGGTGTATGTGGGGCGGATGTGGGTTGGGGGATGGGTGGATGGATGGGGGAATGTATGTGCCTGTGGGTATGTGTGTGGTTGGATGGTGGATGTGTGTGTGGGGGACACGAGGATGGATAGGGGATGGGTGGGTGGGGGATTTGTCTCATAACATTGTAACATGCCTTGTTTATGTTTACAACATTCATTTGACAATGTTTTTTTTTCTATGTGAATGCACTATGCACTGATGAAAGAAAGATAATTGATGGGAAGGGCCGAATGTAAGACGGGCCTGCGTGCCCAATTTTTTACCCTGTGAAAATAAAGTTCGTTCGTTTGTTCGTTCAATCAGGTGCCGTCTCCACAGTGAAGGTTGGCTGCAATGGATCTACAACACTGTCTGCCTCTCTCCCTGACTGTACATTCTGTCAGGCAGATGTTCGTCCATCTCTTGATGTTATCTTCCCACTTGTATCGTTGTCTACCTCTTGCTCTCTTGCCGTCAACCTTGCCCTCCAGTATAGTTTTTATAAGAGTATCATGTCTTTTAACGTGGCCGAAATATTTAACTTTCCTCCTCTTTATTTCTTTTATGAACCCTCTCTTCATACGTAGTTTTCCTAGAACCTCTGCATTTGATTGTTTTTGTTTCCATGAAATATGACATATTCGTCTGTATATCCACATCTCCAGGGCCTCTATGCGACTTTCTAGTTGCTTGCTCAATGTCCAGGCTTCTGCGCCATACTAAAGCGTTGAATATACGTAGCATTTGAAAATTCACATTTTTAATGTGTTGTTAATTTCTCTAGATCAGTGGTTCTCAATCGGTGGGGAATTCCCCCCCCCCCCCCCCAGGGGGGAATTTTAGGGTTTCCATGGGGAGGGGGGATTAAGATTATTTCAAGATCGCGTTAATACAAGAACCGATTACTTGATATTGTTTTTCCCTTCATACTGTACAGTTCTGTACGTCTCACTCTTCTAAAATTCAATTTATAAAGTAAGTAGACCCACAAATCATGTTTTATGTGGACGGCTAGACTTGTTTTAGTGTGTGCTATTAAATTTAGTTTCCATTATTACGTATACTGTGTAGGGGCGGGGGCGGGATTTTTAGGTAGGAAATACGAAAGGGGCGAATGAGGTTCTGAAAATATGTTGAAGGGAGGCACGGGCCAAATTGTTAGGTAGGAAATACGAAAGGGTGGGGGGGGGGGGGGTGACATTCTGAAAATATGGTGAAGGGGGGCACGGGCCAAACAATGTTGAGAACCACTGCTCTAGATGTTAATAATGATTTCATACCGTTGAAAGCATTTTTGGCCATTCCTATTCTCTTTTTGATTTCTAGTATAGTTTGAAGAGGTTGGGGACAGCACACATCCCTGACGTACTCCTCTATTTATCTCTATAGACGACGAATAGTTATTTCCGCATCTAATAGACGCCACTTGTTCCCAGTGCAAGTTACTAATAAGTCTGATGTCCTTTCCGTTAATCCTATATCTTTAAGGCACATAATTAGTCGTTCATGTTGTACTCTATAAAAAGCTTTCTTGTAGTCTATAAAACATATATACTTTTCTGAATTTCTATATTGTATATATTTTTCAATTAACATCCTCACAGCAATCCGAGACCGAGTAAGAAATGCTGTAATCAGACAGTGGGATCAACACCTTGTGCCACATTTATTGAAAGACAGAAGATCAAGTGGTTTCGCCATGTCGTTAGAAAGCAACCCAACAACTACCACCACTGGCCCTACATCAAAGATCATCTGCGAGGAGACCAAGAGGAAGTCCAAGAAGAAAATGGATTGACGACATCAAAGACATTGTACAATCACATGGAATGACACTATCCAGTGCCGCCAACCGGGCGCTAGAGCGCAAAATTATTCCTCCCCACGCCGCTCGGCGGCAGAAGTGGATGATGATGATGATGATCCTAAGTTAGTTAGTTAGTTAGTCGACAGATCATCCTCATTGCACATCGAACCATTCAGTCCATAAGTGCTCGGATCCCCTCCTCAGCAAATCCCGCAGCGTGTAGCGGCTAACGACGCCAGTTCTGTGTTGGTTTATAAATCTTCTTTGGCTTCCTGCGTAGTGTTCTTGTTTGGCCACCCCTCTTTTAATTTGCTGCTCTCGCAGTCTGGCCATTGTTGCAGATTCACAGTCATCACTTGGTTCTCGCAAAAGTCTTACTTCTCGTAGAGCATTCAGAATGTCAGCCTGGTCCATGGCGCGTCCGCCCTCCACAGTAGCCTCACCTGCGAGCTTGTCAGCCCGCTCATTTCCTTGTACTCCCGCATGCCCTGGCACGAAGATGAAACTAATCTTTGCCAGGCGAGACCGCTTCAGAGGCAACAACCATTCTCTTCGGATCGACCCCTCCTCTATCCTCTTTATCATGTTCATTGAGTCGCTAAGGAAACAAGCCCTAGTGAATGTCTGTGTCTCGAGCCATGTTATTGCTTTACTTACTGCCATGACTTCCATGGTCAGGCTACTTGTGGTTTCAGTGAAAGCACCAGAGTCCTCCTTCACAATTCTCCCTCCGGCCAGAGCTGTAAATGCCCATGAGCTTCTCACATGTCGGACGACCGACCCATCAGTGTAGATGACCGCGTCACCGTCTAGCGAATTCTCGAAAATCAACGCTTGTACTTCAGCCTCCACAGCAGCCGGATTTTCTTGTCTGCATTTCCTATCTAGTTGGATGCAAACTGAAAAGGATGTGCAAAAGTCTGTTGGTACTTGCACCCACTCCTCGCCAGGTTCTAAGTCTTCAAATGAACACACCTGTTGAAGAATGTCTTCGGCTTGACCCATCGACGACCGTCCTCTTTTTAACCTGCTGCCCTTTACCTTCCTAATTTCACTATGCAGTGGATGTTGTGTGTTTGCGTTAACTCTGAGGTAGGCGCGTGCCCTGCAAACTTGTATTCTCTCTTCAATGGTTGGAAAATCAAGAAGGTAGCGCATCTTGTACATCCAAGAATAATGCGCATAGCTTCATTCTGTATCCTTTCTATCTGCTTATGGCTGAGAGTCAGGATTGCCATTGCATACTCCAAAACAGACATGACCAGCCCCTCGTACAGAAGACATAGATGGCGCTGCTCACAGTTTGCTGCCGCCATCACCCGCATCGCAGCCAAACCCCGCTTGGCCTTTGTTATCACATGGTCTATGTGCACATTATAAGCAAGGCTTCGATCAAACCGTATCCCTAGGTAATTCATTGCCTGCGTTCTTTCCACCATCTCTGAACACAGCATTACAGTTGGTGTTGAAGTGTTGACAATGTGATTATTCAACGAGAACCAAGTCACTGTTGCCTTTGTTGGGTTGACCATTGCCCCAGCTTCATCACACCAAGTACTTATGCGATTGAGTTCGGTTTGTAGTTCCACAGCAACCTGCTCTCTATCCTTACCCTGACGATACACTAAAACATCATCGGCATATGACAATGTCCTGCCAGGTCCAGTGATCTGCTCACTGGTGATTCTCACTGTGTAGGCGTTGAACAGTACCGGAGATAAAGGTGATCTCTATGGTAGGCCAGGATATATTGTTGTTGGTTCCGAAGTTCAACTGCCACATCTAAAAACTACTTTCCGTTGGAAGAGGGCTGCAGCGATCCAACTAAGGAGGAATGGACTCACTTTTAGTTCAAGAAGCTGAAACATTAAAAAATCCAATGGTACTCTGTTGTATGCGTCCTCAAGATCAATCGCTGCAGTAAAGGTTTCAATGCCTGGGTGGAAACCTTCATAGACATCATGGGCAAAGACTGCTGCATTGGTCCAGGTGTCTCTTTTTGGACGGTACCCACCCAGGGTAGGTGGGAAAACACCTTGCCTCTCTAGCTGGCTTGATATCTTCCTGGCAATTACCTTCTCCAGCAGCTTGCCTATTGTATTCTGCATGGTTATAATTCGATATCCCTGAATTTTTGTGTGGTCTTTGTCAGGCTTCGGCAAGGGAATCAGATAGCTGTGTAACTATTCCTCCTTGATGCTAGCACTCCCTATACTGTTGTTGTACATGTCTGCTAGTTTCTCTAGCTCATTGTCGGTACACTTATTGATGTCGTCGTATCTTATGCCATCAGGACCTGGAGCGCTGTTTTTTGATCGTCGAAGTACAGCCTTGATTTCTTCCACTGCCACTGTGTCTTCATCCGAAGTGTTCTGGGCCTTGCATAGGTCTGAGGTGACCTCCTTGGCCAGATTTCGGCCTCCCATGTCTGTCTGGTTGCTCTGCTCAAGAAAGCGTTCAAAGAGGGCTTTGCCCTTGTCCTCGTCAGTCCTCTGCCAGATGAGGTCAGCACCTTGGAAGTCAGAAATGCTCTTATTCTTGACTACACCACTCATGCTTTTATGTAGTCGCCAGAACAATTTCAGTGACTTGTCTGTGCTTACTCTTTGACACACCTCTGCCCATTTTTCTCTTTTAACCACCTTGACCAGTTTCTTGAAATAGCTTACTTTTGTGTGCATCTTTCTTTCTAAGTGCATACAGGGACTAGGATGACCAGCTCTGTTCTTCTTGGCATTTTGCCATCTCCTTACAGCACTACGCTTATCCACCCAAGCCTTCTCCACCTCGAAATTCCACCACGGTGGCTGCTCCCAGCTTTTTTTCCTGCCCTGAAACTTTCTGCGCTTGTCACGTCTTATTTTACTCACCACATCTTGCCCTGTACTGTCATACTGGAAAGTCTTTACCTTCAGCTTGTGCTGCCTGGTTCTGCCTTTCTCCACCAATATGATGCAAGGGTGGTGGTCGCTGCCGTGGTGTCCTAGGACATTCCATCTACACACTGTAGTGAGTGAAGGTGAAACTAGCGCCAGATCAATAGCACTGTCCTCATCGCCAGGACGGCTTGCTGTCCTGGTAACACAGCCACTGTTGATGCAAACCAGGTCAATGGTTTCAAGTGCAGTCTCGAGCTCCTCCCCCTGTGTATTGGAGGAAATGTTTCCCCATGATCTGCCTTTAGCGTTGAAGTCACTACAGAAAATAACATTTCTCTCGTGGCCTAATATGTCACTTAAGCACTGCCACTTCTGGGCGTCCATACTTGCATTGCGGGCATAAACATTAACCAATACGAATGATGTACTGGAATGAACTCTCAACGCCTGTATTTGTATATCGTCACTGTCCCAACTGGACATGTCTAGCTCTGACGCCACCATGCTGTCGCGAACGAGAATCGCCATTCCCAGATGTCGTCTGTTGTAGAGACATTTGAAGCCGGCAATTCGGAGTAG
Organism: Cepaea hortensis; assembly: GCA_963921405.1. Classification (NCBI taxonomy): domain Eukaryota; kingdom Metazoa; phylum Mollusca; class Gastropoda; order Stylommatophora; family Helicidae; genus Cepaea; species Cepaea hortensis. The sequence continues at coordinate 7,623,216 of OY992887.1, read as the reverse complement.
CTGATCGCCCAGTCTCGTCTCCTGGATGATCCTAAGGGCTAACTCCAGCACAAAGTAAACATAACATTAGAGTTATCCCACGAACACCACGGCCTGATGCCGGCAGACAAGTTGACCGTTGGGACCTCCCGTGTCCCGTCCTCTTGGCCATGAAATTGGGCTACAGGGTACATCTGTAAATACCCAGCTTGATTCTATGAAGGAAATATTGTGTGTGCACGTGCCACTTTATGCCAGGTGGGTACAATAGACATGAAATGAGTTGAAGTTAAAACTGCGGCAGTGCTGTGCAAATGTAAAAACAAAACAAAAACTTTAAAAAAAAAAAAAAGGTTTAAGACTAAAACTAAAAGAAAAGATTTTAAGAAAGAGATTTAAAGGCGAAAGGATCGACTTAATTGCACCGGGTTTATCCCCGATAGCCTGGTCTCTTTCCCCTAGGGCCGATTACCCAAAGCGTCGCACAAAGCACGAACTCCGTAGCTCCAGCGACACCCCCCTGGGAGTCTCCTACGAAGCTGCATTCATAAACCGATGGATGACGGAGCCCACAACTTTCGGAGCGCTAGCCAGCGGCTTGGCCATGGAGACCCCATATGGGAACAATGTAAAATACAAGTCTAGGGCAACTTTGTTGATGTATGTTGTTTGTCCATCAAGAATGATGATGACCATTCATTTCATCCAGTGGGGTTAAAAGTATGGAGCCGTGAGTTCTAAGATGGCTGATAAGGCCTATTTTATCTCAAAATCTTCTTTGATAATGCAGGCAAAGAAAGCTTGACGTTCGAGGAGGAGGATCTCCTACAGTGGTTTTTCTGTCCAGCCTTTTCTTCACAGCTCTTGCAGTCCTGGTTGCTTCACAAGTGACTACCCTTGCGTAATGATGCACGCCACGAATTTCGGTCGTGGTAGCAGTCTCCCAGGTGTCAAGATGAATTCCAAAAGCTTTCAGTGAGATTTTCAGAGTGTCTTTAAAGCGTTTCCTCAGGGAGCGTTTACCACAATGCAACTCGCGGTAAAAAATTCGTTTAGGGAGCCTGTGATCTGGCATGCAAGTCAAGTGACCAGCCCAGCAAATCTGGTTCTTCATTAGTAGAGTTTGGATACTGGGCATGGAGGCTCTTTCTAGAACTTTAGTGTCTGGGATCTTGTCTTGCAATTTAATCTTCAATAGCTTCATAAGGCAGACTGTGTGGAAGTGGTTTAATTTCCTAGGGTGTCGCTGATTAATAGTCCAGGTTTCACAAGCATATAGCAGTGTGGATAACACGACTGCTTTGTAGACTTTCAGTGTTTTCCTTCTTCTTTTGTTCGCTTGAAATATGTCTATAACTGCAATGTTGTCTCGTGTATGAATTTAACTGTCTTTTTTAGTTCCTTCAGCAGTCCATAGAGTTTATCTTCCACTGTTGTCTCTCTAGGCCAGAAGGTTTGCCTAGATATGTTGTATTTTGGGCAGTCATGGAGTATATGCTCTTCTGTCTGCGATACCAATCCACATGTGCACATGGCTGATTCACCAATGGAGTATATGCTCTTCTGTCTGCGATGCCAATCCACATGTGCACATGGCTGATTCACCAATCTTGAATTTTGTATAGATGTGGTTGTGTAATCTATTGTGTCCTGTTCTGAGGCACAGAATAATGACTTGTTCTAGTCTGTCCATAACGTGGTAGTTGTCTTAAGCAGGTTTTGGTGGCCTTCTGACTGATTTCATCATTCTTTTCTTTTAGTGGTATGTAATGGGCACAGCAGGCTGTTCTTCTTTGGCTCCTTCATTAGCCAATCGATCAGCTCTGTCATTTCCAGGTACTCCACAGTGGGATGGTATCCACTGTACGGTGACCTTATGCTGACTGCTAAGTTCAGAAAGTAGTGTGTCCTTAGTACTGGTAATATCCCAGACAGGAGCGCCTCAAGTACTGATTTTGCATCTGTAAATAGCACCACAGGTTGTGTACCATGGCTGGTATTTATTAATTTCTCTGTTGCTATCTTGATTGCCTCAATTTCAGCATCATAGTTATGGCACTTTCAGCTTTGTTTGCAGGCTTATTCTATTTCTGTCCCATACATTCTTGTACAGTCTGCCAAAGGCCATGCTGGCCTTGGAGATTCTTGCATTCACTTTGTCACAGTGCTGCCAAGATAGGTGAATTTGTCCTCAACACTTAGTCTATGACCATTCACTTTGATATTCGGCACAGTGTGATTATTCCCTGGCGCTGGCTGGTACATAACTACAGTCTTCTCCAAGATATTAAGCCCAAAGTTGGCACAGGCATATGAGAAAGCTGAAACATTGTGTTGCATGTCTGCCTCTGAGTTGGCATATATATTGCAATCATCAACAAACAGGAGCTCTCTGACGGTGTCGCTGTTAGTTTTGGTTTTAGCTTTCAGCCTTCTGAGATTGAACAACTTTCCATCCATATGGTAGTTGATGTCTATTCTGATGTCATTGTTCTCGAAGGGATTCGCCATCATAGCTGAAAACATGACGCTGAACAGTGTTGGTGCCAGGACACATCCTTGCTTCACTCCGTTGGTGACAGGAAAAGGCCCAGACAGTTCACCATTTTCCTGTACTCTTGCCTGCATACTATCATGAAATAATCACACTATTTGGACAGACTTTTGTGGACAGCCATATTTCGCCATAATCTTCCACAGTCCTTCTCTGCTGACTGTATCAAAAGCCTTGGTAAGATCAACGAAAATGGAGAACCCAGGATTTCCATAACTGTGTTGTAAATTATGTCCTTTGGGCTCTCCACTCTATTTCTGTATCCTGTTTAGCTGCAGCATTGGACTTGGGGCGGTCTTACAGCATATTTTCAAATGACAGCTGCATTATTTTTGCTGTTTAGGCAGGTGACATTTAGTTTTCTTTGCATTTTTACCCCTTGAGGACGCTGTGGTGGTTTAATGTGTATGTTTATTTTTTAGATAATGAGACGATGGTCTGTCCAACATTCAGCACCACACATGGATTATGTCATCCGCACGTCTTGTCTGTCACTCCTCCTGACAATGACATAGTCAATGAGGTGCCAGTGTTTTGAGCGAGGGTGCATCCACGATGTCCTATTTCTCATGGGAAGACAGAAAATTGTGTTCGTAATCAGAATATCATGTTCGGCACATGTCTGAAGGAGGCGGAGTCCATTGCTGTTACAATTTCCGACTCCATGCTTTCCAATAATGCCACTTCAAGAGGTGGTGTCCGTGCCTACTCTGGCATTGAAATCCCCAAGGAGTATAAGTTTGTCTCCTTTGGGAACAGATGTTAATACATTGTGCAGGTCCTCATAGAACTTGTTCTTTATGTCATCTTCATTGGTCATGGTTGGTGCGTAGACACTCACGATGGTTGCATACTTCCTTCCATTCAGCAAGGGCAACTTAATTGTCATAAGCCTGTCGTTTATAGCCTTCGGAAATCCAGCTAGTTTGCTAACCAGGCCGGACTTAATGGCAAATCCCACACCGGACTGGCGTCTTTCCTCGCTTTTCCTTCCACTCCAGAAAAATGTGTAGTCAGCACCTACTTCACAGATTTGGCCAACTTCTGCAAGTCGTGTCCCGCTCAAGCTGCAATGTCGATGTTGTTTCTGCCCAGCTCTCTCACAATCAGTGCTGTTCGTCTCTCTGGACACGACGCGCTTTCTCTATCAAGTAGGGTGCGTACATTCCAAGTTCCCATTGTCAAGGGAATATGGTTTGCTCTTTTAGATTTACTTGTTTTTACTTTGTATGTCGACCGCAGTATAGGGTACCCAACCAACTGTGGCTAGCTGGTTAGGTAATGATTGAGCAGACAATGTTTAGGGCATCTTTTCTAGCCCCTTCCTCATGCTATGGAGGTGAACAGTGCTATCCTATAGAGGGCTGCTCAGTTGCTCAGGGGGCTGCCGAATCCCACTGCTGCTCCGGTCAGTAGAAGACGACCATATGGCCTGAGCCGCCTGTTTGCAGTTCTTCGACTATGGCTGCCAGCGTACCTATGCCTGCTGCTTTGCAGCTCGCCCATCACCACAGGGCTTGAAGGTGATATATGAAGTTGGATGAATAATGATGTGCGATGAATTGGATTAAAGTAAGGAAGAGTTGCACAATTCGTCGAGTCCATTTGAGTCCAGTTGCAAGACAAGTCAAGATGACTGCAGACGAATACAGTTGCAGTGGATTATCAGGTTGCTCTATGTGCCTTGCCATGCTCATTACATTCCACTATGCTTTGCAGGTAAATGCCATCTTGCCCATTGAATCAATAATGATTTCTTCTGCGCAGTCTGCCGAATCCTGTCTTCACATGCTGGGTAGGCATACCCTAATTCACTGATTGGTTTGACGTGAAATCGGCTATCCACACCTGGTTTAGCCAACCTGTCACACCTGTTGCCCGGGGGTGGCCGCTGTCGCATGATGACAGCTACTAGGAGCTACAGGCATGAGCTGGATGTCAGGTTTGGACCAGTGGGGGATGGGCCCTGAAAAGAGCGTGACAGTCATCCTTACCAAAGGTACTACCAATGCCTGACACCCCATACCCCCCAGGGCAACTTTACACAATCCCGGAAAACAAAGTACGTTGTGGCGACAAGCCTTCATCAGCAAACAACAAAAATAATTGATGAATTACACCCAGGTGAAAAATCTCAGGGCTGACCTCTCCTGTGGTACAAAGATGTGCGTAAGCTGACATGATTGATACAGACATGGATATTGCTGATCGCATTGCATGGAGGAAAAATATGATTGCAGATATGTCACATATTGAGTGTGGAAGATGTCAGATGAAGCGTTCTGGTGGAAATTACCATGTGTTCACATGCATCCATTGTCCACAAATATTTACCATGGAAATTGGTGGTCTGATCAGTCACATTTGCTACCACCATGGGTTGTAGTTATTATGCCTTGTTTGAGGCACAATATCACAAACTATCGTCTTCGCCCTTGACTTGGGGATGTAAATTACACACACCTCAGAAGTCTGAGTGGGTTTGCCTGATGCGAGGGACACTGGAAATATGGAAAGCTAATCTACATACAAATATCAGTCGTTTGCGAACTATGCCTAATTTAAAGCGAGCAAACTTTAAGAACAAACATCCTGTAGCCTCAAATTCAAAGAACGTCACATTTACCAGATCACTTCTTGTGTAGATATTACTAGAACAGCAGCTAGTAACAATGACTTCTTGTGTAGATATTACTAGAACAACAGCAAGTAACAATGGCTTCTTGTGTAGATATTACTAGAACAACAGCAAGTAACAATGGCTTCTTGTGTAGATATTACTAGAACAACAGCAAGTAACAATGACTTCTTGTGTAGATATTACTAGAACAACAGCAAGTAACAATGGCTTCTTGTGTAGATATTACTAGAACAACAACAAGTAACAATGACTTCTTGTGTAGATATTACTAGAACAACAGCAAGTAACAACTTCTTGTGTAGATATTACTAGAACAACAGCAAGTAACAATGACTTCTTGTGTAGATATTACTAGAACAACAGCTAGTAACAATGACTTCTTGTGTAGATATTACTAGAACAACAGCAAGCAACAATGACTTCTTGTGTAGATATTACTAGAAAAACAGCAAGTGACAATGACTTCTTGTGTAGATATTACTAAAACAACAGCAAGTAACAATGGCTTCTTGTGTAGATATTACAAGAACAACAGCAAGTAACAATGGCTTCTTGTGTAGATATTACTAGAACAACAGCAAGTAACAATGACTTCTTGTGTAGATATTACTAGAACAACAGCAAGTAACAATGACTTCTTGTGTAAATATTACTAGAACAGCAGCTAGTAACAATATCTTCTTGTGTAGATATTACTAGAACAACAGCAAGTAACAATGGCTTCTTGTGTAGATATTACTAGAACAACAGCAAGTAACAATGACTTCTTGTGTAGATATTACTAGAACAACAGCATGTAACAATGACTTCTTGTGTAGATATTACTAGAACAACAGCAAGTAACAATGACTTATGTAGATATTACTAGAACAACAGCAGGTAACAACTTCTCGTGTAGATATTACTAGAACAACAGCAAGTAGCAATGGCTTCTTGTGTAGATATTACTAGAAAAACAGCAAGTAACAATGACTTCTTATGTAGATATTACTAGAACAACAGCAAGTAACAACTTCTTGTGTAGATATTACTAGAACAACAGCAAGTAACAATGGCTTCTTGTGTAGATATAACTAGAACAACAGTGTCAAAGACTGAAGGATAGAGGTCTGAGGTCTGCCTCAAGATAGAAGACCACCGGGAAGAGTGGTCAACCTCAAGTAGATCAGAGGTAACACAGTGCCCCGGGATGAGGGCAGGGTAGGTGATAGGAAGGGGGACTATTAACTAGTTCTCTCATGAGACACGGAGGCGTCGACCAGATAGTTAGTACTCTGGTCACGGCAGAATCACGCCTACGTGATAGCCACAGAGAAGTGGATTGCCACTCAATAGGAGACGGCTGCTATAAGCGTGCTGAGTGTGGCAGCACGCAAAAAGTCGAAGGACGCACAAGGTCCTTCCGCGTGCTGTGTAGCCAAGCGAGGAGAAGAATCAGACTGGGGACTGACTTCTTAGCGAGCGCACCGTTTAGTGTCGATAGGGGTTTCTGTAGCCAAGTAGATAGAGATTAGCAATAGGCTTAGGAAACTAGTGATAGGCAATTCTGTGGCTTTGTGTGTGATTTGATAGCGACTGTTTTGTAAATGTAAAGAGCCAACGGCAATAAAATGTATCATCCATTTCCTCTCACACAACTTGCAAGTTTCTTGTGTGGTGCGAGAGAAGTAATCCTATGATGCCTGAAACATCGGTTGCTGACAGGCGAGGATTAAAGTGGTCTCAGAAGTGTGGCTTGGACAAATGTTCAAGCTAATACATTCACCCACGGCTCTAGACTAAGGTTACTAGTAGTGAATTACAGGGTTTAATTTGTGTCAGTGACTGATGACATGTGCAGACTAGAACAAGTTGCGAGCTGAGCTGTGCCTATCGTGACAAAATAATGTTTATTTATGTTTATTGAAATATTGTGTACTTATATTATACTTATAATTATGTGTTCTTCGAAGTTGTAAGTATTGATATTATGATTTTCTTTCATTTATTTATGTAATTACTTATTTGTTTATGAATAATTATCAATTATGATTCATGGCGGAGCGATACACATGCTGGCGACATTATCGATTTTTGCAAGCTAAAAATAGCGCTGCGCCTCTGACGTATTACGGCTGACAAACAGTTGTTTTACGCCATTTGCATTCAGCATCTGATTGTTTACAAATCGCCAAGCTGCTGCCCGCCTGAATCTGTGCTTTATATTAACTATTATTTGTTTATTTAAGTTAGTGAATGAATATATTTATTTATTTAAACAATATTATTACATTTATATTGATTTCAAAGCAGTTATTGAATTTTTTTCGTACTTTTTCTATTTGTTTATCGTTGCGATGGCACTACTTTTGGCTATGCAAATTAGACTTGGTCTGCACAACACTTCCATAGATTAAACTAGAGTAGGAACAAAAGGCATAAAACGGTAGAACGAAGACAGGACATTGACATTTAATATTAATTAATTTACATTGTATTTGTCCGGGGGCATGTCATTGTGATCGTACCAATTTGTCGAAAGTGATATGTCGTTTGCAATTTGTTAATTGTTGCTGCTCTTGTAAACCAGGGTGAACAACAGCCGAATAGAAAAGTAACTCGTGTGTATGCCGCAGTGCCAAACGATTAGACCTGAGTTGCCAAACGATTGTGCCTGATTTTCGGGAACATTAAGATGAGTATACTCAACGTATTTGGCATGCAATGTGATTAATAATGCATCTCTTTTTCAGCGTGTGATGCAGTAGCATATTTTTGTGCTCTGTTTTTCAGGATAAGATTTTCCAGGTTATAAACTAAGAGTACAATTGGTAGTACTCAGAGATTAAGAAACATAACATATCTAAGATAAATAAGTGATTAAAGAGGTCAGCGCCTGTTAACGCTAGCTAATTACCCAACAACATGGCTACTTTAGCTGATTTCATAAAAGCAGGTAAAGAGTTACAATACACAGGAAAGGAGCTAGAGCAATATGCTGATCAAAAATTTAAAGAAGCAAAAGATGCTGAGAGAGCTGAACGGATACGAAAAGAGGATGCGGAGAGAGATGAACGTGCACGAGAAAGACAACACCAGATAGAACTAGCTGATATTACAAAACAGAAAGAAATAGAGATTAAACATAAAGAATTAGAATTAAAACAGAAGCAGTTAGAACATGATAAGGAAATTAAACAGAAGGAAATAGAGTTAAAACAAAAGCAGTTAGATCAGGAGAAAGAACTAAAGCAAAAAGAGATAGATGAAATGGCAAGAGTTAAGGAAAAACAAATACAAGTGGAATCAGAAACACAGTTAAAGATGAAAGATATGGATGTAGACTCACAGGTAGAGATCTCTGCTACTAAATTAAAAAGTCAACAAGAAGAAAATAAGTTCAATAAGTACAAAAATATTATTAAACCATTCTGTAAAGAAGATTCCATATCAGCCTGGACAGAAAATGTCGAGTATCAGTTTAAATACCACCAAGTTCCACCAAGTAACAATGGCTTCTTGTGTAGATATTACTAAAACAACAGCAAGTAACAACTTCTTGTGTAGATATTACTAGAACAACAGCAAGTAACAACTTCTTGTGTAGATGTTACTAGAACAACAGCAAGTAACAATGGCTTCTTGTGTATACATTACTAGAACAACAGCATGTAACAATGACTTCTCGTGTAGATATTATTAGAACAACAGCAAGTAAAAGGACTTCTTGTGTCGATGTTACTAGAACAACAGCAAGTAGCAAGGACTTCTTGTGTAGATGTTACTAGAGCAACAGCAAGTAACAATGGCTTCTTGTGTAGATATTACTAGAACAATAGCTAGTAATTTACAGTGATTTGTGTATGGTCTGGGAATGTCCACAAGAGAAGACACCTTGGGCACTTGCTGTCTAGTTTTCTTATACATACACACAGGACAGAAATCAATGTTAGACGAAGAGATAGAATAAGAGTCATGGAAGAACATTAACAGAGTTGATCCAGAGTCCTAGTGGCACAAAATGGAATATTGCTTGGATAGCAAATCCATTATGTGGAAAATCTGAATCGAAAGCTCACTGTGTGGATGTCATCTGCAGACTGCGTTTATAACAGTGTGTAATATAAGACGAAGGCCGGTCGTTTGTTTGTTGATAAAACGTTTATTGGCTTAATATAACCAAGCTTCGATGTACACCTCCATTCGCTACTCAAGCTGGGTTCTAACTGCCCATACCAACCCAATACGTCACGATTGAGCATCTCCCTCCCCTTTCAGTCTCAATGCTCAATCGTGCTGTATCGGAGTTTTCCAATAGACCCCAATTATACCTACACTGTTACACCTCCCCATATTACTTAAAGAATTTTCCTTTTAAAGGAAAAATCTTTACTTCTAATCCCCATACTCTATTCCCTACTTGTCTTTTAACCTTCGCCCATACATCTTTTACTCTTCTCCCAGTGCTATGATCTGTCTATAACCTCCCCATATACTTCTTCTTTCCTTTTTTATTTCCCCAACATTTCATAGTTATCTACTACGTAATTCTTCATTTCTGGTTCTTTCTGGTTATCTGTATCAAATATACATATCATAAGAACAGCTCATAAATTCTGTGTCAAAAATTATGATCTTATACAATTCCTCATTCTCATAAATTCTGTGTCAAAAATTATGATCTTATACGATTCCTCATTCTTTCAAACCCCAGGACGTACAAAAACAATGTAGTTAGAAAAAGTAAAGAAGTGGTGCGCACCAAATAAAGAACATGAAGAATGAATACACGACATGACCACATGGACATATTGTAAATGTACATTTAAGACATTCACCCTTTACCTCCCTTGCCAATAAAAAAATTTTTTTTGTAAAATAATTTTTTAAAACACCTTTAAGAAATATATTATTGTTTGTTATAAAACAATTTGGCATAAGTTTTCATGAACCTTTTATATTGCCAACCACAATTCCGTTCCTCTTCCGTTATCTCACCTTTTACCATGAGCCCATGTTCATATTTTATGAACAACTTAAATATAATTAAAGCTGGTATTTCACAGCACCTATATCTTTCCCCCGTACAACCCATCCTGTTATTTTATAAATAAAGTGACGTGTGTGCAGACCCTGGATACGTCTATCCATTCGTGCATACACGTTCACCAACTATGGTTTCCCACTAGTTAATGAATGCATAGTTTCCCCTTACCTTGGACAAATTTGTTTTTATCAACTCTTTTCTTAACGAAAAACCTTTAGCAAAACCTCCTTCATTTGAAACTTAAATTTACTTAACTAACTTTACAAGCATTTAACTCAATATACCAAATCATTCATGTAATCAAAATAAAATGAACACAACCTCCAAATTAATCTAGAAGAAAAAAAAACACATTTTAAAATGACATAACATGCATGTTATCAAATCAGAATAAAATATCCTATTCTACCTATCACTATTGGACACTTTTACGGACCAATAGTTCTTGTCAACTCAAATGCTATGAACACAATCACCCTACTCTAAACCAATTACTCAAACAATAACAATCATATTTCAAGACCAAATCAAGAAAACAAAATGAGGTATTACAACTTAGGCTCAATAAAACAACCAAACAACATCCCTCATTTTCTAGTAGTAACTCAAGCATAAAAACATTTCTTATATGACTCATAACTCATAAAACTTAGATTTCATAAACACCGTTTTCAACACAATTTTAACTCTCTTAAAATTACTACCAGCATTAGGCTCTCATAAATGACGCATATCCAGTATTTATATGACCGAGAAGACTAAACCTCCTATCTATATATCTGTTATTTACAGATCAATTATGAACATATCTGTTCTATCTAGATAAACAAATCAGTAATCCAGAATTATCTATTTATTATCTCTTAACAGCACATAGTATCCTGAATAAGCTCTTAAGTAAGCACTGTAACCTATATCCAACATTAACTCAATGTAGCCATCCTCTACTTATCAACGTACTTGTGATCTATCCTGTCTATTATTATTATAACTTGTTAACCCCTATCTTTAAACACGGCACTTCTAACCTCAATAAAAAAAATACATTCACCCACTGTACTAATATCTCAAAACCACTTTTTCCACCGTTTCGTATACTTCTTCTTGTTATCTACAGTACTTTCGATTTATCTACCTCTTACGTTTCCATTTCCTCAACAACTCTAAGTTTCTCTGAATAAGTGCTAACTCTATATCAACATCTTCTTCTTCGTACAACCTACTAGCCTCTTCCATACTACTACTTGACTCTGACTTTTCATCCATTTCTTCTTCTTCGTCTGTATGTCTCTCTTTAGCTGCCGCTAATTTCTTCCGTTCAACATCCCACCTAATTTGTCGATCATTCTTTCTTAAGGATCTTTCTAGTATAGGTATATCGTCTCCGCTTGTTGAATCATCTCTAATTCTTCTCTGTCTTTTTACTTCTTTATTTCTTTGACTGTCCATTCTTCTTTTTGTTGCTTGCCTAGTATTTTTAAATGGAGCACCTGTGTCTTCTTCCATACTATCATAATGAGTTTCATTTGTCCCTTCTTCTTCCATTCTTTTCGGAATTGTCTGTTCTTGTTCTTCGTAACTTGGATTTGCTAACAACTGATTTTGTTCTGGTTCTTTTCTAAGATCTGGGGTTACTGTAACTCTTCCAAGATCTGGAGTTATTGTAACAACTTGTTCATCCAAAAATTTTGCATCCGAATAACAATTATTATTATAATTATTATTTTCTATCTCATTTTCATCTCTTCTTAAGTGTTCAACATGTGCCCTTGCTATGTGTGCTGTGACCTGGTTCTTTATTACATACGATACATTACCCAGTTTTTCCAAAACGTAATAACCTGGAATCCAACGAGAATCAAACTTAGAGTTTCTTCTATGCTTTTTGTAATAAACTCTATCACCTACTTTAAACTCCTGTAATTTTGTATTTACATTTTTTGTACTTTTTCTGTCTTTCCCTAGCTTTTATTATATTATTTCTTAATCTCATATGTGCTTTATGCATTTCTTGTATTATGACCTCTTGAAAATCTTCACCCATATATTTCCGTCTAGGTTTTAATAAATTATCTATAGGTAATATTGGTTCTCTCCCGTGTATTAAATAAAATGGCGAAAAACCCGTGCTCTCATTTTGATTTGTACGAATAGCGCTAAGAGCAGGTCCCAAAAATAGATCCCAATCTTTTTCATGTTCATCAATAATCTTTGCCACAATGTTGTATAACGTCTGATGTTGACGCTCGTTTTTCGCATTTGACGAAGGTCTATAAAATGAGGTCTTTATATGTCTTATGTTTAAATCTTTTAATAACTTTTCGAATTTTTTATTTACAAATTCTCTACCATTATCTGTAAGTATACTTTGTGGGCAACTAAACCTTGGTACGAACTCCTGTAAAAAAATATTAATGACAGTATCCGCGCTCTTATCTGGAATTGCATAAACCTCTGGCCAAAGACTGTAGATGTCTACTATATGAATTAAATATACATTTCCTGACAATGTTCTGGGGTGTGGACCTGATATGTCTAAACTAATCTTTTGCATTGGGAAGTGAGGAATATCTGTGTCCTGTAATGGAGACTTTATTGTTTTCATGTTCCTTAATCTGCACTTTTCACACGTATCTACATATTTGCATGCAGATTTAAATAAGTTTGGCCAATAATATTTACTTGTAAGTGCTTTCACTAGTTTGTCTCTACCGAGATGTCCATTTTCATCGTGATATGCTTTTAAAAGTTCATTTTCCAAATGCTTTGGAATATATTTCCTTAGTTGTTCGTTCTTTTCACACATATAATATAACTGTCCATCCTCTTGTAATAGCAAATAATTCCTTTTATATTTGTTATCTTCTGTTTCTCGTAACTTTTCCTTTATTTGTATGATTCTTGGGTCCAAATCCTGCTCTTCTTTCATATTGAATTGTGCTAACTGTAGATCTTCTTCTCTATGTTCAGACTCTTGATCTGATGGTAAGCTATCAAATTCTCCCCCATTTATTATAGCAGAATCCAGAATATTTACCTGCCAATTCCTGTCGTCTATCTCTGGTTCGGCTGCCTCCACTTCTGTATCCTCTGATGACTGTGTATATGGAATTCTAGACAAAAGATCAGCGCATGTGTTTATCTTACCCGGTATGTATTCAATTTTCGCGTCGTACCCCTGAAGATTCAATGCCCATGTCTGTATTTTCCTGTTCTGCACTGGAGCTTCTAAAAAAGACTTTAAAGGCATGTGGTCAGTTCTAATAACAAAACTTGCGTTATGTAAATAGTAATTAAGTTTTTGAAGAGCGTAATGAATCGCGTAAGCCTCCTTCTCGATAGTACTCCATTTTTTTTGTGATTTACTAAGCTTATGAGACAAAAAGTAGATAGGTCTTTCATTTTTTACCCCTGGTATTCCAGATTCTTTTCCTTCATATGGTTGTACTAAACATGCTCCTACTGCACTGTCTGAAGCATCTGTGTATAGTATTAACTGTTTGTTTAAGTCTGGATGCGTCAATAGTGGTACCAATGTTAAGCTGTTTTTTAAATAGTCGAAGGCTTTTTGACACTCATCATCCCACTTAAACCTGGCGTACTTGGCTGTTAAATTTGTAATTGGTTCAGCTATCCTTGAAAATGCCGGAATAAACCGTCTATAATACGCACACGTTCCTATAAAAGCACGTACTTCCTTAACGTTTGTTGGTGCAGGTAACTCTTTAATAATCTTTATTTTGTTCTGGTCTGGTTTTATACCCTCTCTATTTATAATATACCCTAAATATTTTGTTTCTGTTTTTAAAAATTGGCACTTACTAAGCTTCAACTTCACATCATGCTTTCTTAACCTGTCAAACACTAGTCTAATATGTTTCAAATGATCTTCTACATCTCCTTTGGTATAGACCAATATATCATCAATATAAGCAAGAGCGAACCTTTGCATACCCTCTAGAACTTCATTTATTAAGAGCATATAGTGTGAGGGCGCTGTCTTGACTCCAAAAGGCATTCGTAAGAATTCGTACGAGCCCATGTGGGTACAAAAGGCACTTTTCCGTTGCGCGTCCTCTGACATCGGAATACACCAAAACCCTGACCTTGCGTCCAACGTTGTGAAATATGTAGAGCCATTAAGTAGCCCCAAAATGTCATCAATTACCGGCAGTGGGTATGCTACATTCTTGGTGATTTTGTTCAACGCCCTGTAGTCACAACAGAAACGACTCGAACCATCAGGCTTGGCCACGATGACCACCGGAGATGACCATTCTGACTTCGACCTTTTTATTATTCCTGCTTTCAGCATCTCCTCTATTGCCTTTTCCATTATTTCTCTGTTTCTTAATGGAGTTCTGTATGGTTTTAGACTAATTGGTGGATGATCTCCCGTGTCTATCTCCATCGTAACCGTCCGCGTCTTACCCAATTCCAAATCACTAACCGCAAACACATCTTGATTTTGCTTTATAAACTGTTCTAACACTTCCTTATTTTCTGGCGAAGCTTTTAACTGTGACAGCAATTCTTGTTCCCTTGTTATTTTGTCTAGTGAATGTATATGTACTTTATTTTCTCCGAATGGATGGATCAATTCATTCATTCTGATTTTCCCTCTTCTTCCGCATCCGCGTCTGTCACTTCTCCTTTCACTAGAAGTTTCCAAATAACTTGTTCCCAACACTTCTGTTCTATTCGTTGCCAATATTTCACTAATGTTATGATCTAACTTTGCTATCACACATCCTCTGTATAACTTGATTTCTCTCCCTGTGTTGTTGATAATCATTACTGGAAAGGTTAAGTGTTTATCCAACTTCATTACTCCATCTGGAACCTCCAAACCAGGCTCATCAATTATTTCTTCTTGTAACTCAGTGATTCTGACTGTGTTTCCTTCCACATAATATGGGTTTCTCTTCAGCTTCGCTTGTATTAAATTAACCGACTGTGGTTTTAATGTCGTTGTCATTTTGACCCTAACTAGTGCTGCTATATGCATATCCTCTTCCATATCTATATATACGTCTCTAAATTTTAACTTATGTAAATCATAAAAAAGTCTTATCCCATTCTTTATCAAAAAATCTCTTCCTATCAACATATTTCTATTTAAACCCCTCACTACATGAAAAAGGTGTCTTATGTTGATCCCTCCTAATTTAAAATTGATCATTGTTTGTCCAACTACTTGTAAATTCTGTCCAGTAACAGAGTGTAAATTATTACTACACTTAAATACTCTACAATTTCTTACTATTTTGTATAAAAAACTTTCTTTTACTACACTAACTTGAGCTCCTGAGTCTATTAATGTACGAACTCTATACTTCCCTATTTCTAATATACACGAGCTATAATCTGTTTTTTCTTCTATAAATTTCTTGACTTCATCCATTTGAAAATATTCTCTGTTCGATCTATTATACTTGTTATTAACATACTCTCTAATACTTGGGACCCTATTATTTACCCTCCTATCATAGGTCCTGTCTAATAGGTAGGGCGCCGATTTACCTGTGTTCTTGTACCTGTAAAATTCCTGTGTCCATCAACAACATTCCCAGTCACCCTATTATTATCATATCTACCCTGTGTATTCGACTGGACACGCCTGTTATTACAAAAACGAGAAACATGTCCCCGTTGACCACAAACCCAACAGACAATGTTTGTGTTATTTGTGTTTCTTACTGCCTCACTTGTAGGGTATCTCACATTTCTTCTTTCAACATAATCGCTCCTATTTCTACCTTGTAAGGTTTGTATACCGCCTCTCCTATTCCATCCGAATCTTGTTTGTCCTATTTCCATGGGTTCCTCAATTCTGTCGTCTCTATTACTTCCCACTTCTCGTCCTGTTCTTAATCTAAACCTTCGTCTCAAATTTTCCTCTTGCACCGCAATATCCACCGCTTGTGATAACCTCTCAGGGTTATCCCTCATCAGCTTAAATTTCAAACCATCAGATTTGATGCCATCCACAAAAATCCCTACCAACATCCTTTCCACCTCCTCCCCTCGCACATTCTGTCCTAAGAATGCCTCTTCAGCCAGGTTAATCAACCTATCGCTAAACAACTGCACCGTTTCTCCGTTATTTTGTTTAGCCTGCCTCAACACCGAAAATGCATGTTGCGGATCCGTAATTTCTGCATATTTTCTTGCTAGGTCCTCTTTGAATTGTTCCCATGTCTCATCTACCCCAGCCTCTAATTTTCTTCTTATATGATGTGAGACCGGTTCTGTTGCCGTCTGATACGCTAGTCTCATTTTCTCTTCATCTGTTGCCGAGATCAAATAGGCATATTTTTCTATAGAGGTGACCCACTTCTTATAGTCCTTAGCCTGTCCACTAAATTTCACAATTTCTGTTGCCATCCCCTGTTGTTTGACCACCATATTAAGTCGGCCTACTGCTGTTCCTACGCCTGTCAGAACTTGTGCTAAGGTGTCCTGTTCCGCCATGCTGAAAAAAAATAGCAAAACCAAGCAAGCAACCAATCACACAATTATAATTTCCCAAATCCCAACCAGCACAATTCAGTTGGTTATAATATTGTAAGATGTTACATTAATCAGAAGAAGCACCAACGATGTCCTGTCTGAGCATAGGAATAATGAACCCTGTCCTCGAAAAAAAACTCAAACTGGTGGCAATCAGAAGAAGGTTCCTTGTAGATAATGTTCTGTACTCCACTCTAATAAATGAATTCGGAACCTCACGGGATTCTATTTCTAAATTACTCTGTTACCTTCAGTTCAGTTCAAGCAACCAGATCCCGCATTAGGTGAAACTCAGTCTCAGAGTTCAGGTGGTGGAGTTCAGATACCATTTCTCCTCCCTCAGGTACTCTCGTCCTTCTCATGGGCTGCCAGAAAATTCTTCAACCCCTGGTTGGGTCACATCTCATGGGCTGCCGGAAAATCTTCAACCCCTGGTTGGGTCCCTTCCTTGATTCTCAGGTGGGTACTTCAACGTCGTTTGGAATGGGTCATAGGATTAACGTGGCCCAAGGATGGATCAGGTGTTTGGGTCGTAGGATTAACGTGGCCCAAGGATGGATCAGGTGTTTGGGTCGTAGGATCAACAAGGCCCAGAAATGGATCAGGATCAGCCAAGGCCCAACGATAATGGCGTGTCTTAAGAACTTATGGCCCGATCAACGATCATGCTGTCCTGACAACTCCTGATTAGCTCTTTAACTTTGAGGAACTTAAATTGCTGGTTTGCCCAAACTTTCAGGACAGGATCACTCCTGGTCAATCAAAATGATGTAAGGCAGCGGCTTTGATGGCTCTTGCTAACAGTCAACCTGCAGAAGGGCGGCCATACAAACTTTCTTCACCGTGACCTCTGCAAAACGGCTGGTACAACAAACTTCTTATCTGAAGTCTTAAAAAAGACTTACAAAGGACCACTCCTGGTCGAGCTTTTGGCCTTTGTATTCAGATATTATTACTATCTCGTCTTATAACTTGCTGGCCATCTTTTGGTGCGGCTGTTACCAGGTTCAATAGTTGTTTTTTCACGTGCCGCTTGAATCTTTCCGCGACGACGTTATTCAACTCCGACTTTGCATAGTTTTATCTTTCTCATTCTCAGGTTCGCATCCTGGTCACGGCACCATTTCGCCTCCTATAACAGTGTGTAATATAAGACGAAGGCCGGTCGTTTGTTTGTTGATAAAACGTTTATTGGCTTAATATAACCAAGCTTCGATGTACACCTCCATTCGCTACTCAAGCTGGGTTCTAACTGCCCATACCAACCCAATACGTCACGATTGAGCATCTCCCTCCCCTTTCAGTCTCAATGCTCAATCGTGCTGTATCGGAGTTTTCCAATAGACCCCAATTATACCTACACTGTTACACGTTCTTCTGGTTTCTGGAGGAACAACCTGTGGTGAACGGAAGGCCCAATATATGATAGTGAGGCTAAGCAGCCATGTGCAGTACATGACGATTCCTTGGGTGAGCCCAGTACCAGAGCACTATGTGTCTGCTCTGCAATTATGGAAGCCTCCTTGGATGGCAGGGAATGCCCATGGTCTGCCCCTTCCTTCACTTTAGGACTGACTGGAATGTCTGTTCTAAATGAGCCAGCTGGAATGGGGATAACACCACAACAGTGAGAGTCAAATGCCCTATGAAACACCCGGGAATTTAACCGGCCAACAAATCCCTGAAGAAGTTGGATAGGCTGGCCGAAAGGTGCAAAACAGGCACAATGCAATTGCTTCTAACACAACATTCCGGACGAATGCAGCAGAAGAAGAAGAACACCAAGGAATGAGACTTGTTGAGAGATGGTATGCCACTTGGCTGGGCACAGGATAATGATGATTTCTGTAGCTGGTTTGTCCTCCAGAGATATGTTCATGTGTATCTTTTCTGTGGTCCACAATAACATTTCTCTGTACTTTCAGATTTGTTTATGTGTATCTTTTCTGTGGTCCACAATAACATTTCTCTGTACTTGCAGAGATGTTCATGTGTATCTTTTCTGTGGTCCACAATAACATTTCTCTGTACTTTCAGATTTGTTTATGTGTATCTTTTCTGTGGTCCACAATAACATTTCTCTACTTGCAGAGGTGTTAATGTGTATCTTTTCTGTGGTCCACAATAACATTTCTCTATACTTGCAGAGATGTTCATGTGTATCTTTTTTGTGGTCCACAATAACATTTCTCTACTTGCAGAGGTGTTAATGTGTATCTTTTCTGTGGTCCACAATAACATTTCTGTATACTTGCAGATATGTTCATGTGTATCTTTTCTGTGGTCCACAATAACATTTCTCTATACTTGCAGACATGTTCATGTGTATCTTTTCTGTGGTCCGCAATAATATTTCTGTATACTTGCAGAGATGTTCATGTGTATCTTTTCTGTTGTCCACAGTAACATTCCTCTATACTTGCAGAGATGTTCGTGTGTATCTTTTCTGTTGTCCACAGTAACATTCCTCTATACTTGCAGAGATGTTCGTGTGTATCTTTTCTGTTGTCCACAGTAACATTCCTCTATACTTGCAGAGATGTTCGTGTGTATCTTTTCTATGGTCCACAATAACATTCCTCTATACTTGTAGACATGTTCGTGTGTATCTTTTCTGTGGTCCACACTAACATATCTCTATACTTGCAGAAATGGTAGATGAGGACAAGAGCTCCTACAGACATGATGTCAGTCAGGCGGAGGATATCGGTGTAGCAGACATTGGCAGTGAGATAATGACTGCTGGCAGTGAGGTAATGACTGCTGGCACTGAGGTAATGACTGTTGGCAGTGAGGTAATGACTGTTGGCAGTGAGGTAATGACTGTTGGCAGTGAGGTAATGACTGTTGGCAGTGAGGAAATGACTGCTGGCAGTGAGGTAATGACTGCTGGCAGTGAGGTAATGACTGCTGGCAGTGAGGTAATGACTGCTGGCAGTGATGAATCTATAGATCCTGATGACCCTCAAGGAGTCACAGCTTCTGGCCCTCAGGGAGCGACAGCTGCTGCTCCTGAAACAGATGATCATAGCCAGGTGGGCAGTGAAGCAGTACCTGTTGTTGCAGTATCTCTCATGTGTCATGATTATGATCTTACTGATAGTGATGAATCTACAGATCCTGATGGTCCTCAGGGAGTCACAACTGCTGCTCCTAAAACAGATGATTGGAGCCAGGTGGACAGTGAAGCAGAATTCATTGCTGTTGAGTCTCCTATGTGTAATGTTAATGTTGATTGTGATGATGAAAGTACTAATATTAGCAGCGAATGTGACAAATTAAATAAAGCCAGTAAATTTCAAACTGGCAAACCCACACACGTACCCAAAAAACCTGACAGATGGAGCATTTCCAATGTCAGGTTTGCAATGACTGGATTCATGGAAACACGTGACAGATTGCTTGTCAGTGAAAAGCCTTACAAATGTGATGTCTGTCCATTACGATCTCTTAAAGCTTGTGAATTAAATAATCACTGACAAACACATACGATAGAAGGGTGTTTCAAATGTGATATGTGTGGTTTGGGATTTACTCAGTTCAGGCATCTAGAAAGGCATGTAAAATTACATACACAAGAAGCACCTTTCCAATGTGATATATGTGAGTTAAAGTTTACCAACGCCTGTGATTTAAGTGGACACAGAGTGACCCACACAGGAAAAAAGCCTTATAAGTGCATTATCTGCGGTATAGAATTTTCATGCAGTGATAACTTAAAGAGGCATGCAAAATTACATGGAGGAGAAAAGTCATTTGTGTGTAATGTTTGTCAGATGGCAGTTGTTGAAAGTTGTGATTTAAAAAGACACAAAAGAATACATGTGAAAGAGATCTCTGGCAAGTCACATGCTTTTATCAAACAGTCAACTTATGCCACGAAAACAAGCAAATCCAATTTAATGAATCAGAAGTCTTATGCGTGTGATCTGTGCAGTGCAGCCGTCACTAAATACACTTCTCTGATTACACATCTCCAGATGCACACAGGAGAGAAGCTTCATGCTTGTGGCCTTTGTCAAGCAGCATTTATTGACATAGACAAACTGAATGACCACAGAAAGACTCATGCCCTCAAGAAGCCTACTGCGTACAGGCGCCAGGCTTTTCAAGTGTGATGTGTGCGAAATTAAATTTGTCTATGGTTATGAGTTGAAGCTACATTTGTTTAAACATACAGGTGAGAAACCCTTCAAATGATATATTTGTGGTAAGGAGTTTGTCCGGCCATTTCTTTTCAAAAGACACAAATTAAATCACCTGAAAGAGAAACCTTACAAGTGTGACATTTGTGACGCAGGGTTTGTCAGCTCATGTAATCTGTTGTGACGCAGGGTTTGTCAGCTCATGTAATCTGTTGTGATGCAGGGTTTGTCAGCTCATGTAATCTGTTGTGACGCAGGGTTTGTCAGCTCATGTAATCTGTTGTGATGCAGGGTTTGTCAGCTCATGTAATCTGTTGTGATGCAGGGTTTGTCAGCTCATGTAATCTGTTGTGATGCAGGGTTTGTCAGCTCATGTAATCTGTTGTGATGCAGGGTTTGTCAGCTCATGTAATCTGTTGTGATGCAGGGTTTGTCAGCTCATGTAATCTGTTGTGACGCAGGGTTTGTCAGCTCATGTAATCTGTTGTGATGCAGGGTTTGTCAGCTCATGTAATCTGTTGTGATGCAGGGTTTGTCAGCTCATGTAATCTGTTGTGACGCAGGGTTTGTCAGCTCATGTAATCTGTTGTGATGCAGGGTTTGTCAGCTCATGTAATCTGTTGTGACGCAGGGTTTGTCAGCTCATGTAATCTGTTGTGATGCAGGGTTTGTCAGCTCATGTAATCTGTTGTGATGCAGGGTTTGTCAGCTCATGTAATCTGTTGTGATGCAGGGTTTGTCAGCTCATGTAATCTGTTGTGATGCAGGGTTTGTCAGCTCATGTAATCTGTTGTGATGCAGGGTTTGTCAGCTCATGTAATCTGTTGTGATGCAGGGTTTGTCAGCTCATGTAATCTGTTGTGATGCAGGGTTTGTCAGCTCATGTAATCTGTTGTGATGCAGGGTTTGTCAGCTCATGTAATCTGTTGTGATGCAGGGTTTGTCAGCTCATGTAATCTGTTGTGATGCAGGGTTTGTCAGCTCATGTAATCTGTTGTGATGCAGGGTTTGTCAGCTCATGTAATCTGTTGTGATGCAGGGTTTGTCAGCTCATGTAATCTGTTGTGATGCAGGGTTTGTCAGCTCATGTAATCTGTTGTGATGCAGGGTTTGTCAGCTCATGTAATCTGTTGTGATGCAGGGTTTGTCAGCTCATGTAATCTGTTGTGATGCAGGGTTTGTCAGCTCATGTAATCTGTTGTGATGCAGGGTTTGTCAGCTCATGTAATCTGTTGTGATGCAGGGTTTGTCAGCTCATGTAATCTGTTGTGATGCAGGGTTTGTCAGCTCATGTAATCTGTTGTGATGCAGGGTTTGTCAGCTCATGTAATCTGTTGTGATGCAGGGTTTGTCAGCTCATGTAATCTGTTGTGATGCAGGGTTTGTCAGCTCATGTAATCTGTTGTGATGCAGGGTTTGTCAGCTCATGTAATCTGTTGTGATGCAGGGTTTGTCAGCTCATGTAATCTGTTGTGACGCAGGGTTTGTCAGCTCATGTAATCTGAAGACATGTTCATGTACACACAGGAGAGAAGCCCTACAAATGTGCTGTTTGTGACATGAGTTTTTCCAGATCTTCTCAACTGAAAAGGCATGAAGGCACCCACACGGGAGAGAAGCCCCATTAATGTGTGGTCTGTAAGATGAATTTCATAGAAAGTTATGAACTGAAAAGGCACCAGTGGAGGCATACAGAAGAGAAGCCCTACAAGTGTGATATTTGTCAGGCAGAGTTTACAAGGGTTAGTATTTTTAATAAGCATAAATGAAAACACTCCAACTGGACATCTCAACCATTGGATGACTTCTTTTTTTTCGCATATCCTTTACAGGACATTAGGAAAGTCGTAATCTGCTTCCCCAAGGACTCGGGAGTTAACGGCCTGGGAAGGCCATCTAGGCCAATGCTGCGACTTTTGCATTTGATGTCTACAAGGGCTTCCAGGGTAAACAAGAGACAGTGGCGGTAGCTCTTGACCTGGAGGATACATATAACAGGGTCAGGTATGATCGGTTGATACACACACTGTTGGACATGGAAATCTGCCCTTGCCTTGTTAGATGGGTTGCGGCAGTCCTTTATGAGCGTAAGGTTGCATTGCGCATGGGTTCCTGGACTTCTGATCCCTGTACTATTACCCCTGGATTGCTGCAGGCCATGTCCCCAGTGCTCTTTAATGTCTACACCAGCAAAATCGCAGCTATTGAGACACCAGGTGTGGGTAGAATCTTGACATTTGCAGATGATGTGCTGGTGTACTGACAGGGCAGAGACAGGGCCAGTCTGGCGAAAGACTTACAGGTGGCAGTAAACAGGGTAGCGGAGTGGTGCTGGGACGCAGAGGCCATTATACACCCAGACAAGGCATCGGTTGTGTGGTACTCCCTGGATAACCGGATCGTCAAGGCAGATGTCCCAGGTATTATGTTGAATGGATGTCCTCTTAGTCGAGAGAGTAAATTGAAGTACTTGGATATCACATTTGACAGGTGTTTGTATTTTAAGGATCATGTGGAGGCCTCGGTGGTGAAGGCTGGTAGGGGACTTAATGCATTGAGGGCTATGGCAGCAACCGGGATAAATCAGAGGATGCTGCACAGGCTCTTTCAGTAGTTAATCATTCTGTCATTGAGTATGGTATGGGGCTGCTGACAGTATCAAAGAGCCAACTTGAAAGGTTGGAGCTCATACAGAATGCTGCCATGTGGTTAATACTGGCGTGCACAAAGGACACACCAATTATCTGCATGAGGCATATCCTGGCACTACCAACAATGACGGACAGTCATAGGGTCCTTCAGACCAAATGGTACCTGAGTGTTGCCACAGACAGGGATCACCCGCTGCATGCAGCAATGGATAAGGTCAAGGGTCATAGACTAAGACGAGGCAGGTCCTGGATGGCACAGGCAGAACTTTCTATAAGTCAGGTGTGTGATCTAGAGACCATCAATCGTGAAAGAGAGTGGGTTGAAGTTCCAGAAGACATCACGGACTGGCACAATGTCATAATAACACTGGGTCGTGAGTGCAGAGAATGGGCAGCGGGACACACTGAGTTTGAAGTGCAACAGCTGATTCAGAGCAACGCATATCAAGGTGACATAGTAATCTACACCGATGGGTCAGTGGTGAGAAACAGACGAAGTGGCTGGGGCTTTATTGCAAAGGCTAATGGACGAGTCTTGAAAAAGGAGAGTCTGGCATATAAGACTACGACCTCCAGCATGAGAATGGAGGCGGAGGCAGTAACAGCGGCATTCCGGTGGCTAGAGGAGACCACTGCAACACACGTTGTATTCATTACGGATTCAAAGAGTATGCTTAGCAAGGTGGAAAAAGGAATGTTTCGTGTGGAATGGCTCTCGTCGCTTCAGAGGTCACAGATTGTGAGAATTGTATGGATATTTTGCCCTGGCCATGCGGGGGTATGGGGGAATGAACAGGCTGATAGGCTAGCAGGGAATGTACCTCTTTGTGGTAGTTTGCCTATGGACAAGGGGAAGGTGGTCATGCGCTTCTGGGACCAGGTGAAGAAGGCGGAGAACAGATTGAGAACTCATATGTGGAAAGAATGAGATTTCGGGGGATCGGCAGGGGTTCTGGAAGAATCTCAAAACTGAGAGGGAAGACCAGGAGAACTTTTAATCGGATAGCAGTGGGAGTGATTAGTAGTATGACTCTTCGCTGGCTGTTGAACGAGGGGACGGATCACGTATGGGAATGTCCTGAGTGTAGTGATGTCGGTTCTCAACTCAACTTACAAGTCATTGCTGTCAACATCAGCATCTTTCAGCTGATTATTGATTTCTTGGCAAGATTACTCTCAGTAGTTTGCCATTGCTTTCTGAGTAGCCGGCTCACATCTGCCACCGATTCTCGCACACGTCACGTTACTCATGAGAGTATATGTGATTACGGAGAAAGTCGCTAACCCCTAAGCCAGGGAGACCAGCTATTGTATGACTAGGGTGCTGCAATGTAAAGTGTTTCTGTGAATGAGTTAGCGTGCACATTTGTGAGATATTATGATTCTCAGGGATCCTTCTAGACATTTTACAGGGATCGAAGCATTCTGGGGAAATTCCAGAAAAGGCACTTTAGAACTTCAGAGTTGGGAAAATGAAAAATAAACAGAGATATATCATAAAATTTCTGCATCAATGTCAGAAAACTAGACAGCTTGTAAAAGACAGTTTTGCATTTTTCAAACTTTGTTTGTCTGTTGTACCGGCTCTGTGGCATAAGGGTTATGAATGCAATTCGTAATCCTGTATACAGCGTTCAAAGCACAGCTGGGGGTGATTTGGAAGGAGACCACCTTGCATTGGTTTCTTTACAATGATATAAGTGCTGGTCGTTCAGAAAGCAATGGCAAACTATTGAATGTAAGCGTGCCCTTGAATCACAGCCATAAAATGCTGGGGTTGACTGCTACATCTTGTATAGAATATGCCATTGGCTAATGTAAGCCATACAAATGTAGCAAATAAGGACAATATAAATGGTTCTGGTCATTTATGGTAAAGGGTAAACACGCTGTTTAACGATCGGTATGAATACATGACTGCCATAACTTGAGTCTTTGAGACTGTGCTTGGTTGACAGTGTCATAAATGGTGCGGTATACATGAGAATGAACATTGAATATCACTTGTAAAGATGAAAATGACGCTATGTTCAACGTGCATGTTAGGCATGGCAAGAAGTGAGCTGTGATTGCACATTGTGAACATTACATTTGATTTTGTGTGAATAATGGAATGTCTTTAGTGTGTATACACATATGTAAACAATATAAAATAACACAAAGTAACTTAGCTTTATAGAACAGGATTACGAAACGTACAGGATGTTGCAGCGGCTAGTCTTCATCAGCAAACAAATACATACACAAAACACAACATATAGTCACGAATAAGCTGTGTACACAGCTTGGGATCCTGAGATCAGTAGCAACATTTTTTTTCTTCAAATTTTCATTTTCACTTCATTGCTCTAATTTTTTCATCTTTTTATTCTTCTCATCCTGTCCTTATGCCTTAATATAGTCACCGGAGGATCTTCTCCGTGACTATATGTTGTGTTTTGTGTATGTATTTGTTTGTTGGTGAAGGCTACTCGCTGCAACGTCCTATATGTTTCATAATTCTGTTCTGTAAAGCTGCATTACTTTGTGCTATTTTATATTGTTTAGATTTAGTTAGTCGCGGTTCCAACTTCACGGCAACGCGTCATCCCCATTATGCTCCATTCCTGTGCCAGTGAATATCACATAAAATGCTCCTCACTGTCTAATGTGAAAAGTGCAACAGACAGGAGTCTCTGCAATCCAACAGCCCGCACAGGTACACTGTGCATAATGCTGCCACCAGAATGCCAACACAAAAGTCATACATGAAAATTACAGTTCATCGTCGATGGAATCGGCAGTCACCAGACAGACTTCATTGACCCGGGTTTTCTCACATGGCTCTGCCTCTTTCTGCAGGGCGACCTGCTGAAAGCGCCGCACAAAGCACGAACTCCATAGCTCCAGCATCGACTCCCAGGAGTCTCCTGAAAAATGCACCCGTTAACCGAAAAGGCAAATCAGTCAATTCAGCAACAGCCATTCGCCATTGTTCCGAACATGCAGTTCACTGTACAAACAAAAGAGGACAGATGTAAAAGCATTCCACATGAAATCACAGCTCACAGTGTCATGCCATGCACTCACTCAGTAGCAGGGTGACGGAACCATATAATACCAGTCCAACATGAGGAAAATGCGAATGCAAACCGCAGCCACAAGGAGAAATATTCCAGAGGCTGTTGCGGTTCACTGCCTAACCGCCATGCTGGGGACCGGAAGTCCATATTGTTTAGATTTCCGCAGCTTTACCGCATTTATTATCTACTAGCTGACACGGCCCGGCTTCGCCCAGTCCCTGGTGGGAAGCATCTCATTTAATTCATATAAGTAGTCATATAAGTTCCCGTTCCCGTTACCGATTATCTGTCTGTCTGTCTGTCTGACCTGGCCCGGCATCGCACAGCTCCTGGTGTGAAGCATCTCATTTAATTTATATAAGTAGTCATATAAGTTCCTGTTCCCGACTGTCTATCTGTCTGTCTGTCTGTCTATCTGTCTGCCTGACCCTGTCCGGCTTCATTAAATTCATAAAGAACGTTCTTCCACACACCATCCATTATTTTTAATGAAAACTCTTTCTAATCACCTGCATGACTACAGTAACTTCTTAAGCAAAAAAAGATGAGTTACAATGTTATGCATTGTGCATTATTTTTATGAAAACTTTGAAAATGCCTTACAGATTGTATCATTATTTATTATAACTCATATGCCGGTACATAACTATGGACAAAGAGTTTATAAATCTTTGAAAACGATGCCACAATATGACTATAAGTTATACAGAAAAGTTATGCCCCTTGAAATAACTTTTACAGAGTTAGGTCCCCTGAGATATATGAAATTATGATGAAAAATGAAATAATACTGAGTAAGCAGGCGATTTCACACTAACAAAATATGACAGTGGGCAGCTCTGGAATGAAAGAAAGGCGTGTAGAAAATTTCATCTCAATCGGATGGGCCGTTCGCGAGCGCACAAAGGACAGACAGACAGACAGACAGACAGACGGAGATCCTAATTTATATATAAGATTCATATTCTTGTATACACAAAGACGTACATGTGTGTGAGTGCATACACACAGACATACATTTGTGTGAGTACATGCAGACATGTGCCAAATGCCAAACCCAATTTTGAAAATGTCACTTGTAAAACACTTAACACTTGCTGATGTTGGATGCAATGCCTGATTGTGCCTTTATGATAGTATTAACTTGTGATTTTGTTGTTATTATTATTGATAACCCACCTCCTTTGCCCAAATGAGCAGCTGCTGTTGATGAACGAAAAGAGTTGATACTTGTTCAGGATGTTCTTACCACAGGGCAGAGTTCTGAAAATATTTAATACTTGTTTTGTATTTTCATATTAAGACAAAGCAGAGTTCTAAAAGCAAGTGCCTTGACCACAGGTTTAGTCTGTGACATGTGAATGATAGTTGAGCAAGTTTATAATTAAAATGTAGTCACGCCACAAAGTATTTTTTTTTTTATGATGACTGTGCATAGAGCATCATATTATTTACGATTGGAAGAGGTTGGTTGGCATGAGTTTCCAGCCTGGCACATGCTGTCCTTGTGAATGCTTCCATTTTTATGTACATATTTTTCTATTTATTTTCCAATTGTTCATTTATAAAGTACGGGTTTATACTGCATACCTGTGTTTGTTTATTGTGTTGTTTGTCAAATCAGCATGCCTGCTGTCTACCCTGGGATGGACTAACCAAATTTGAAGAAGGAGGCAGTACACACTGTCCGTTGACAGCGATGCTTACAAATACAACAAACACCAGTTTAAGTCTGTGTGGACTTCAATTCAATTTCAATTTGACATTCTATTTCAATTTGAGCATTCTTGAAAGTTGCCTGTTTACAAGTTGACTTTTGAGAATCAATTTCAAAAAATTACTTGGTAATGGTAATTTCAAGCTCATTGCATCAAATTGATCTATCATCATCAACATGTGCCCGGCTAGATGATGTAGGCATATATCTGTAATCTCAGTCCCTGGTGTTTGAGGTCAGTTCCATGAGTGTTACTCCTCCTTGCCACCATCTTAAATCTTCCAGCATTGATTGTCTTTGTCTACCACTGATCTTTCCAGTCATAATGTCCAAAGCTTCTCATCACATTACCAAAGAACATTGTTTACACAGATGACATCAGTAAAATATTGCACGATTTGTTGCCTGGCATATTTCATTGCATCTCGTCAGGTGCATACTGTAGAGGTATATATCATGTTATGTGAACAAGTGAATGATACTTTGACTGAAATATGATGTGCATCGTTACTGACTTAGCACGAATGTGTAGAAAGTTATATCCTTGGAAGTCTAACACTTAGCAGGAAGTCCCTCTGTTGACATAGTTTTAAAAAGTTAGTTGCATACCCTTTACAGGACGTAACTGTCAACCCCAGCATTTTTTAGCTGTTCAAGATTCCTGGGCAAGTTTACGTTCAGTAGTATGTTATTGCTTTCTGAACGACCGGCACCCATACCATTTCGTAAAAAAACCAACTTAAGGTGGTCTGCTGCCAAATCGCACACCGCTGTGTTTTGAACGTGGTATCTGGGATTACAAACTGCGTTCGTAAAACCTTCAACACGGAGCCGGTGTTTACATAGTTCTGGCTGGAATTTTATGTTCTTCTTCTGCGTTCATCCGGAGTTTTTTTTTCAGGATGCGATTGCGTTGTGCCTGTTTACAGCAGAGCTGCGTTCTTGCACCGGGAGGCCGACACATCTGACTTCTGCGGGCATTTGTTGACCGGGTTAACCTTCCCGGAATTTTATGTTCTACTTTTGTTAGTATTTTCTGGGCATTTATTGTTAGTTTCTCTGGTAGTCTTTTTTTCTTTGGTTTGCACTATCTGGCTACAATGTCCAATGGTTGCTACAGATCTTTTGCAGTTTAAGCAAATAATACTGTCTCATGTGCATATCATAGATTGTTTATATTGCAACCTCAAACTCGTATTCTTGGGGAGTCTCCATGGTTGTTTTGGTTACTTCGCCTGCCTCACACTCCAAAGGTTGTGGGTTTGATTCTGGGCCACGCCATTTGGTTAATGGATGCAATTGTCTCGGAGACTCCAGAGGGTTGTCGCTGGAGCTACAAAGTCTGTGCTTTCTGCTATGCTTTCGGCAGGACACCCTGCAGAAAGAGACAGCCATATGGGATCAAACCCGGTGCAATAAAGTCAATCCTCTGGCTTTTTACACTCGTATTTTGAGTATGCCATTGATCAATCTCATGATTTCACCATAGAAATACCAAAGATGTCCGATGACAAAACACACCCTTGTCTTACACCTTGCTCTATCTGGTTATAATTGCCTACTTTCTATCTGGTTATAATTGCCTACTTTCTATCTGGTTATAATTGCCTACTTTCTTTCATGAGCATGGTGAGACGAGGAGTTGATCCTTGGGCTCGCTGTCCGCTAAGAGAGGGGAGACTGTCCTCCGTGCATTCAGGCCTACAAAATGTGACAGCTCTAGCACATCACAGCCCTGTGCCAGGTTCCTCCTTGCGGTTGTGTTGTCTTGTTTGTGAACATGCATCTGACAACAGGTAAATGTGGTACGTGGGAAATGTTCACAAACACTACAGAAACCATAGCTCGAAGCTGAATGCACGGAAGCCAGTCTCTGTAACTTACGTGTTACAGAAACATCCATCAAATACTGCATCCATTAAATATGTAATCCATACTTAGTCCATGAACTACTTCATCCATACTGCATCCATTAAATACTTCATCCATACAGCATCCATTAAATACTTCATCCATACTGCATCCATGAAATACTTCATCCATACTGCACCTATGAAATACTGCATCCATACTTAGTTAGTCTTTCCTCTTGAGCCTAAGGCGGCGCATAGGGCAGAAGTCATGGCTCTCCATATTTGGTGGTTCGCTGCTACCTGTTGTGGATCTTGGATGTTTACTTGGCCATTGAATGAGCCTTCTCTGATGATGGTTCTACGCAGGGTCTCTCTTGGTCTTCCCCGTTTTCTCTTCCCTACTGGTAACCATATGAGGGCTTGGTAGTCTTGTCCATTCTGAGCAAATGGCTGATGTAATTCCAGCGGCATTTTCTTATAAAGTTGGATACTTCTTCTTCTTCTTCGTTCATCCGGAGTTTTTTTTTTCCGGATGTGATTGCGTTGTGCCTGTTTACAGCAGAGCTGCATTCTTGCGCCGTTAGGCCGACACATCCGACTTCTGCAGGCATTTGTTGACCGGGTTAACCTTCCCGGGTAAAGTTGGATACAATATCTTGCTTAGTCTCTTGTCTTATTTGCGTATTGGTTCTGAAATCTGTCCAGTGGAGATTTAGAATTCTTCTAAGACATTTGATCTCAAAATTGTCTAATTTCATATCTAAAGCTAATGTTGATCTCCAACTCTCACATCCATACGTTAGCACTGGAATCACACGAGTTGAAGATTTTTAGTTTTGTGTGTTTGCTGAGTGTCTTTGACTTCCAGATGTTTGACAGTTTATTAAAGGCACCAGATGCCAGTGCGATTCTATATGATATTTCTGGTGCTGAGTCCCATGTAGATGTCATTTTGCTTCCTAGGTGTGTGAAGCTGTTGACTTTTTCAACAACGTAGTTGTTTAATTTGGTGCCATCTGAACTGTTGGTAAGATCAATAGTTTTTGTTTTTGCGGTGTTAATTTGGAGACCAATTTGTCCTGAAACAATTTTGGAGATGGTTTATTTTCTCTTGGGCATCTGGGTGCATTGAACTCAAAAGCACTATGTCGTAGGCAAAGTCCAGGTCTTCTAGAATTTTGTCAACCCAATGGATACCCATATTTGTGTTGTCTGTGCATTTGCGCATGACCCAATCGATAGCTATTCCAAAGAGCATCGGTGACAAGACACAACCCTGTTTCACTCTCATTTCCACTTAGAACCAGTCAGAGTTGCCAGATTCTGTTCTTACACAGAAACGTGTCTCTTTGTAGAAAGATTTTATGACGTTGGTATATTTGGTAGGAAAACCATAGATGTTAAGTAGGTTCCAAAGTGAAGGACGGTGGATACTGTCGAAGGCTTTTTGAAAGTCGACAAAGTTATTGATTAATTTCGATTGGAATTCTACGGAGTCTTCAATGATTATTCTGAGGGTGAAAATATGGTCTATACATGGCCGTTTTGGTCTGAAGCCTGCTTGTTCTTCTCTGAGCCTTTTATCTCTAGACTTTTTCAATCTCTCAAGTAACATGCTACAAACATGTTGTCCTGGTACTGACAGTAGGGTGATACCACGCCAGTTATTGCAATCAGACATATCGCCTTTTTTGGCAGTTTGAAAATTACACCATCTTTCCACTGTTGTGGTGGGGATTCGTTTTGCCAGATTTCATAGATCAACTGTAACAAACGTTGTAAGGTATTCTCATCTGCTGCTTTGAGAATTTCTCCTGAGATGTCGTCTTCACCAACAGCTTTGTTGTTCTTCAAATTTGTAAGGGCTGCTTTAATCTCTTCCATGGCGAATGGCTCACAGGAGGCATCTAGTGGGGGCATGGTGGTTTCTCCATCCAAGTTGGGAACAATGTCAGGCTGCCATCTATTTAATATTTCTTTGAAATGTTCTGCCCATCGTTACTTTTGGTAGTCATAGGATAACAGTAGTTTACCTTGTTTGTCTTTGATGGGTATGTTTGGTGTAGGTGAGTGATTGCATAGTTGTTTCATGATGTGGAATACAGCTTTGTTGTTTCC
Organism: Cepaea hortensis; assembly: GCA_963921405.1. Classification (NCBI taxonomy): domain Eukaryota; kingdom Metazoa; phylum Mollusca; class Gastropoda; order Stylommatophora; family Helicidae; genus Cepaea; species Cepaea hortensis. The sequence continues at coordinate 7,590,957 of OY992887.1, read as the reverse complement.
AGTTTTGGCAGTTGATTCGGTGTCGTCGGCCAAGTTGTGTATAAAAGTTCTGTTTATCTTTTCGTGCGCTTGATTTCACCTCTTTATCAAACATGGAGTATTTTTGCTTATGGGTTTCATATGTAGATGTGTCTTTTTTAGAAAGAAGTGTTAGTTTTGCTTTCTTTCTTTCTTGTATCTTCGTCCAGGTGTTATCGCCTAGCCACTTCTTCTGTCTTTGAACGTAGCCGACTGTGTTTGTTGCCGCATTTAGCAGGGTCTCTTTCAGGAAATTCCAATTTTCGTCAATGTTATTTCATTGCTCGATATACTTTTTTTTTTTTGGTTAGCGTAGATGTTTTGCACCTCTGAGTTGAATGTGAGGTGGTGTTCTTTAGTCAGTAGGGACTCGGGGTTTATTTTCTTGATTCTATGTGTTTTGTAGTATTAAGCTTTATTTTTAGCTTGGCTATGCAGAGATTGTGATAGCTACCACTACCAGCATCTGCTCCTCTGTAAGCTCTGACATCTTGTAGTGTACTGATGAACGGAAACTGGCACTAAAGCAAAAATGGTCTATCTGATTTTTGTTTTGTGTGTGATACTATCAGGCGAATTCCACGTGATTTTATGTATATCTTTATGTGGAAATAAAGAGTTTGCTATTATAAGATTTGCCATTTCACAGAATTCTAGTAGTCGCTCTCCGTTTTGGTTCATGTCCCCTAGACCGTGGATTCCTATATATTTCTCGACACCGGTATTGTCAGACCCTATTTTGGCGTTGAAATCACCCATTACAGTAACAAAACAATATCGTGTTTGGGTGATAAGTTGATGGTACCAATTAGTTGGTTGTAGAAATTATCTTTGTTGATGTCGGTATCATCGTAGGTAGGTGCATAGCACTGTATGAGTGTTAGCTTGAAATATTTTGTTTGGTAACGCGCTGTTATGATTCTGTCGTTTACTGGTTCCCAACTGATTAGTGATCTTTCTGCATTTTTTTGACATGATGATAGCGACTCCGTTCGAATGATGGTTGTCAGTTCTTCCTGAATAAATTATGTGTCTTTGTTCTTAGTTAAGAAACGTTTTACCTGAGTCAATCCATCTGCATTCGCTAACCCCGAGAGCATCTAGGTTATATTCATTCATAACACTACACACCTGAGTAGTTTTACCTGTCTGGTACATAGTTTTACCATTCCAATTATCAGTCTTGAAAGTATCCTTGGAGTTTAGCAAGTTTGAGTGACGCATCATAACATTAAATCCAAAAATTGATTCATACTGCACCCATGAAATACATCTTCCATACAGCTCCATTAAATACTTCATTAATACTGCATCCATGAAATACTGCATCCTTTAAGTACTGCATCCATTAAGTACTTCATCCATACTGGATCAATTAAATATTTCATCCATATTGCATCCATTAAATACTTCACTGTTGTGGAAGTTTTGGGCACATCGATGGATGGGCCCTCACTGTCGTCGGAATATTCCTGATCACGCTCTGGATCTGTATGGCGGATTCCCATATGGCTATGTCTCTTTCCGCAGGGCGGCCTGCCGAAAGCATCGCACAAAGTACGAACTCCGTAGCTCTAGCGATGACCCCCAGGAGTAACAGAGAAAATGCACCCGTGAACCGAAAGAGGTAGCCCGGAATCGAACCTTCTGAGCGCGAGGCAGACGACTTGACCACTTCGTTACGGAGATTCACGGAGACCAATCGGCTATCGATAGATAATTAAGTCAGTATAATTAGGGTCGTAATTACTTCCTAGAACATTTCCAGGCATCTATTTTAGTCCGGGGCGATCTGGGGAAGCACCGGGGATTTGAAGGATACCGACATTTTCAAATGATGTCTTTGAATACGGGCAGCCCCTCTGCTGTGTGTCCACCGTGACGAGGTAGAGGGGCTTGTGCGTCCCAATGACCCCAAGAGCTATGCCGACGGTAGCACAGCTACTGGTAGGGTCGGACAGGTCAAGGGAGAGGGACCAGACGAAGAGACACACAAACCTGCTGCCTTGTAGGTAGACTGGGGACAGTCAAAGGCTAGGGAAAGCACCTCGAATAAATGCTTGTCGAAATCGGATGTACTGAGCCACAGGCTTGACAAAGCAGTGCAACGTAACTTAATTCATGATGTCACAAATCAAAATTAATCGTTATGGTGCTAATCCCGTGAAGTCCCATCAGGCGGCGATAGTGCCGGGCCCCCTGCCTCGAGGGGGTCCACCCATGACTACTGGTGGTCACCTTCCCCTGTGCTGTGGAGTCAAGGCACAGAGGAGTAGGTTAAGTGCTATTGACCAAATACCCCGGACACTCAACATACTACAGTGGAATGCCGAAGGAGTTTACAAGAAGAAAGACTCCCTAACACAGCGTCTTCATACAGATAGAATAGATGTGGCATGCATTCAAGAGACACACCTCAACGCCAATCACAAATTCTCAGTCAGAGGATATCAGGCCACACGTTTCGACCGCGAAGGACACAAAGGAGGAGTTCTAATACTTACACGAAATACAATACCTTGCAGCGAAGTATCTGTGATCTCTGACAACCAAACGGAAATTATAGGTGTTGATATAATGATAAAGGAAGTGAAAATAAGAATCTACAATCTGTATAGCCCAGCAGATAAGGACCTTACACTCTCAAACATGAAAATAACTGACACAAACTGCATTATTGTCGGAGACTTTAATAGCCGTTCAGAAAGATGGGGATACCCAGATACTGACAAAAGAGGAGATGAATTGGAGGACTGGGAAATAGACTCAAATCTCCATCTACTCAACAAAGCGGATGACACACCGAGCTTCTACTCCAGAAGATGGCTTTCCACTTCTACTCCAGACTTAGCTTTCTGCACAGGAGACATCCTCCACAAAATCGATCGCCATGTGCTGGACCAATTAGCAGGTAGTGACCACAGACCAATCAAGCTTGTAATGAATATGGAGTATGTTCCACAGGAGCAAAAGCCCTTGCCCCGCTGGAATTACAAACGAGCAGATTGGGACAGATTTGCCATACTAACAGACAAATATTGTGAAAACATAAATACACGATATGGCAACATGAAGCAAATGGTGGAAAGTCTAAACAGAGCAATAATACAGGCAGCCACTGAGTCTATTCCAAGAGGAGCGAGGAAAAATTACAAACCATACTGGACTGAAGAACTACAAAGTTTGGAGGACAAAGTTGAAGATGCCAGGAAGACAGCAGAGAGAGAACAAACAATTGAAGCGAACATCTCTCCCAAAGCCATCTCAGCAAAATATAAAAGAACATTAAATCAAACAACAAGAGATTGTTGGAGAGAAAAAACAGAAAACCAGAATTTTGACAGGGATGGAAACAAACTATGGAAACTTGTGAAAGCCATGAAAAATGAAGGACCTAGAAACAAACAAATAACAATTAAACAAGGAAATGCCTTGCTTACAGGAAAAAAGGCTGCAAATACACTAATGGAACACTATGCAAATGCAAACCACATTGATATTACAACCGAACAGAAGAAAGCAATCAAAGACAAACAGATACATCATAGAAATACAGAGACAGCAGCAGAATAAGTGATGGCAAATCTAACAATGGAAGAAATGGAACAGGCAATGAATACCCTAAAAAAGAAGAAATCACCGGGAAAGGATGGAATCACAAATGAAATGCTAATAGGACTAGGCACCAAGGCAAAGAAGAAACTACTAGCAGTCCTAAATAACAGCTGGAAGAGAGGAATAGTCCCACAGGCATGGAAGGAAGCTATACTAATACCAGTCCCAAAGAAAGGAAAAGACCTGGAAGAACCAAATGGCTATCGACCTATCAGTCTACTTAGCTGTGTAGGAAAATTAATGGAACGCATTATCAATGGCAGGCTAACATGGCATCTGGAATAAAACAAACTCTTAACACCACACCAAGCAGGATTCAGAAAGTACAGATCCACTGAAGATCAAATAACATATATAGCTCAGGAAATAGAGGATGCCTTCCAAGAGAAAAAGCACACACTAGCAGTCTGGATAGATTTAGAAAAAGCATTTGATAAAGTATGGAAGGAAGGACTGAAAGTAAAACTGCAAAAAATGCATGTTTGTGGAAAAATGTATAAATGGATCAGCCACTACCTTGAGAACAGAACTGCCAGGACAAAAGTACAAGGACAAACAAGCAAAATGATGCTGTTGGAGCAAGGTGTCTCTCAAGGAGGAGTTCTTTCACCAACATTATTCCTAGCATATATAAATGACATCACAGAACATTTTCCAGCCAGAGTACACACATCCTCCTTTGCAGATGACCTAGCCATATGGACATCTGAAGAATATACTAGTACAGCTAACAGCAGAATACAGCAAGCCTTATTAGCGCTAGAGGACTGGTCAAAATCATGGCTAGTGAAGATAAGTGAGGAGAAAACAACATGCACAGTGTTCTCCCTCTCAAATAAAACTCAGCAACCTAAGTTGGTATTGAATGGAAAAATATTGCGCCATGAAGAAAATCCAAACTATCTAGGAGTCACCTTTGATCGTCGCCTGACATGGAAGACACAGGTTGAGAAAAATCGAACAAGAGCAAGGCAAAGAATGGCAATCATGAAAAAGCTTGCTGGTACAACGTGGGGAGCAGATGAGAAAGTTCTCAAGAAGTTATATACTGGACGGGTGAGGCCAGTACTGGAATATGGCATTGCAGCTTGGGCAACAGCAGCTAAGTCAAACTTTAACAAAATAAGTAGAGTCCAAAACCAAGGAATGCGAATCATAACTGGAAGCCTGAAGACAACGCCTATTAATGAACTAGAAAAGATCACTTGTTTACAACCAATGCAGGACAGAAGAGATAGCAGAGCCCAGCAACAAGCAGAAAAATTTAGAAGATTGACAGACCACCCTATGTATAAATGGTTTAGTGGTTTTGGAAAGGGAAGACTGAAGAGTAGCAACTTTGTAGAAACTGCAAAACGAAAGATTAGGGCAGATCCCATACTTAACATATCAACAGTCAAGCCCATTTACAATGCAGACAACTTCCCAGCTTGGAGACAGCAGCAACTGCCTGAGATGATAGAAAACATTCCTGGTATTGAGAAAAAGAACACTCAGAATGAAACCGAAAGAAGAAAAATAACCCTCAACTACATAAAAGAACATTACCCAAGCAGCAATTGGACCCATGCATATACAGATGGATGAGCCAAAGATTCAATTAAAAATGGAGGAGGAGGAATTCTCCTTAATTTAAAAAATGGAGTGAAAAAAACACAATCAGTGGCAACTGGAAAATTTTCAAGTAACTTCAAAGCGGAGGTAGAGGCTTTGAAAACTGCAGCAGAAATGCTCTTGATGGAGGAAAATAAAGAGAAGCAAATAGCTATCTTCACAGATGCAAAGTCAGCTGTCTCGATACTGAAGAGCAAAAACAGCACAGAACTAGCTGACCTAAGAGCAGCACTCCATGGTCTATGCCAGAAATCCAAAAAAGTTGTAATACAGTGGATCCCATCACATTGCAATATACCTGGAAATGAAGAGGCAGACAGACTAGCAAAAGAGGGTGGACGATTACCACAGCCTGACATAGACATAACCTATAATGAGGCAAAAAGGTTTATAAAAAGCACTTATAGAACCAAATGGGAATCAGAGCATCCAGGCCACCAGAAGGATGATGCATATTACAAACTCGACCGAAGAGAACAAGTAGCAATCTTCAGACTCCGCACAGGACATAACAGGCTGAAACACCACTTGTTCAATAAACTAAAGATAGGAGATACCGATGAATGTAATTGTGGAACTGGTAAAATGACAGCTAAACATTTGCTGCAGGAGTGCCCAATATATGCAGAACAGAGAAAGATATTTTGGCCCACGCCTGCTTCATATGAGGACAAGCTCTATGGAGATATCAACAAGCTCAAGTTGACTACAGCTTACTTTAACTACATTCAGGTTATCATCTAAAGGTGCATGAAGATGTATTTAGACTGCCACACTTCATACCACAGGTATGTCGGTTACAAAAGCGTCCCAGAGGCATGAAATGGAATATTGCTTGGATAGCACATCCATTACGTGGAAAGTCCGAATCAAAAGCTCACTGTGTGGGCTTCATAAAAGGTGGAAAAAGTGTCCTAGTGGCACGAAATGGAATATTGCTTGGATAGCAAATCCATTATGTAGAAAGTCTGAATCGAAAGCTCACTGTGTGGATGTCATCTGCAGACTGCATTCTTCTGGTTTCCGGAGGAACAGCCTATGGTGAACGGAAGGCCCAATATACGGAAGTGAGGCTAAGCAGCCATGTGCAGGACGTGACGATTCCTTGGGTGAGCCCAGTACCAGAGCGCTGTGTGATGGCTCTGCAAGTATGGAAGCCTCCTTGGATGGCGGGGAATGCCCATGGTCTGCCCCTGCCTTCCCTTGAGGGTTGACCAGGATGTCTTTGGCTGTTCTATATGGGCCAGCTAGGATGGGGGATAACACCACAACAGTGAGATTAAAACGTCCTAAGAAACCCCCGGGAAGGTTAACCCGGTCAACAAATGCCCGCAGAAGTCGGATGTGTCGGCCTAACGGCGCAAGAACGCAGCTCTGCTGTAAACAGGCACAACGCAGTCACATCCGGAAAAAAAATCCGGATGAACGAAGAAGAAGAAGAAGAATACGGGCAGAGGATAGACAGGTTGCAAACAGCGCAAGAGTTGCAGGGAACAGTAAACAGAGTGATCGACTGATGTACAGAGATGGGTAGTGTCATTAACCCAGATAAGACGTATCTAAGAGAGGAAAGGAGTGGGTCAGAATGTCGGCGGAAAAGTCAGATCTGTGCAGGGTCACAATAACATTGGATCGGAAATGCAGGGATTGGTCGTCAGGCTGCACTGAATGGGGGTGCAATGATTGACCCACGACAATAGGTGCCCAGGTTAAGTAATTATCTGTGCTAAGAAGTGCCTGGGGTTAGAGGACGGTGATTGGTGCAGGAGAGCCTGGCATATGATACCACAACATCTAGTTTGAAAATGGAGGTAGAGGCAGTCATAACAGCGTTCCGCTGGCAGGACAACCAGCACACGCATGTTGTGATCGTAACGGTTTCACAGAGTATGATGAGAATATTGAAGCTGGGCATACCTCGGGCGGAGTTGCAGTCATCTGTTGGATTTTATCCCCCGGGTATGTTGGTGTGGTGGAAACGAGCAGGCAGACAGACTGGCTGGGTCTGCTCTGCAGGTTGGTTGGTGTATTGGTTCATGACTAGGTAGACGTGATCGAGGCCCTTCGCGGTCGTGTGTATAGTGCTGAAGAGCAGACAGATCATCACAGTTTGGAGACATTGGTGCTGCAGGGAGTGACCAGAGGATCTGGACGAAACTTTGGACCCCGATTAAATACCAGACGGACACATAACCAGACTTCCACTTGCACCATTAGTGTGGGACTTGTCGCTGTTTGTTGAAGATGGGGACGGAGCACGTATTGGGAATGTCCCGAGAGCTGTGATATCGGTCCTTGAATCAACTCAACTCTCAACTCAGTTAACATCTGGGTAAGGACTCCACAGCGATCAATCTTGAATCAACTCAACTATCAATTCAGTTAAAGTATGGGTAAGGATTCCACAGCGATCAATATTTTTGTGAAATTAAAGTTAGTGGTATGTCCTTTATATAACGTTTGCAGTCAACCCTAGCATTTATTTGTAGTTTGTGATTTACTAAGCAATTTTACATTTAGTAGTTTGCCTTTGTTTTCTGAAAGGCCGACACCTCACAATATCGACATCAACGTAAAGCGATCTACTTCCAAATCGCCAGAGGGTGATTTCAAACCCTCGGCTAGGTATATCATGGAATTGTGAAACAGCGTTTCACTAACCTCAGTATACATTTCTGTACATGAAGTAACATGTTTGTCTTGTATTGCCCACAGGGGAGGAGCAGGACGAAGTGTATAGTCGAGAAAGTAGCTTCAATCAATCAATCTGGTGCCGTCTCCACAATGAAGGTTGGCTGCATTGGATCTCCAACATCGTCTCTCGCCCTGACTGTACATTGTCACGCTGATGTTCGTCCATCTCTAGATGTTATCTTCCCACTTGTATCGTTGTCTGCCTCTTGCTCGCTTGCCCTCAACCTTGCGTTCAAGTATGGTTTTTATAAGAGTATCATGTCTTTTAACGTGGCCGAAATATTTAACTTTCCTCCTCTTTATTTCTTTCATCAACTCTCTCTTCGTTCCCAGTTTTTCTAGAAGTAGCTCACACCAGCACAAAGTAAACATAACATTAAAGATTTCGCACGAACAACAAGTTGACCGTTGGGACCTCCCGTGTCCTGTCCTCTTGGCAAATAAATTGGCTACAGTGTATGTCTGTAAATGCCCAGCTTGATTCTCTGAAGGACATATTGTGTGTACACGCGTCATTGTATGCCAGGTGGGTATAGTAGACGTGACATGGGTTAAATTTGAATAACGAAGACACAAACAACGAAGTGTCTGTCTATTCGGAAATTCGCAACCAAGTAAGTTGCGAATCAAAACGAAGTCTCTGTTCGCAACCAAAGGCTACTCACGTTTCATACGTGACGTCATCGGGACATGTGTTTGACTATATTATACATTTGTGTTAAACTTTCATCGTGGCACCTGTGCCAGTAGCATAGATTAGTAGTTAGTAGCGGTGAGTATCTCCGCTTGTAATCGTGGTTTGAATAATTGATTCCCCGCCGGCCAATTGTTTTTTTTTTAATTTTTTTTCATTTTTCAGAAATTAAGTGAAAGCGACAAGATAACTGTGTACAAAAACAGTTATTCGGCATTTTGACAAAATTTAGGGCACTCTTCCGACTGACGGGTCTAAATAGTTCTGCAGTGAATAAGTGATTAGGGTTAGTGTTAGTTATATAAAATTATTCACTGCAGAACTATTTAGACCCGTCAGTCGGAAGAGTGCCAAATTTAGCTAACTTACTGGTAACTGATAGTAATTATTTATACGGTAAACCGAGGAAACTGGAGGAAAGCCTTTCTGAAAGGCGTTAGTCACAGGCGCTGGAGCTTCAATTAACCTTCTCCACGACTCCTAACGGCATAAGTGGAAGGCAACAACAACACCAGCTTTTGGAATCAATGCCCTGGTTGATTGTGATGTCCTGTAAAAGACATCCAACTAACTGTACCTTCTGAAACAAACATGAATAGTCGCCGGGTCTGTAGTGAAGTGGTTATGAATGCATTTTGTAATCCTGCATTAGCATACCGCGTTCGAAACCTAGCTGTGGCGATTTGTAAGCAGACCACCTTGCGTTGGTTTTCATACAGAGGTATGAGTGCAGGTAGTTCAGAAAGAAAAGGCAACTACTGAATGTAAACATGCCCAGAAATTTAAAAAAAAACAACACACATTCTGTTGATTTGCCAAACCAAGCCATACATCAAAGTATCAGGATTAATTCACGGAAATGTCAAATATATCATGATAGGTTTATTGGATATCTGAATTTGTTGTTGTTGTTTGTTCGTTTGCTTTGAACGTAAGCGTAGCCAATATACGTGCTACTACTAATAGCTGCCACTACTGGAGAGTGCACTGGACTGATATTATTTGCATGTGGATTATTTTTCCTATTACCATTGTCCCTCACCATCAGGTGAACCCACTCAGACTTCAGGCAGAGGCAGACTTGAGCATTCCCTGCACATGGCTGCTTAATTGTGTAAGCTTCTACATTGGTTTGTATGATGTGTACTCACTCCATATTGTTTAAGTATTTCCCACAGCTTGTTTATATCTTCTCTTGGTTGCGAACAGAGACTTCGTTTATTCGCAACTTGGTTGTGAATAAACTCTCACACAATTTATTGCCTGGCACATTTCGCTGCATCTTGTCAGGTACATACACTACATGAAATCATTGTTTTGATTTTCTAACATGGGTTAAAGTTAAAACTGCGGCAGTGCTGTGCAAATGTAAATAACACCTTAGAAAAAAGGTTTAAGACTAAAACTAAAAGAATAAAAAGAGATTTAAAGGTGAGAGGATCGACTTTAATTGCACCGGGTTTATCCCAGATAGTTTGGTCTTTTTTCCCCAGGTTCGCTTACCGAAAGCGTCGAACAAAGCACAAACTCCGTTGCTCCAGCGACACCCCCCTGGGAGTCTCCGAGAACGCTGCACTCATGGACCGATGAATGACGGAATCGGGAATCGAACCCAGTTTTTGGATCACATGCCAGCGACTGAACCACTTGTTCACGGAGACCCACTAAGTAAACAATTTAAAATACAAACTATAGGGCAGCTTTGTCAGTTTTCCTGGCGAAGGGGTTAACGACTTTCTCCGTAATCCTGTTTATCCACATGAGGAATACAGCTGCACAAGATTCGGCAGCAGATTATGTCACGTTGGTTAATTACGGGGTATGTGAACCGGTCGCTCAGAACGCAATGGCAAACTACTGCGTGTAATCTTGCCAAGATCATCAACAGTTGAAAAATGCTGGTGTTGACTGCAACGTCCTGTAAAGGATATGCAACTTGAAAAAAAGGGCAGCTTTACACAATCATGGAAAACAAAGGACATTGCAGTGACACACCTTCATCAGCAAATAAAAACAATTGATGAATTACAACGAGGTAAAAGATCTCAGGGCTGGCCTCTTCTATGGTACAAAGATATGAGTAAGCTGACATGATTGATACAGGCCTTGATATTGCTGATCACATGGCATGGAGGGAAAATATGATTGCAGATATATCACGTATTGAGTATGTTAGATGTCAGATGATGCGTTGAGGTGGAAATGACCATGTGTTCTCATGCATCCATTGTCCACAAATATTTACCACGGAAATTGATCTGATCAGTCACATTTGCTACCACCATGGGTTGTAGTTATTGTGCCTTGTTTGAAGCACAATATCGCAAACTATCGTCTTCGCCCTTGAATTGGGGACATAAATTACATGTACTTCAGAAGTCTGAGTGGGTTCACCTGACAGCGAGGGACACTGGCAATATTGAAAGCTATTGCACATGCAAAAAATCAGTCCAGTTTAATAGAAGCTGTAGTGGGTGTATGCACTACGCTTGAGTCCAAAGCTAGCAAACTCACAAAGACAATAAATCACATGTCTGCAAAGACAGCAAGATGCCATCATATTGTATTATTTATCAACATGATATGTTGTACCATTTATCAGATTGACATGTTGTACCATTTATCAGAATGACATGTATCATTTATCAGATTGACATATTGGACCATTTGTCAGATTGACATGTACCATTTATCAGATTGACATATTGTACCATTTGTCAGATTCACATGTTGCATAATTTATCAGTTCGACATGTACATTTGTCAGATTGGTATGTTGTATCATATGTCAGATTGTTGTTTGTCAGATTGTTGTTCATCAAAAATGATGATGACCATTCATTTCATCCAGTGGGGTTGAAAGTATAGAGCCGTGAGTTCTAAGATGGCTGATAAGGCCTATTTTGGCTTGAAATGTTCTTTGACAATGTGGGCAAGGAATGCTTGATGTTGCAGGAGGAGGAGGATCTCCTGCAGTGTTTTTTCTGTCCAGCCTTTTCTTCACAGCTCTTGCAGTCCTGCTTGCTTCACGAGTGACTGCACCCTTGCGTAATGATGTACGCCACGAATTTCAGTCTTTGGAGCAGTCTCCCAGGTTTCAAGATGAATTCTAAAAGCTTTCAGTGAGATTTTCAGATGTCTTTAAAGCGTTTCCTCTGGCCGTCTTGGAAGCATTTACCACAACGCAGCTCGCTGAAGAAAATTTGTTTAGGGAGCCTGTGATCTGGCATGTGAGTTAAGTGCCAGCCCAGCGAATCTGATTCTTCATTAGTAGAGTTTGGATACTGGGCATGGACACTCTTTCTAGGACTTCAGTGTCTGGGATCTTGTCTTGCCATTTAATCTTCAGTAGCTTCCTAAGGCAGACTGTGTGGAAGTGGTTTAATTTCCTAGCGTGTCACTGATAAATAGTCCAGGTTTCACAAGCATATAACAGTGTGGATAATACAACTGCTTTGTAGACTTTCAGCTTTGTTTGCAGGCTTATTCCATTTCTGCCCCACACATTCTTGTAACAGTCTGCCAAAGGTCACACTGGCCTTGGAGATTCTTGCATTCACTTTGTCATAAATTGTGGCAGCTTGTGACACAGTGCTGCCAAGATAGGTGAATTTGTCCACAACACTTAGTTTATGACCAATCACTTTGATATTCAGCATGGTGTGATTAATCCCTGGAGCTGGCTGGTACATAACTACAGTCTTCTCCAAGTTGATATTAAGCCCAAAGTTGGCATAGGCATGTGAGAAAGCTGAAACATTGTGTTGCATGTCTGTCTCTGAGTTGACATATAGAGCGCAATTATCAGCAAACAGGAACTCTCTGGTGGTGTCGGTGTTAGTTTTGGTTTTAGCTTTTAGCCTTCTGAGATTGAACAACGTGTCAGATTGATATGTTACACTATGTTTCAGACTGATATTTTGCACTATTTGCATCCTCAAGTGATGGAAGACACTCAAGACAAGACCCCTGTATTGAAGGATGAGATGAAAATAAAACAAGAACCAGATTTTGAAGAGGTAACTTTTATTGACAATTTATAATACATTATGTTTATAATCATTTATCATTATCCCACACTTAACAGTTGATGGACTTATTACGCGTGTTCAAATATGTACACTGTACTAATCAAATCAGCTCCTTTGCATTAGGTACAACTGAGCTGTATATGTCTCGCAGTCAACCCCAGGATTTTCTGGCTGTCTGTGAAGTTTAAGTGCAAGTGTGGTCATCATCATGGTAATCCTCTTTTTCTCATAATCTTCTTCTTCTGCGTTATCCGGATGTGGCTGCGTTGTGCCTGTTTACAGCAGAGCTGCGTTCTTGCGCCGTTAGGCCGACACATCCGACTTCTGCAGGCATTTGTTGACTGGGTTAACCTTCCCGGGGTTCTCATAATCTGATAACTGAGTTCCATCACCACAGATACTCTACTGCAGAGCCCTCCACGCTCAGAAACCATCACGGTGTGTGGGGCCGGTATTGAAACTTCACATCTACAGAGAGGTATATTATGGTGATACCAGGTCAGGATTCAGCAGAGCACACACAGATTTGCTGGGGTTACGTCTGGTTTGGTTCTTTTTCTCTGTGAGTTGACATATTTCATTGTCATAGATGTCAACCCAGTGCACAAGATTAGGCAAGGGCTGGCCTTGTTTCCTCTGTGAGTTGACATATTTCACTGTCATCGCTGTCAACCCAGTGCACAAAATTCAGCCTGGGTTGGTCTTGTTTCCTCTGTGAGTTGATATATTTCACTGTCATAGACAGTGTCAGGCGGAGGATACTATCAGACAGGTGTGCCCCTTGGAGAACATTAGGCGTGGAGAGGAGTGGGTCAGAGTTCCAGCCGAGCAGTCAGACTTGTGCAGAGTTATAATCACATTAAGCAGGGAGTGGCCAGCAGGGGCCACGGAAGTGGAAATCCAGCAACTAATTCATGTCAATGCTCACTTGGGTGATGCGATTATCTACACAGATGGTTCGGTGTCAAGAGGTGAGAGAAGTGGCTGGGGGTTCATAGCCAAAGCTAATGGTTGATGTTTGGTGCAGGAGAGCCTGGCATATGATACCACAACATCCAGCATGAGAATGGAGGTGGAGGCAGTCACTGCAGCTCTCCGCTGGATGGAGAATACGACACACACATCGTGATTGTAACTGACTCAGAAAGCATGCTGACGAGGATGAGAACGGGCAGGCTTCGAGCAGAGTGGCTTGCTTTGCTTCGGAGGTCAAGGGTGACAAGCATCGCCTGGATATTTTCTCCAGGGCATGCCGGTGTGCTGGGAAATGAACAGGTGGACATATTGGCTGGCTCTGCAGAACTTGGTGGAGTATTGATACATGACAAGGCAAACGTGGTTGCGGCCTTCTGGGAGCACGTGTACACCTCGAAGGAGCAAATGGATTACCATGGTCTGGCAAAAATGAGACAGCGAGGAGTGACGAGGGGATCTGGCTGATGCTCAACGCTCAGAGGAAAGGCGAGAGGGATATATAATCAGTTTGCTACTGGTACTATTGGTGTTGGAACTCTTCGCTGGCTGCTGATGATGGCGACGGAGTGCTTATGGGAATGCCCCTAATGCTGTGATGTCAATTCCTAAATCAATCAATCACTGTCATAGACATCAACCCAATGCACAAGATTAGACCAGGGTTGGTCTTGTTTCCTCTGTGAGTTGACATATTTTGCCCAAAGTTGGCACAGGCATATGAGAAAGCTGAAACATTGTGTTGGATATCTGTCTCTGAGTTGTCATATAGAGTGCAATCATCAGCAAACAGTAACTCTCTGGCAGTGTCTGTGTTAGTTTTGGTTTTAGCTTTCAGCCTCCTGAGATTGAACAACTTTCCATCCATGCGGTATGTCAGATTGATATGTATATGTTGCACCATTTGTCAGATTGATATGTTACACTATGTGTCAGATTGATATTTTGCACTATTTGCATCCTCAGGTGATGGAAGACACTCAAGACAAGACCCCTGTATTGAAGGATGAGATGAAAATAAAACAAGAACCAGATTTTGAAGAGGTAACTTTTATTGACTATTTGTAATACATTATGTTTAAAAACATTTATCATTATCCCACACTTAACAGTTGATGGACTTATTACGCGTGTTCAAATATGTGCACTGTACTAATCACATCAGCTCCTTTGCATTAGGTACAACTGAGCTGTATATCTCTCGCAATCAACCCCAGCATATTCTGGCTGTCTGTGAAGTTTAAGTGCAAGTGTGGTAAACATCTTTTTCTCATAATCTGATAACTGAGTTGTATGTATCACAATCAACCCCAGCATATTCTGGCTGTCTGTGAAGTTTAACCCTTTACAGGGCAGACGCTTGTCCATTTTGTAGCCCTGAACGGGCAAGATTTTTTCAGGTTTGAGAAAAGTTCGGGTCGCGTTAGTAAAACATCACAAATAAGGTGTTAGTCAACCGATTTTAGTTAAATAAACAACACAATGAAGGGAAAAGCATGCAGAATATGTTACTCACGTGATTGTTGCCGGTAATCCATACATGAACACAAATATTTACGAAATACGGCATGTTGTTTGTGATTTTCCGTCACCTATACGGCAATATACAAACACATTTTCAGAATCATAACCACTTTAAAGTCCGACTCACGACTGCTAATGCAAAGTAACGCTTTGCACTGATATCTAGCTCCGATTAATAGTCAACTTCGTGCCCTTTAATGTCATTTAAAATGAACCTAGCGAAATCTCGGCTATCACTTGAAGAATCGCCGAAATCCATTTTGAAAAA
Source organism: Cepaea hortensis (assembly GCA_963921405.1). NCBI lineage: Eukaryota > Metazoa > Mollusca > Gastropoda > Stylommatophora > Helicidae > Cepaea > Cepaea hortensis. Next base: position 7,575,527 of record OY992887.1, on the reverse strand, counting down.
CAGCGTAAAAATCCCGAAAACTATCAAAAATTGTCCTTAAAAGTCCGTTCAAATTGATACTATCGCGTTTACAAATGGCGGCCACGTTGTCAAGCTGTAGGCGAAAGTGAAAGTAGCCGTCGGAAGTGTCGGAAAGCCGAGAGATCGCGATTTTACAATGCATAATAGTATCGGCCGGAATCGGACGCTATGCCTTGTAAAGGGTTACGGCAATGCTAACCCTAAAAAATTAATTTTTATAATTCTTAATTTCTAAAATCTGTTATGGTATAGGGTTTGATATTGAAGACTGCTGATCAATAAAATACTGTCAAATTGACTTTGTACTTAATGGTTGCTATGGAAACCAAGATAAACAGTGGCCATATTGAATTTCTTAATGTACCTCTAAAATAGTTATTTTTTAATGTACAGACTAACTTCTATGTTTTATGTGTACATAAATAGACCCTTTACGAGTGTAGTAGAAAATTTTAATATCTCTTGGTATTTTATTTTTTCATAATTTTAAAAATTTAACGACATTTTTAATGACTTTTGTTTTTGTTTTTTATTGCTGCACAAAAACTAAAGCTTAATATTAAAGATTGCTCTGCTCATGATGTTAGTAATTAGGGCTGTACCGGATTCAAATTTTTGAAATCCGGCCGGAGCCGGATTTGGCCGGATTTATGAAGTGAGATCCGGCTGGAGCCGGAGCCGGATTTACAAATAAAAAAATAAAAATAAAATAACGTATTACATCACTTGACTTAGGTGAGTGGAGTCACTCGACTGTTCATTACTGCAGTTCATTACTATAGACATGACAATGATGACATATACTCATATTAAATCATTTAAATGTAAAATAATTACATTCACAGTAGAATAAGTAATTAAGTAATATTAAGTTCCATAAGTTCAAGATGAAACATAATACATAAGCACATAATGCTAATTTAGTAATTTTAATTGTTAGTTTTCAGTTTCAGTTTTTAGTTTTCACATTGTTTTCAGTTGGCAAATTATCAGCTCAGTTACAACTCACAACAACAGTACACTGAACGGATTGAATTTATTGAAATACATTCATTTAGTAATTTCACTATTTCAGTCAGTCTTCATTATGGCTGTGAAGTTGAACTCTCAGAGTCAAGAAGAGACGAGTTGTATTTCAGGAAAATCAACGTCTCCGCATTTTGTGGTAAAAGGCTACTACGGTGGTCAGTGATAATGTCTCCTGCAGTACTGAACAGCCTTTCCGATGGCATACTTGTAGGTGGTGGTGCAAGAAATGCCTGCGCCAGTCTAGCCATACTTGGAAATCTTTGCTTATTGGCATGCCACCATGAAACTGGATCTGACTGTCGAGTTTGAAGTGGCTCTGACAGGTACTGTGTCACCTCAGTGTTAATGCTGTTGCCTTCGGCACTTGCAGAACGATCTGCGGTGGGATTTTCCTCGACAATTGTGTCAAAACAGCTCCATAGGCTGGACTCGTACTGTGTGGCAGTGCTCACAGAAGTCAAAACACTAGTACTACTACTACTAATAGTAGCTGATGGATCCTGTGGACTGACTGTGTTTGCTGAATCAATAATGGAGTTAGCTGCTAACAGCAGATGGGCTCGTGCATCACTTCTACCACGTTCGGAGAAGAAGCACAGCTTGAATCGAGGATCCAGTAGTGTGGCACAGGTGTAAATACTGTTGGATTCAATGTCCGCAAATCTGCTGCTAACAGCTTCAAGCAGGGCTGCTTTCATAGTTTTGATCCCAGCATCACTACCTTCTTTCTGGAGGAAAGCCATGAGTGTTTTCACTAATGGGATCACAACTGATATTGATGCCTGAGCTGCACTTATTTCACGTGTGATTTCTTCAAATGGTGCCAAAGTAGCTACCACATTCTCCGTGACTGCCCTCTGTTGTGCCGTTAGCCCAGTTACCGAATCAATTTCAAAATTTTCAACACAGTACAGGCTGATGCTGCGCCGTTGTTCTAACAGACGTCGTAACATAAAGAACGTTGAGTTCCATCGTGTTGTCACGTCCTGGATAAGCTGATGTTGTGGTAGGTTTAATTCATTTTGAAGTTCATGCAAACGACTGGTTGCTGAAGAAGAGTGTTTGAAATGTCCTACCAATTTTCTTCCAGTACTGATGATGCCAGCAACATACTTTTGACTCAAAAGACCATCACGCACACACAGCTGCAGTGTGTGTGCAAAACATCCAACACTTGAATAGCTGCCATCATGAAAGCATTTGGCAATGTTGAATGCATTGTCTCTCACAACAACATGGCACTTCTCACGTGCAATTGACCACTCATCCAGCATCATTTCAAAATGTGCAAGCAAGTTTGTGGCCGTGTGATGTTCATCACATGCAGTACAATGGAAGACTACACTGCGGAGAACGAAGGAGTCTGTTAACCAATGGCCAGTGAGGCCCATAAATGACTGAGTGGTGTGTTCAGCTGTCCACGTATCTGTTGTGAATGATATGTAATCAGTGTCAGATATCATTGCTGCAATTTTTACCTTCAGACGTTTACACATGTCAGGAATGATATGTTCAGCAAAGTACTTTCTTGAAGGCAATTCATACCTTTTTTCCATTGTATGCATCAACTCTCTGAAACCTGGTCGTTCCACTACTTGAAAAGGCTCCATATCTATGGCTATCATTCGGGCTACGGCAGCATGAATGCGTTTAGCATTGGGACTGTTGATGTCCCAAATTTTGGCCCGGTCCCATGCCTGCACAATTGACTGCTGGGTACTGCTGCTTGCTTTGTGCAAACACGGTCCCAGATTCATCATAGATGTGGTCGCCAATACACTGGCCTTCAGTGATGCTTTCTTTTCCATCATTTCGTCATAGTTTTTCTTGTGCATCGATCGCAAATGGGTCTGCATTGATGATGTTGAGAAGTCTTTGGGGCGATCTGATCGTCCACGCGATAACTGTTTGTCACACAACTTACATATTACCTTCGCTGAATCATCGTCTTTAACCTTGAAGTAATCCCAAACGGCGCTGTATGACTTAGATTTTGATGCCATTTTATTTTATGGGCAAGACCAAAGAAATTTACGAAAATAAATATTCAAGTCCCACAAACTCATGAAGTAATGCACCATTAAAATTCAAAATGAGTGTTTTTTTCTTAAAATTCTTATTTACATCAGCGAGAAATAGTAAACCGGAAGTGCTACTGTGCTATTGCCTAAAATTCGACGTGGCCTCATGAAACATGTACAGAAAATTCACGTGACTAGGCAACACAAATCCGGCCTAAATCCGGCAAAACTGGACCGGAGCCGGAGCCGAAGCCGGATTTGTAAAAATGGCCGGATTCCGGATTTGCCGGAGCCGGAGCCGAAATCCGGTACACCCCTATTAGTAATAGATTGAAGAATATCTGTGCACAGTTTCATTACAATCTAACTAATAGTTTAAAAGAAAATTGTACCTAAGCATAAAAAACTGGCAAAATGAGAAAACGTGAAAAAACTAATTATTTTTTAGTTGTTTTAATATAATTAAAGTTATTTTTATGTTTTAATAATTTTTTTAACACAGAAAAACAATTTACAACTGTACCTGACAGTACAAATGCAGGACCTCCTTCCAGGGCATGCAGCTCACCTTGTCTCTTCAGTTTGGCCACTCGTACAGTATCGCGTCTTTTAGTTTGTTTGTCCTTCTTGTACTTCAGACTATTTCTTACTTGCTTCTGCATCCTAAATGTTCCTAGTCTCTGCATATGCAGGCCTGTAGAAAGTCCATAAAACTGGGCAGTGTCTTGGGCAGCAGCAGCTCCAAAGTTGAACTCTCTTGCTGCAGTTACAACTGCAAACTGAACGCGCTTGAGTGAGGCAATGTTGTCTTTAGTGCATCGAGCCCATATCAAGCTGTGTAAACACTCACTTGAATTCTGAGTTAAGTAGTTTAGTGTCAGACAGCCTTTCATAAATTGGCAACAGATATTTCTCAAGCTTGTCACGGTTGAGCCATGTGTGTAATATCTTGTCATTAGGATCTGGGACCTGATGCTTAGCCAGGGCGGATTGAAAAAAACACCAAGATTGCTCTCCACTTGGGCACATTTCATGATGTGGACTTTTGTCTGTTGAAAAACAGTGATGCAGTGAAGCCATAACACTTTTCCTCGTGGACTCTACACTTGTGTTGTTTCTTATGGCTCTATTGTAATAAATTGTCAGCCTACGGATGGCATTTTGTGTAAGCTGACCTTTACCGTGTCCTCCTAGGGTCACACCTTGCTTTCGGCAGTCAGCAACAACATTGCGGAGTGCTGTTCCAAGGCGTTTACTGACATGGTTGATACACACCTCTTTGTCTATCTGAATGTCATCCCCATATGGTTTGATCTTGGTAAGCTCTGCAAATGTTTTGGTGTCACCATCAGAAAGTATTGACGTGTAGCGAAGTTTATGATGGGCCACAGACCGTCGCCACAGAACCTTGCAGCCTCCACCTCAATCATTCCAGCAGATCCTGTGAAATTATTATCACAGTTTAGAAGATGTTCTGCCTTCCGTGCTGCAAATTCATCTGGTTTGTCCCTGGAAAGTGTCTTACCAGTGGTTTCACACACCTGGCAATATGTGGACATAACATGGGTATCTATGCAAAGTCCTGTAAAAACATCCACTGCACAGCCAACTCCAATGTGGAATGTGTGGCCTCTAGTCAGCCATGTGCCATCAAAGCTGACACTAATATCTAGCAAGATGTTACACACATGGCTCAACCGTGACAAGCTTGAGAAATATCTGTTGCCAATTTATGAAAGGCTGTCTGACACTAAACTACTTAACTCAGAATTCAAGTGAGTGTTTACACAGCTTGATATGGGCTCGATGCACTAAAGACAACATTGCCTCACTCAAGCGCGTTCAGTTTGCAGTTGTAACTGCAGCAAGAGAGTTCAACTTTGGAGCTGCTGCTGCCCAAGACACTGCCCAGTTTTTGGACCTTCTACAGGCCTGCATATGCAGAGACTAGTACTCTTAGGATGCAGAAGCAAGTAAGAAATAGTCTGAAGTACAAGAAGGACAAACAAACTAAAAGACGCGACATTGTACGAGCGGCCGAACTGAAGAGACAAGGTGAGCTGCATGCCCTGGAGGGAGGTCCTGCATATGCAGCAGGACTATTTTAACAGTCAGGTACAGTTGTAAACTGTTTTTCTGTGTAAAAGAGTGTATTAGTAATAAAAAAACAAAAACATAATTTGTTTTTCCCCGTTTTCTCATTTTGCCAGTTTTTTATACATAGGTACAATTTTTTTTAAAACTATTTGTTAGATTTTAATGATACTGTGCAGAGATATTCTTCATTATATCTCTTACATTGTGAGTATAGCAATCTTGAACATTAAGTTTTAGTTTTTGTATTGTAGTAAAAAAAAAACAAAAAAAATGTCATGAAAAATGTCGTTAACATTTTTAAATTATGAAAAAACAAAATGCAAAGAGATATCATTAAAATGTTCTACTAAACTTGTAAAGGGTCTATCTATTTACACATAAAACAAAGAATTTAGCCTGTACATTAAAAAATAAATGTTTTAGAGGTACGTTAAGAAATTCAATATGGCCACTGTTTATCTTGGTTTCCATAGCAACTGTTAAGTGCAAAGTCAATTTGACAATGTTTTATCGATCAGCAGTCTTCAATATCAAACCCTATACCATAACAGAACATAGAAATTAAGTATTATAGAATTAAATTTTTTAGGGTTAGCATCGCCTTAACTGCAGAGCGCTCCATGCTGAGAAACCATCACGGTGTGTGAGGCTGGTATTGAAACTTCACATCTACAGAGAGGTATATTAGGGTGATACCAGGTCAGGATTCAGCAGAGCACACACAGATTTGCTGGGATTAGGTCTGGGTTGGTTCTTTTTCTCTGAGAATTGACATATTTCCCTGTCATAGACGTCAACCCAGTGTACAAGATTTGGCCTGGGTGGGTCTTGTTTCCTCTGTGAGTTGACATATTTTGCCCAAAGTTGGCACAGGCATATGAGAAAGCTGAAACATTGTGTTGCGTGTCCGCCTCTGAGTTGGCATATAGAGTGCAATCATCAGCAAACAGCAGCTCTCTGATGGTGTCGGTGTTAGTTTTGGTTTTAGCTTTCAGCCTCCTGAGATTGAACAACTTTCCATCCATGCGGTATTTCAGATTGATATGTATATGTTGCACCATTTGTCAGATTGATATGTTACACTATTTATCAGATTGATATGTTGCACCATTTGTCAGATTGATATGTTACACTATTTATCAGATTGATATGTTGCACTGTGTGTCAGATTGATATGTTGCATCATGTGTCAGATTGATATGTTGCACCATGTGTCAGATTGATATGTTACACCATTTATCAGATTGATATGTTGCACCATTTGTCAGATTGATATGTTGCACCATTTATCAGATTGATATGTTACACCATTTATCAGATTGATATGTTGCACCATTTGTCAGATTGATATGTTGCACCATGTGTCAGATTGATATGTTGCATCATGTGTCAGATTGATATGTTGCACCATTTATCAGATTGATATGTTACACTATTTATCAGATTGATATGTTGCACCGTGTGTCAGACTGATATTTTGCACTATCTGTGTGGCAGATTGATATGTTGCATCATGTGTCAGATTGATATGTTACACTGTGTGTCAGACTGATATTTTGCACTATTTGCATCCTCAGGTGATGGAAGACACTCAAGACAAGACCCTTGTATTGAAGGATGAGATGAAAATAAAAGAAGAACCAGATTTTGAAGAGGTAACATTTACTGACAATTTATAATACATTATGTTTATAAACATTTATCATTATCCCACACTTAACAGTTGATGGACTTATTACGCGTGTTTAAATATGCACACTGTACTAATCAAATCAGCTCCTTTGCATTAGGTACAACTGAGCTGTATATCTCTCGCAATCAACCCCAGCATATTCTGGCTGTCTGTGAAGTTTAAGTGCAAGTGTGATAGTCCTTTTTTTCTCATAATCTGATAACTGAGTTCCATCACCAAGGTACTTAACCCTTTACAAGGCATATCGTCCGATTCCGGCCGATGCCATAAAATGATCGTAGCGTCCGATTCCGGCCGATACTATTATGCATTGTAAAATCGCGATCTCTCGGCTTTACGATACTTCTGACGGCTACTTTCGCTTTCGCCTACAGCTTGACAACGTGGCCACCATTTGTAAACGCGATAGTATCAATTTGAACGGACTTTTAAGGACAATTTTTGATAGTTTTCGGGATTTTTACGCTGTTTTTCAAAATGGATTTCGGCGATTCTTCAAGTGATAGCCGAGATTTCGCTAGGTTCATTTTAAATGACATTAAAGGGCACGAAGTTGACTATTAATCGGAGCTAGATATCAGTGCAAAGCGTTACTTTGCATTAGCAGTCTGAGTCGGACTTTAAAGAAAGTGATTATGATTCTGAAAATGTGTTTGTATATTGCCGTATAGGTGACGGAAAATCACAAACAACATGCCGTATTTCGTAAATATTTGTGTTCATGTATGGATTACCGGCAACAATCACGTGAGTAACATATTCTGCATGCTTTTCCCTTCATTGTGTTGTTTATTTAACTAAAATCGGTTGACTAACACCTTATTTGTGATGTTTTTACTAACGCGACCCGAACTTTTTCCAAACCTGAAAAAATCTTGCCCGTTCAGGGCTACAAAATGGACAAGCGTCTGCCCTGTAAAGGGTTAACTGCAGAGCCCTCCACGCTCAGAAACCATCACGGTGTGTGGGGCCGGTATTGAAACTTCACATCTACAGAGAGGTATATTATGGTGATACCAGGTCAGGATTCAGCAGAGCACACACAGATTTGCTGGGGTTACGTCTGGTTTGGTTCTTTTTCTCTGTGAGTTGACATATTTGACTGTCATAGATGTCAACCCAGTGCACAAGATTAGGCATGGGTTGGTCTCGTTTCCTCTGTGAGTTGACATATTTTGCCCAAAGTTGGCACAGGCATATGAGAAAGCTGAAACATTGTGTTGCATATCTGTCTCTGAGTTGGCGTATAGAGCGCAATCATCAGCAAACAGGAACTCTCTGGCGGTGTTGCTGTTAGTTTTGGAGTTAGCTTTCAGCCTTCTGAGATTGAACAACTTTCCATCCATGCGGTATGTCAGATTGATATGTATATGTCGCACTATTTGTCAGATTGATATGTTGCACTATTTGCATCCTCAGGTGATAGAAGACACTCAAGAAAATACCCCTGTATTGAAGGATGAGTTGAAAATAAAACAAGAACCAGATTTTGAAGAGGTAACTTTTATTGACAATTTATAATACATTATGTTTATAAACATTTATCATTATCCCACACTTAACAGTTGATGGACTTATTACGCGTGTTCAAATATGTGCACTGTACTAATCAAATCAGCTCCTTTGCATTAGATACAACTGAGCTGTATATCTCTCGCAATCAATCCCAGCGTTTTCTGGCTGTTTGTGAAGTTTAAGTGCAAGTGTGGTAAACCTTTTTTTCTCATAATCTTCTTCTTCTGCGCTCATCTGGATTTTTTTTTCGGATGTGACTGCGTTGTGCCTGTTTACAGCAGAGCTGCGTTCTTGCGCCGTTAGGCCGACACATCCAACTTCTGCGGGCATTTGTTGACCGGGTTAACCTTCCCGGTTCTCATAATCTGATAACTGAGTTCCATCACCACAGGTACTTAACTGCAGAGCCCTCCACGCTCAGAAACCATCACGGTGTGTGAGGCCGGTATTGAAACTTCACATCTACAGAGAGGTATATTATGGTGATACCAGGACAGGATTCAGCAGAGCACACACAGATTTGCTGGGATTAGGTCTGGGTTGGTTCTTTTTCTCTGAGAATTGACAACTTTCCCTGTCATAGACGTCAACCCAGTGCACAAGATTAGGCATGGGATGGTCTCGTTTCCTTTGTGAGTTGACATATTTCACTGTCATAGACATCAACAAGATTATTTCTGGGTTGGTCTTATTTCCTGTGAGTTGACATAGTTCACTGTCATAGATGTTAACCCAGTGAACAAGATTACGCATGGGCTGGTCTCGTTTCCTTTGTGAGTTGGCATAATCAACAGTTCCTGAAACAGATGATCATAGGTGGACAATGAAGCAGAATCCATTGTTGCTGTATCTCCCATGTATCATGATGAGGATGTTGGCAGTGATGAACCAACAGTTGCTGAAACAGATGATCATAGTCAGGTAGACAGTGAAGCAGAATTCACGGCTGTTGAATCTCCCATGTGTTATGTTGATTCTGATGATGAAAGTTTTATCATTAGCGGTGAATGTGATGATGAATTAAATAATGCCAGTAAATTTCAAACTACCAAGTCCGCACAGGCAGTCACAGCTGTTGCTCCTGAAATACACGATAGCCCGGGAAGGTTAACCCGGTCAACAAATGCCTCCAGAAGTCGGATGTGTCGGCCTATGGCGCAAGAACGCAGCTCTGCTGTAAACAGACACAACGCAGTCACATCCGGAAAAAAAATCCGGATGAACGCAGAAGAAGAAGAATACATGATAGGAGCCAGGTGGACAGTGAAGCAGAATTCATGGCTTTTGAATCTCCCATGTGTCATGATGATGTTGATTCTGATGATGAAAGTTTTATCATTAGCGGTGAATGTGACGATGAATTAAGTGACACCAATGAATTTCAAACTGGCAAACCCACACACGTACCCAAAAAACCAAACAATATGGAGCATTTCCAAAGTCATGTTTGCAATGACTGGATTAATGGAAATACAAGAAAGATTGCATGTGGTCGATAAGCCTTACAAATGTGATGTCTGTCCACTAGGATTTTTTTAAGCTTGTGAATTGAATAGGCACAAACAAACATACAACAAAAGGGTGTTACAAATGTGATATGTGTGGTTTGGGATTTACTCAGACAGGGCACCTAGAAGGGCATTTAAGATTATGTACAGGAGACATGCCTTGCAAATGTGATATGAGTTAAAGTTTGCCAACGCCTGTGATTTAAGTGGGCACCGAGTGACACACAGAGGAGAAAAGCCTTATAAGTGTGATATCTGCGGTATAGAATTTTCATGCAGTGATGATTTAAAGAGGCATGCAAAAATACATGCAGGAGAAAAGTCGTTTGTGTGTAATATTTGTCAGATGGCATTTGTTGAAAGTTGTGATTTAAAAAGACACAAAAGAATACATATACAAGAGATCTATAAGTCTATCAAACGGTCACTTTATGCCATGAAAACGAGCAAAACCAATTTTATAAATCAGAAGTCCTATTCGTGTGATCTTTGCAGTGCAACCTTTACTAAATACACTTCTCTGAATACACATCTGCAGGCACACACAGGAGAGAAGCTTCATGCTTGTGGTCAAGCAGCATTTGTTGACATAGACGAACTGAAAGACCACAGAAAGACTCATGTCGTTGACATAGACGACCTGAATGACCACAGAAAGACTCCTGTCCTCGAGAAGCCTAATGTTTGTGATGTCTGTGGTAGCGCTTTCACCAGGGCTTCTGACTTGAAGAAACACCTTAATAAACATACAGGTGCCAGACTTTTAAAGTGTGATATGTGTAACATGAAATGTGTCTATGGTTATGAATTGAAGCTGCATATGTATAAACATTCAGGTGAGAAACCCTTTAAATGTGATGTTTGTGGTAAGAAGTTTGTCCGGCCATTTCTTTTCAAAAGGCACAAATTAACACACCTGAAAAAGAAACCTTACAAGTGTGACATCTGTGACGCAGGGTTTGTCAGCTCATGTGATCTGAACAGGCACGTTAATGTACACACACGAAAGAAGCCCTACAAATGTGCTGTTTGTGACACGAGTTTTTCCAGATCTTCTCATCTGAAAAGGCACGAAGGTACCCACATGAGAGAGAAACCCCATAAATGTCTGGTCTGTGAGATGAGTTTCATAGAAAGTTATGAACTGAAAAGGCACCAGCGGAGGCATACCGGAGAGAAGCCATACAAGTGTGACATTTGTCAGGCAGAGTTTACAAGGGTTGGTATTTTGAATAAGCATAAACAAAAACACTCCAAATAGACATCTCAACCATTGGATGGCTTTTTTTTTTTCCCCCGCATATCCTTTACAGGACATTGCTGTCTACACAGCATTTTTCAGCTGCTGTTGATATCTTGGCAAGATTACGCTCAGTAGTCTGCCATTGCTTTCTGGGCGACCGGCTCACATACCCCATAAGTAACCAACGCAACATGATCTGCTACCGAATCTCGCGCCGCTTACAGACGTAGATATACAGGATTACGGAGAAAGTCGTTAACTCCTGGGCCAGGGAGACCGGCTATTGGATGACTAGGGCGCTGTGAATGAGTTAGCGTGCACATTTGTGAGATAGTATGATTCTTCTAGATCCTTCTAGATATTTTACAGGGATCATAGCATTCTGGGGAAATTCCAGAAACCATCCGTCCATCATCTGCCATGCTGATAAGAGTCTCGGAGTCATGCTTTGCCATCTTACTTGATCACAAGTGTCGTGGATCAGTTTCGTGTTCCTGTCTCGACCATGCCATGCGGCCAAGCCATCCAGGTGTTTAATTCTTGGTTTTCCCCTTGGTCTCTTCCCTTCGATCTTGCCAGTTTTCACCAAGTTCTGCAATTAATTTCTTCTCATAACATGCCCAAAAAATTTTGACCGTCTACGTCTAATGTCTCTAATGAGTTTACGATCTTCATTTGTTTCTTGAAGGACTTGTTCATTGGTTTTGGTTATTCCAGAAACAACGCTTTTGAATTTCATGGTTGGGAACATGAAAAAATTCAAGAAGAGACATCATGAATTTTCTGCACCAAAGTCAGGAGGCTTTAATTGACCTACAAGACAGCTTGTAGAAGACATTTTTGCATTTTTCAAACTTTGTCTGTTGTACTGGTTCTGTGGCGTAAGAGTTATGAATGCAATTCGTAATCCCGCATACAGTGTTCGAAACACAGCTGGGGGTGATTTGGAAGGAGACCGCCTTGCATTGGGTTCCTTACAATGGTATGAGTCCGATCATTCAGGAAGCAATGGCAAACTACTGAATGACATACAGCGAAGAAATGCTGGGGTTGACTGCTACATCTTGTATAGGGTATGTCATTGACTAATGTACAAACGCGATTCGTAAGCCTGCTTATCCACGTTCAAAACACAGCGGTGACCGATTTGGCAGCAGACCACATTGAGCTGGGTTTTAACACGTTTGTTTAGGAGCCGGTCATTCAAAAAGAATGGCAAACTACTGAACATAAACTTGCCAAGACATCAACAACAACAGTAAAATGCTGGTGTTGACAGTGATGGCCTGTAAATAGAATGTAAAAATGACTGCCATAACTTGTCTTTGAGACTGTGCCTAGTTGTCGGTGTCATAAATGGTGCCATATACATGAGAATGAACAATGAATATCACCTGTGAAGATGTAAATTATGCCATGTTCAACGTGCATGTTAGACATGGCAAGAAGTGAGCTGTGATTGCACATTGTGAACATTACTTTTGATTTTGTGTGAAATTGGAATGTCTTTAGTGTGTTTGTTTATGCGCAGACATACATGTGTGTTTGTGTATATACACAAATGTACATGTGTTTTAGTGCATACACACAGATGTACATGTGTGTGAGTACATGCGCACGTGTGCCTCATGCCCAACATAATTTTGAAAATGTCAGTTACTTGTAAAACACTTGACAATTGCTGATGTTGGATACAATGCCTGGTTGTGCCTTTATAATACTATTAACTTGTGATTTTGTTGTTATCATTATTGATACCCCTCCCCCTTGCCCAAGTGAGCAGTTGCTGTTGATGAACGAAAAGAGTTGATACTTGTTCTTACGACAGGGCAGAGTTCTGAAAAGATTGTATACAAGTACTTGTTCTTTATGTTCTTAAGACAGAGCAGTGTTCTGAAAAAAGTTGATACTTGTTCTGTGTGTTCTTTAACAGGGCAGAGTTCTGAAAGCAAGTTTAGTCCATGACATGTGAACAATAGTTGAGCAGGTTTATAATCAAAATTTAGTCACGCCACAAAACATTTTTTTTTAAAATGATGACTGTGCTTAAAGCATCATATTATTTATGGTTGGAAGAGGTTGGTTGGCATGAGTTTCCAGCCTGTTATATGCTGTCTATGTGAATGCTACTATATTTATGTACATGTGTTTGTATTTTCAAATTGTTCATATATAAAGTACGGGTTTATACTGAATACCTGTGTTTGTTCATTGTGTTGTTTGTCAAATCAGCATGTCTGCTGTCTACCCTGGGATAAACTAGCCAACTTTGAAGAATGGGACAATACACACTGTCCGTTGACAGTGATACTTACAAATACAATAAACCCCAGTTTAAGTCCATATGATGTATGTCAATTTGAGCATTCTTGAAAGTTGCCTGTTTACAAGCTCACTGTTGAGAATCAATCTCGGGTCATACTTGGTAATGATAATTTCAAACTCATTGCATCAAATTGACCTATCATCATCATCATCATGTGCCCTACTAGATTATGTAGGAATTCATATATCTCTATTCTCAGTTCCTGGTGTTTGAGGTCAGTTCTATGAGTGCTGTTCCTCCTTGACCCCATCTTAAATCTTCCAGCATTGATTGTCTTGGTCTACCGCTGATCTTTCCAGTCATAATATTGTCCAAAGCTTCTCATTACATTACCAAAGAATATTGTTTACACAGAGGCCATCAACAAAATATTGCATGATTTCTTGCCTGGCACATCTCGTTGCATCTCGTCAGGTGCATACTGCAGAAGTTTATCTTATGTGAAAAATAAACAATACTGTGGCTGAAATATGATGTACATTGTTGCTGACCTCTCGCGAGTGGTAGAACATTAAACACTTAGCATGAAGTCCTTCTGTTTACATAGTTTTAAAAAGTTAGTTGCATATCCTTTACAGGACGTAGCAGTCAACCCCAGCATTTTTTGCCTATTCATGATTCCTGGGCAAGTTTACGTTCAGTAGTTTGCCATTTCTTTCTGAATGACTGGTACCCATACCATTTCGTAAAAACCAACTTAAGGTGGTCTATCGCCCACTGCTGTGTTTTGAACGTGGTATCTGGGATTACAAACTGCGTCCGTGAAACCTACGCCAAGGAGCCGGTGTTTACATAGTCATAAAAACTGTCATTTACTGCCAATATAGTACCTTGCGGTGTATGGCAGAGGGGTCTTTGAGCCTGAGGAATAAAGGCCGCCTGGCTAGTGCAGTCGCCGTGAACTGTGCAGGTTAGGATGTTCTTTTTGCCCCCGACAGAAAAAAATCCGACACCTTACCAAGGGATCGAACCCAGGCCTCCTGAATGAGAATCCGGCGTTCTAGCCTCTCAGCCAGCCGCTCCTTGGCCGAGAGGCTAGATGTAAAGGTTTACATAGTAACAGCTGGAATTAATTGTATGTTCTACTTTCATTAGTCTTTTCTGGGCTATTATTGTTAGTTTCTCTGGTAGTCTTTTCTGGGCAATTATTATTAGCTACCATTTTTTTACTATGGCTGCAACATCCAACAGTTGCTACAGATCTTTTGCAGTTTCAGCAAATAATACTGTCTCATCTGCATAGCATAGATTCTTTATATTGCAAACTCATATTCTTGGAGAGTCTCCATGGTTGTTTTGGTTACGTCAGTGCCATGAATTGAGATAATCTTACATATATAATGATCCACATTCTCTGGCATATTGAGATGTATCTTATTCACATACTCTGCTACGGCTCGTACTTCTTGCTTTCTTTGACGCAGACATACATAACAGTTGGTTGACGATGAAGGTTGATAAATGACAGGACTTGTGTGCGTCCTAACACAGGCTAAGTTTATTTGTGGACAGTATCACAATGTACATCATCACACCTATGCCGGTCTACGATTGTATATACACTCCCTTGTGACACTCACGTTCTGTCGTTTATATTCCTTAGTTTCTCCCATGGTTATCGTCATGCACGATACTGCATTACTTCACATTCATCCACAGTCAACCAATCATTTAGTACTCATGCTACCGCTGGCTGCCGAATAGCTATTTGTCTAGGGTGATGCTACAACGCTCTTCTGGCCATAGTTACTGATAAACTGACCTGCTTGAACTTCTGAACATAATTCCTTATAGAATAAACTATGCATTGGTCTCTATATTATTTCCTTCTATACGCTGTAGCAAATGGGTTTGTTTCTCTATATAATAACTGAACTGGATCTTCCCTGGTGTCAAACTTTCAAATACTGGTTTCTGCAAACTGCATCGTGGTGTTCCTCCTTAAGCCATTCTCTACCCGACTCTTTGGTTACTGTTTCTACGTTACGTTCAATACGCGCGCATGGGTGCGTTCTGTATGTGCACAGTATTTTATCATAATTTTCCCTTATCTTTCCACTGCTGGTGAATCTGCTAGATTATCTACGCTTGAGCTCATGGCAATATGCCTTTCCCTATTTTTTTAAAATGTTGCAAACAATTTACTGTAATACCTCAGTCTTCCAGTCTTTGACATGAGATGAAAGTAGTCTCACACATCTGTCTGAATGGGTCCTATCTGGTCGCACACCTCAGTCCATTACTATGATGATTTCTCGGACATCCGCGCCCATTAACAAGAAGGCTGTGTGCCGTCTCTTTGTGTATTTGTCAAGTGTTCATGTCTGCTCTTGTGATGTTCATGTCTGTACTTGTGGGCATGGAAGAGGCTGTGTGTGTACTTGTGTATAGCTGATGTTGTGGTGGTAGTAGTAATGGCAGGAGATGTGTGTGTTCTTGTGTATAGCTGATTTTGTGGTGGTAGTAGTAATGGTAGATGTGTGTGTCCTTGTCTGTATGTACAAGTGTTTGCTTCTTTGTGGCTGTGTGTACTTGTGTATAGCTGATGTTGTGGTGGTAGTAGTAATGGCAGGAGATGTGTGTGTCCTTGTCTTTATGTACAAGTGTTTGCTTCTTTGTGTTCATGTGGATGTGTATAGGTGTTGTTGAGGTGACAGTAGTAATGGTAGAAGGTGTGTGTGAACTTGTGTATAGCTGATGTTGTGGTGACAGTAGTAATGGTAGGAGTTGTGGTAACAGTAGTGGAATGTTCATGTCTGTATGTGTGTGTGGTTGTGTTTGTGTGTATTTGTCACTGTTCATGTCTGTATGTACAAGTGTGTGGTTGTGTTTGTGTGTGTACTTGTGTATAGTTGTTGTTGTGGTGACAGTAGTAATGGTAGGAGATGTGTGTGTGTGTGCACTCATGATGTCTGTATGTGTGTGGTTGTGTTTGTGTGTATTTGTCAGTGTTCATGTCTGTACGAACAAGTGTGTATGTGGTTGTGTGTGTCTCTCTGCTCGATTGTGCATTTGTGTTTTTGTTTACGTCTCTGTCCTTGTCTGTATATGTGTGTGTGTTCTTGTCTGTCTTTGTGTGTATTTGTCTTTGGTCTTGTGAGTGTGTCTGCCTTTGTGTATTTGTCTTTGCTCTTGTGAGTGTGTACTTGTGATGTCTGTTTATGTTCATGTCAGTACATGTGTGTGTGTCTGTACTTGTGATTTCCATGTTCATGTTTGCACATGTGTGTGGTTGTGGTGTGTGTTGTGTGTATTTGTCAGTGTTCATGTATTATGTACAAGTGTGTGGTTGTCTTTGTTCTTGTTTGTATGTATATGTGGTTGTGTTCATGTGTCTGTGTGTACTTGTGTATAGTTGTTGTTGTGGTGACAGTAGTAATGGTAGGAGATGTGTGTGCACTTGTCTGTATGTACAAGAGTTTGCTTCTTTGTGTTCATGTGGCTGTGTGTAGTTGTTGTTGTGGTGACAGTAGTAATGGTAGGAGTTGTGGTAACAGTAGTGGAATGTGTTCCCTCTTCAGACCAATCACTCTCTAGACACAGCTTCACGACCATCAGCAGCCAACCACCACTTCTATAGTTATAAGCACATCCTCCTCTGCAATTTAAGTGGTTGCTTGACCATGTTATCGATCAATTTAATCACTACCATAGTCTTACGCACATCATCCTCTACAATTTAAGTGGTCACTTGACCACTTCTTTACCACCTCTTGATCATCACCATGTCACTACACCTACTTTCCTCTAAAATGTCCTCACATGATAACTTGACCACTGCATGACTACCCTTTGATCATCACCATATCATTACACCTACTTTTCCCTAAAATTTCCTCACTTGACCACTGCTTGACCACCCTTTGATCATCACCAATAGTTGTCCTAACACCGGTTCGAATCCCAGACTCTCAAAACGTGACCACCTCTTGCTCATCACCAATAGTTGTTGTTCTAACACCGGTTCGAATCCCAGACTCTCTAACCAACACTTAACCACTAATACCCTCTTATCATTACAACACACGAACACATTTAAGATTTTCATTTATGAACAGACCATATACTATTTCCACTAGTATATTCCTAGTACACCTCACTTTAACACATACCTTAATTACTTTTGATTTCTATTTTATGCTCTTCAAAAACACTCAGACACATTTCTCCCCAACTTTCCCCCCGCCACATTTTTTCACACAGCCACCAGAAAATATTTCCGGCCACGACCCAGCTATTTTTTCACTGCCACGAAGTTCCCACGATTTTCACGCGACCCAGATTTTCGACACCAGCATCAGCTGCATCATCAATTTCCAGCCTCAGCCTAATCTTCATTTATACTCAGTATGCAGCATCATTCACTATGATGGGAATGGTGAAGATGGGCATGCCTCGGGCGGAGTGGCAGGCATCTGTTGGAATTTTTTTCCCGGGGCATGCTGGTGTGGTGGGAAACGAGCAGGCGGACAGATTGGCTGGGTCTGCGCCGTAGGTTGGTGTAGTGGTTTATGATAAAGCAGCCGTGATCGAGGCCCTTTCGGATTGTGTGTATAGTGCTGAAGAGCAGATAGTTCATCACAGTTTGGAGTGCATGGTGCTGCAGGGAGTGACCAGAGGATCTGGACGAAACTTAGGACCCCGAGGAAATACCAGGACACATAACAGGATTACTACTTGTACCATTAGTGTGGGACTTCGCAGTTTGTTGAAGAGAGCTGTGATGTCGGTCCTTGAGTCAACTCAACTCAGTTAAAATCTGGGTAAGGACTCCACAGCGATCAATCTTGAAACAATTCAACTCTCAACTCAGTTAAAGTCTGGGTAAGGACTTCACAGCGATCAATCTTGACTCAACTCTCAACTCAGAGCATCACCTGGATCTTTTCTCCGAGACATGCCGGTGTGCTGGGGGATGAACAGGCGGACAGATTGGCTGGCTCGGCAAAACTTTGTGGAGTATTGATGCATGACAAGACAGACGTAGTTGCGGCCTTGTGGGAGCACGTGTACACCTTGGAGGAGCAAATGGATCACCATAGTCTGGTAAGAATGAGGCAGCGAGGGGTGACGAGGGATCTGGCAGACGATCGACGCTCAGAGGAAAGGCGAGATGGACATATAGTCAGATTGCTACTGGAACTATTAGTGTTGGAACTCTTCGCTGGCTGCTGAGGATGGGGACGGAGCGCTTATGGGAATGTCCCGAATGCTGTGATGTCGGTTCCTAAATCAATCAATCAATCAACTCAGTTAAAGTCTGGGTAAGGACTCCACAGCAATCAATATTTTTGTGAAATTAAAGTTAGTGGTATGTCCATTATATAATGTTTGCTGTCAACCCTAGCATTTACTGGTAGTTTGTAATTTACTAGGCAATTTTACATGTGAATAACGAAGACACAAACAATAGATTGCACGATTTATTGCCTGGCATATTTCGCTGCATCTCGTCAGGTACATACTGCAGAAATCACACAACTTACGTGAATTAACTAGATAAATCCTTCAAGTTGAAATATACACATATTCGCACAGTAATGTCACTTATCTACCACGGTAATTTAAAGCTGACTAACATGTCTTTCTGTTTACACAATTCTGGCTTGCGTTGATTGATTAATTTTACATTTAGTAGTTTGCCTTTATTTTCTAAAAGGCCAACAATGCCGACTTCTCACACCATCGACAATCACCGCAGAGCGATCGACTTCCAAATCGCCAGCGGGTGATTTCAAACCCTCAGCTAGGTATATCATGGAATTGTGAAACTGCGATTCACTAACCCCCAATGTACATTTCTGTACATGAAGTAACATGTTTGTATTAAGCCACCGTGCCAGTAAGAGACTTGGGTGGTTGGGAAAGTTTGCTATGGATCAGCACATCCTTGATTGTAGACGGGTTCTAAGAATATCTTGGATGGAGAAAGGAACAAATGCATCCCCACTTCAAGAGCTGAATATTGAAGAAGGTTGGCTTTTAAAGACGACAAAACAAAAAAATTGAAATATGTTGGTGACGACAGTTTTGAGAGAACAATAGTGGAGGTGTATATGCCTGGGAAGAGAGGAAGAGAAAGGTCAAAGAGAAGATCGGTCCAAGGTGTGGTGGATGATCTCCAGAAGGGTGCATCGGACGCAGGATTTCTTGATCGAAAGGTTTTCCGGAAGGTTGTTATGGGAGCGAGGTTCTGCAAAGGACATGCGCTACTGAATGAATGTGGGAAATATCTCCTGGGTCCAGCGAGTCTGTGGTCTGATATCAAATTACATGGTGTCTTGTAAATGTCCAGGACATTTTCTGTTTGGGAGACTAGACGCGGATATTTATAACTAGCAATTAGTGTCCATGCCCTGTCCACAGGGAGATAATTGGTCCAAAGTATCAAGCTTGTCCTTGCGATAGTGTCTGGGTGTCAAATACAATGGGAAGAAAAATTAAACGTCTAAAAATCTACCATAATGGGTTCAGACAAATGGTAAAATGGGGCGGATTTTTCGTTTGACTTAACATCAAACAATCTTATAAAATTGTACGGAATAGCTTTCCCATGTCAACCAAATCTCTCTCTCTCTCTCTCTCTCTCTCTCTCTCTCTCTCTCTCTCTCTCTCTCTCTCTCTCTCTCTTACACACGCACGCACCCAATCACGCACGCACGCGCGCGCACGCACACACACACACACACACACACACAAGGTGGAATCTAAGAACAGAAATAACATTAACAGATACAGATAAGCAACAGCGGTACAACTATAAAACATGTACCATATTTGGTAGAAGCACTATTGTCAACACATAGGTGATTCCAAAATTACTATACCTGTGCACAGTCCTAGAACCCCCCCCCCCCCCCCCCCACGTCAGACTGTCACAAGCATCAACAAAGAGATCAGACGCTTTGTGTTTGGCAGCACCATCTGCAGTATCAAACATACAATGTTGGGCTTTCAGATAAGACAATACTACTGAATGTAACATCACATATAGCAAAGATATATCATATACTAAGTTGGAAAACATCTTATGGCTGTGGAAATATGGTTTCTCAGGAAAATGCAAAGAATAGGTACCATGGACAGTCAGAAAAACCAACGAGCAGGTCCTTCAAAACAAATGAAGATCGTAAACTGATTAGAAACATTAGACATTTTTTTTTTTACATATCCCTTACAGGACGTTGCAGTCAACATCAGCTGTTTTCAGCTGCTGTTGATGTACTAGGCAAGATTACGGTCAGTAGTTTGCCATTGCTTTCTGAGCGACCGGCTCACATTCCCCGAATTACCAACGCGGCGAGAACCGCTACCGATTCTCGCGCAGGTTACGTTACTCGCGAGAATATACGGGATTACGGAGAAAGACGTTAATTTCTAGGCTAGGGAGACCAGCACATTAGACATAGACAACCAAAATATTTTGGACATGTTATGAGAAGAAATGAATTGGAGAACTTAGTGACATCTGGCAAGATCGAAGGGAAGAGACCACGAAGTAAATACCTGGATGGCTTGGCCACGTGATATGGTCGAGACAGGAACACGAAGCTGATCCACCACTCAGGTGATCGAGTGACATGACAAAACATGACCGCCCGGGTTGATTCTACCGTCAACATCCTCTCATTAATTACTCAACCAGCGCCTTAAGACACTTGCAAATAAATACTTTTCGAACGCGCGAATTCCATACGTCCTTTCAGACAATATGGCTGAGCGACGCTCACATACCCAACATTGATATCTCAATGACGTGACACAGTAGTTCAATCTATATCCAAATTATACGTTATATTTTATAACACTCCAAAATAATAAAGATATTATTTTAAAGATCTTAGCAACAGTCAAAAAGAATCTTAAGAAATTTATATGAATTTGTGTTTTCAAATATATTCTTATAAAGTTGTAGAAGTTTCTTGAATATTTTGCAAAAATCCCGTTAATTATTGAAAATAAAAATCCTGTATTGTTAATTCCCTTAGGTAGCGCAATAGTCTCCCCTAAACTTAATATATTTACGTAATTTAACCATTTGAGGCCGGCCTCTCTGGCCGAGGAGTAACACCACAGTCTCCGTAATCCCGTTTATCACGCAGTCTCGTAGCGGGCGAGAACTGGAAGCGGTTCTACCCCCGCTGGTGACTTGCGGGATAACTGAGCCGGCCGCTCAGAAATCAATGGCAAACTACTGAGCGTAATCTTGCCAAGAAATCAACAGACAGCTGAAAGATGCTGCTATTGACAGCGATGTCCTGTAAAGGATATGCGAATAAAAATATTTAAAAAAAAAACATTAGAGAGGAAGAGAGGAAGAGGAAGGCCAAAGAGAAGATGGGCGCAGGATGTGGTGGATGATCTCCAGATGGGTGTATCGGACGCGGGACATCTTGCTTATGATCGAGAGGTTTTCCGGAAGGTTGTTATGGGAGCGAGGTTCTGCAAAGGACATGCTACTGAATGAATGAATTTCCCTTCACCGGTTGTAGGTTTTCATTTATTTCATTTGCTCTATTTAAAACAATGTGTTCTTGTTGTGAATGTGAATAGTAAAGATAAACAATAACAATGCTAGCCACTACACCACCACGGTGACTCAGTTGTCATGTGCCCACGTATTAATCTAGAGCAGTACTGGTTAAAAAAAAAAAAATCAAGGGAAATAATTCCAGAAATTTTATAAGGGCAATAATATAAACTAAAATTATTAAAGTAATATATAAAAATATTGTTTTAGTACTTTAAAAAGGGCTATATTTTTCTTGTTATTCTAATAACCGTATGTTTTATATCTCATAATTTTGCAAATTTTAGCAGATATTATGTTTCCGAAAAGTATGCTTACAAATAACTTTACACTATAAATAATTTTTAAAGAAATTTTCTTTATAATAAATGTCACTGATGTGGTGTGTTAGATGTTGTTACAATCAGTAGTTTGCAAGTGCTAACGCACTTCTTTCTGAACGAAAATTCCTTTATTTGTAAGGCATATTCATATATGCCGAGAGAAAATCAAATGTTTGTATATACTTATCATTTCAGCGTGCATTTTTGTTTGTTTGTTTGTTTATTTATTTTTAAGTTATGTCTCCTTATTTCACTTCATCGATTGTACGTCTTTTTCTGTAATAATATTATGATTATTGGTAACACAATGAAAGAAATTAAACGACGACTATCAATTGCTCTTCAAAGACTAAAACAGCTGAATAAATTATGGAGTGGGACAGACAGAACTACAAAAATTAAATTTTTAAGATCATGCATCTTTCCCATAGCAACATACGCCTGTGAGACCTGGACACTTACTAAACAAGCTGAACAGCGCATAAATGCCTTTGAATATAAATGTTATAGACGAGTTTTAAGAATATCTCGGGTAAAGAAAAGAACAAATGCATGAATACTTCAAGAGCTGAATATTGAAGAAGGCTGGGTACTAAAAACGATAAAACAAAGAAAATTGAAATATTTTGGTCAATTGAAACGTCACGAAAGTTTGGGGACAACAATAATGGAGGGGTATATGCCTGGGAAGAGAGGAAGAGGAAGGCCAAAGAGAAGATGGGTGCAGGATGTGGCGGATGATCTCCAGATGGGTGTATCGGACGCGGGACATCTTGCTTATGATCGAGAGGTTTTCCGGAAGGTTGTTATGAGGGCGAGGTTCTGCAAAGGACACGCTACTGAATGAATGAATTTCCCTTCACCGGTTGTAGGTTTTCATTTATTTCATTTGCTCTATTTAAAACAATGTGTTCTTGTTGTGAATGTGAATAGTAAAGATAAACAATAACAATGCTAGCCACTACACCACCACGGTGACTCAGTTGTCATGTGCCCACGTATTAATCTAGAGCAGTACTGGTTAAAAAAAATAAAGGGAAATAATTATGGAAATGTTATAAGGGCAATAATACAAACAAAAATTATTTTAAAAATATATATAAAAGTATTATTTTACTACTTTAAAATGGGCTAATATTTTTCCTGTTATTCTAATAGCCACATTTTCTCTATATTACAGATTTAAAATTTTAGCAGACATTATGTTTTAGAAAAGTATGCTTACAAATAACTTTACACTATAAATAATTTTTAAAGAAATTTTTTTAATAATAAATGTTACTCGTGTCTTGCGTTAGATGTTAGCACAATCAGTAGTTTGCAAGTGCTAACGCACTTCTTTCTGAACGAAAATTCCTTTTTTTATAAGGCATATTAATATATGCCATGAGAAAATCAAATGTTTGTATATACTTATCATTTCATTGTCTATTTTGTTTGTTTTGTTTATTTATTTTGAAGTTATGTCTCTTTATTTCACTTCATCGATTTTACGTCTGTTTCTATATTAGTGGTTGCCGACACTCCTGTCTATTCCATTGTTCACATAGGGCAGTGAGGAGCAATTTGTGTGATATTCACTGGCACAGGAACGGAGCAATATGGGGACGACCCGTTGCCGTGAAGTTGGTACCGCGACTGACTAACTAACTGACTAACTTTCTATATTAGTATCATGTATTCACTATGTATAAAGTATTCCTTTATTCATACTTCACTATATATAAAGTCTCCCTTAATTTCTGAAAAATGAAAAAAAATTCGGGGAGCCGAACCACGGTAACCACAGTTATAAGCGGAGATAGCCACTGCTATGCTACTGGGGCCACGATGAAAGTTTAACACAAATGTATAATATAGTCAAACACATGTCCCGATGACGTCAGGTATGTCACGTCACTAGCCTTTGGTTGCGAATAAGGACTTCGTTTATTTGCAACTTGGTCTCGAATAGACACTTCGTTGATGTATTGGGGATACCAATCTGGAAAATTTTTCTTGATATTTAAACAGCCATACTTCAACTATGTACAAAGTATTCCTTTATTCATACTTCACTATGTACAAAGTATTCCTTTATTCATACTTCACTATGTATAAAGTATTCCTTTATTCATACTTCACTATGTATAAAGTCTCATCTCATCTCATCATTGTTCCTCTTGTACCTTGCGGTGTCGAGGTGAAGTATAAACTTCGTGAGAGTGCCCGATTATGGGCTTCATATATCGATATATAGCTGATATATAGCTCTGATATATGACCGCCCACGCTTTCCGGCATGGCACATGATTGATTGATTGATATCGATAGGGAGAGTTTATTCGCAACCAAGTTGCGAATAAATGAAGTCTCTATTCGCAACCAAGAGTAGATACACACAAGCTGTGATAAATCCTTAAACAATATGGAGTGAGTACACATCTAACAAACCAGTGTAGAAGCTTATACAAGTAAGCAGCCATGTGCAGGGAATGCCCAAGTCTGCCTCTGCCTGAAGTCTGAGTGGGTTTACCTGATGGTGAGGGACAATGGTAATAGGACAAATAATCCACATGCAAATATCAGTCCAGTGTACTCTCCAGTAGTGGCAGCTATTAGTAGACTAGTAGTAGCACGTATATTGGCTACGCTTGCGTTCAAAGCGAATGAACAAACAACAACAAATTTAGATATCCAATAAACCTCTCGTGATATATTATTTGATATTTCCGTGAATTAATGTTTTTTTTTACATTTCCGGGCATGTTTACGTTCAGTAGTTTGCCATTTATTTCTGAACTACCGGCACTCATACCTCTGTATGAAAACCAACGCAAGGCGGTCTGCTGCAACTAGATTTCGAACGCGGTATGCAGGATTACGAAATGCATTCATAACCACTTCACTACAGACCCGGCGACTATTCATGTTTGTTTCAGAAGGTACAGTTAGTTGGATGTCTTAAGTTAGCTAATTTTGTCAAAATGCCGAATAACTGTCTTTGTACATAGATATCTTGTCGCTTTCACTTAATACATTTCTGAAAAATGGAGAAAAAAAAACAACGCCAGCGGGGAATCGAACCACGGTAACCACGGTTACAAGCGGAGATACTCATGGCTATGCTACTGGGACCATGATGAAAGCCTAACACAAATGTATAATGTAGTGAAATACATGTCGCGATGACGTGTCACGTGACTAGCCTTTGGTTGCGAATAAAGACTTCGTTTATTCGCAACTTGGTTGCGAATAGACACTTCGATATCGATATTCCCATGGGCTCTGCTATTCCCTCCGTCCAACGTTTACGTACGTGGTCGGCCTCTTCCTCTGTTTCCATCTGGTCTGTATATCATTGCTTGTTGTGGTATGCTGTTGACTGGTAACCTACTTGCATGGCCAAACCATTTGACTTGCTGCTTTCTAATAACAACTAGTGTTGCTTTAACCCCCACTTTAGTCCTGATTTCTTCATTTCTGATCTTGAATAGTTAGTTAGTTAGTTAGTCGCAGTTCCAACTTCACAGCAACGGGTCGTCCCCATTATGCTCCGTTCCTGTGCCAGTGAATATCACACAAAACGCTCCCCACTGCCCAATGTGAACAGTGGAAAAGACAGGAGTCTCGACAAACAACAGCCCGCACAGATACACTGTGCATAATGCCGCCGCCAGAATGTCAACACACCAGTCCCCCACGAAACACCCAATTCATCTCTGATGGAACCGGCAGTAATTTTCCTATCTGGATGTTTCCTAGATGTTCACCCACATAGTCCACGAAAATACAGTTCATCACCGACGGCAGTGGCAGTCAACCAGAAGCCCAGCAGCCACGCATTTCTGCATAAGGCAAAAACCGGTCAACTCTGGGACGTAGCCACCTGCCATCGCTCCGAACATGCAGTCACGTTCAAAAAAACAAACAAACTTGGGCAGATTCAAAAGCACTTCACACGAAACTCACAGCTCACAGTGTCGCGCCACGCACTCACTCAGTAGCAAGGCGACGGAACCATCAAGCCTCCTTAGTCGCCTCTTACGACGTGCGTGGTAGGCTACAGTGTTGCTATTCTTTGCTTCCCTTATGGGCCCCGGCAACACACGGGAGAATGATCTTGAATAAAGTCTCCCTATGATTATTGCCCACAGGGGAGCAGCAGGACGAAGTGTATAGTCGAGAAAGCAGCTTTAGACCAGCACAAAGTAAACATAAGGTTAGAGATGTCGCAGGAACTCCACGGCCTGATGCCGGCAGACAACAAGTTGACCGTTGGGACCTCCAGCGTCCCGTCCTCTTGGCAAATAACTTGGCTACAGTGTATGTCTGTAAATGCCCAGCTTGATTCTCTAAAGGACATATTGACATTGTGTGTGCACGCGTCATTGTATGTCAGGTGGGTACAATAGACGTGAAATTGCTTAAAGTTGAAACTGCGGCAGTGCAGTGCTGAGCAAATGTAAACAAACACTTATTTCACTTAATGATATTGGATTATTGCATATTGATAATCTTAAAAAAAAAAAAAGAAGGTTTAATTAAGACTAAAACTAAAAGAAAAGAAGGCGATTTAATGGCGAGAGGATTGACTTAATTGCACCAATTTAATCCCCGATTGATCGGTCTCTTATCCTTAGGGCCGCCAACCGCCGAAGGCGTCGCACAAAGCACGAACTCCGTAGCTCCAGCGACACCCCCTTTTTGAGTCTCCAAATTGTACCATTTGTCAGATTAGCATGTTGTACCATTTATCAGATTGACACATTGTCCCATTTGTCAGTTTTATATGTTGTCCCATTTGTCAGATTGACACATTGTCCCATTTGTCAGTTTTATATGTTGTCCCATTTGTCAGATTGACATGTTGTCCCATTTGTATTGACATGTTGTACCATTTGTCAGATTAACATGTTGTCCCATTTGTCAATTTTATATGTTGTCCCATTTGTCAGATTGACATGTTGTCCCATTTGTATTGACATGTTGTACCATTTGTCAGATTGACATGTTGTACCATTTGTTAGATTGACATGTTGTACCATTTGTCAGATTGACATGTTGTACCATTTGTTAGATTGACATGTACCATTTGTCAGATTGACATGTTGTACCATTTGTCAGATTGACATGTTGTACCATTTGTCAGATTGACATGTTGTACCATTTGTCAGATTGACATGTTGTACCATTTGTCAGATTGACATGTTGTACCATTTGTCAGATTAACACGTTGTCCCATTTGTCAATTTTATGTTGTCCCATTTGTCAATTTTATATGTTGTCCCATTTGTCAGATTGACATGTTGTACCATTTGTCAGATTGATATGTTGTACCATTTGTCAGATTGACATGTTGTACCATTTGTCAGATTTAAATATTGTACCATTTGTCAGATTGACATGTTGTACCATGTATCAGATTGACATGTTGTACCATTTGTCAGATTGAAATATTGTACCATTTATCAGATTGACATGTTGTACCATGTATCAGATTGACATGTTGTACCATTTGTCAGATTGACATGATGTCCCATTTGTCAGATTGACATGTTGTACTGTTTACATTCTCAGGTGATGGAAGACACTCAAGGCAAGGGCCCTGTATTGACAGATGAGATAAAACAAGAACCAGATTCTGAAGAGGTGACTTTTATTGACTTTTATATACATTATATTTATAAACGTTTATCATCATCCCTCACTTAACAGTTGATGGACTGATCACGTGTGTTCGAATATGTGCACTGTACTGATCATGTATGAGGTTTTGCGTTAGTTACCACTGAGCTGTATGTCCCTCACAATCAACCCCAGCATTTTCTGGCTGTTTGTGAAGTTTAAGTGCAAGAGTGGTAATCCTCTTTTTCTCATAATCTGATAACTGAGTTCCATCACCACAGGTACTTAACTGCAGAGCCCTTCACGCTCAGAAACCATCACGATGTGTGAGGCCGGTATTGAAACTTCACATCTACAGAGAGGTATATTATGGTGATACCAGGTCGGGATTCAGCAGAGCACACACAGATTTGCTGGGATTAGGTCTGAGTTGGTTTTATTTCTCTCTGTTTTGACACATTTCACTGTCATGGACATCACCCCAGTGCACAAGAGTAATGGTGCACATGTGTGATTGTCTCGACTTCCTTTGTAAGTTGACACATTTCACTGTCATAGATGTCAACCCAATGCAAAAGATTAGGCCTGGGTTGGTCTTGTTTCCTCTGTGAGGACATATTTCACTGTCATAGACATCTATTGCTCGAGAATTATGGAGGAAATTGAAAGAAAAACGCAACTCTATCAGCGTTCACGCCGGAAACACACCGAAGACAGATGAACTTATTGTGATGAGTGATTTTAACAGACGAATAGGCACACGAAGAACACCGTGGGATGATTGCATGGTGCCATTCAGCGACACAGAGACTGAATGTAACAGCGTAGATAAGGAATGGCCAATTTTCAAGGCTGCCATGCTCGACACACTGGAAAATAAATGGAACAGAGAAAGTAGGGCAGGACAAAAGATTAAGAACAGCCTGGTGGAACAACGAAGTTAAAGATAGCATATTCAAAAAGAAGGTAACGTTAAAAAAGTGGATCACAACTAAATCTGAACAAGACTGTGTTACTTATAGAATAGCACGACGTAATGCCAAACGAACAATTAGAGCATCTAAAGATGAATCCTGGAGAATATATGGTGAACAGATGGCGACCCTTAGCAAAGATTACCCAAGAGAATTTTATAAACGTACCAATACAGTCAGAAACAGAGATGCATGCTACAATCCAACCACCGTCATAAACAGCAAAAGAGGTATACCGATATTTAATCCACAACAAAGACTAGCAAGGTGGGCAGACAACTTTCAAGAACTACTTAACCCCACACATAACATAGAAAACCTCACTTCTGTGCCTAAAAGCCAGGGACAGCAAGAACCAAATTTCATACCTGCAGAAGTCAGAGCAGTTAATACAGAAAAGTCCTAAAAGTAAATCACCAGGTCCAGATGGAATAACCACAGAAGCTATTCAGGCCTGTGGGGAAACAGGAGTTAAATGGCTAACAAGACTTTTTAAGATGGTAGAAATGTCAGCAGAGAGAACAAACTGAAGTATCTGGGGATCACATTTGACAGGAGCCTATCCTTCAATGACCATGTGGAGACGGTTGTGACAAGATCTCAAAAGGGACTCAGTGCACTTAAAACTATGGCTGCAATGGACACAGAGCAGAGAATGCTTTTCACACTATACCAGCACTTGATCCTCTCAGTAATTGATCATGGATTAGGTCTGCTCACTGTCTCAGAGAGTCAGATGGTGAAGTTGGAGCGCATACAGAACGAAGCTATGTGTGTCATTCTGGGATGCACTAGAGACACCCCAGTAGTGTGTATGCGTTACATCCTTGGTCTGCCGAGTGTTGCTGGTAGGCTCAAGGTGATGCAGGCGAAGGCATACCTCAGAGTAGCTGCAGACACAGACCACCCACTGCATGAGGCGCTGGACGCAGTTAAGGGTCAGCGACTGATAAGAGGGAAATTATGGATGGCTCAGGCAGAGGATACGATCAGACAGGTGTGCCCCTTGGAGAACATTAGGCGTGGAGAGGAGTGGGTCAGAGTGCCAGCAGAGCAGTCAGAATTGTGCAGAGTTATAATCACATTAAGCCGGGAGTGCAGGGAGTGGCCAGCAGGGGCCACGGAAGTGGAAATCCAGCAACTAATTCAGGACAATGCTCACTCGGGTGATGTGATTATCTACACAGATGGTTCAGTGTCAAGAGGTGAGAAAAGTGGCTGGGGGTTCATAGCCAAAGCCAATGGTCGACGTTTGGGGCAGGAGAGCCTGGCATATGATACCACAACATCCAGCTTAAGAATGGAGGTGGAGGCGGTCACTGCGGCTCTCCGCTGGATGGAGAATACGACACACACACACATCGTGATTGTAACTGACTCAGAAAGCATGCTGACGAGGGTGAGGACGGGTAGGCTTCGTGCGGAGTGGCTTGCTTTGCTTCGGAGGTCACGGGTGACAAGCATCGCCTGGATCTTTTCTCCGTGGCATGCCGGTGTGCTGGGAAATGAACAGGCGGACAGATTGGCTGGCTCTGCAAAACTTGGTGGAGTATTGATACATGACAAGGCAGACGTGGTTGTGGCCTTGTGGGAGCACGTGCACACCTCGGAGGAGCAAATGGATTACCATGGTCTGGCAAGAATGAGACAGCGAGGAGTGTCGAGGGAATCTGGCCGACCCTCAATGCTCAGAGGAAAGGCAAGACGGACATATAATCAGATTGCTACTGGTACTATTAGTGTTGGAACTCTTCGCTGGCTGCTGAGGATGAGGACGGAGCACTTATGGGAATGCCCCGAATGCTGTGATGTCGATTCCTAAATCAATCAATCAATCAATCAATCAAGACTTTTTAATATAGCATGGGAAGAAAGAAAAGTCCCAGATGATTGGCAATAGGCAATAATAGTATCAATATGGAAAAAGAAAGGCAATATGAGAGAATGCGAAACATACAGAGGTATATCACTCCTAAGCCATATAGGGAAAATGTATGCAAAACTATTGGAACAAAGAGCTAGACCCATAGTTGAACAACAGTTAAACAAAGTACAATTCAGTTTTTGGAAAGGTAAAAGTTGCACTGATGCATTATTTACACTTAGACAAATATATGAAAAAACTATCGAATATAGTGACCAGGAGAATATTGTGTTTGTAGATCAGGAAAAGGCTTTCGATAGAGTAGACAGATACAAATTATGGACCATCC
This sequence comes from Cepaea hortensis, assembly GCA_963921405.1. NCBI lineage: Eukaryota > Metazoa > Mollusca > Gastropoda > Stylommatophora > Helicidae > Cepaea > Cepaea hortensis. Next base: position 7,544,427 of record OY992887.1, on the reverse strand, counting down.
TTGAAGACTATGGGATACAAGGGCAACAGCTAGAAAACATCATAGCCATGTACCACTCGAGCCGAAGTGCAGTAAGAACACAAGAAGGTATATCAGATATGTTCACAGTCAATACAGGAGTGAGGCAGGGATGTGTGCTCTCTCCCCTGCTATTTAATATCTACATGGACAGAGTATCTGTTCTAGAGATCTTATTTCAAGATGTGGATGATCAATGTGAAATGTTGAAGAATTCAATCACTTTAGCTGCAGAAAAAACTATTCCAAAATTAAAGAAAGTGGGTCGTCAGACATGGATGACTGAAGAAATTTTACAGCTAATGGAAACAAGAAGACAGAACAAAAATAATCCTGAATATAAAGAAATTCACAGAAAAGTCAGAACATTATGTAAAGAGGCAAAAGAAGCATGGCTCGAAAAATTGCATAGAAATTGAAAAACAACACAACAGTAAAAATACCAAACTAATGCACAAAAGAATTCAGGAGCTTACTAATCAAAGCATACATACATCAGCAGGCTGCCTAAAGACAAAAGATGCAAAAATCATAATAGAAAAAGATCAGATTTTACATGTATGGTCAGATTATGTGAAAAACTGTTATGATGATAACAGACGAACAGCATGATATTCAAAATAATAATGGACAGTCAATTTTGAAGATGGAGGTTCAGAATGCTCTTAACCATATGAAATCTGGCAAGACCCCCTGTTCAGACAGCATCACAACAGAAATGATTAATGCTTTAGAAGAATACGAAATAGATAAAGTTACCAGACTCCTGAATACCTTATATGATACTGGAGATATACATCATGAATTATGTAATTCTGTATTTATTGCAATCCCAAAGAAATAAGGAGCCTTGGAATTTGATAAACATCGAACAATTAGTATAATGAGTCGCATTATGAAGATTTTGTTGAGAATTATCATGCAAAGAGTTAGGAAGAAAATACAACCTGAAATAGGGGTGGGTTTGTAGAAGGCAAGGGTACAGGAAATGCTGTGTATATACTGAGAACCGTAATTGAATGTTCTTTACAAGTAAACAAAGATCTACACCTTTGCTTTATTGACTACACAAAGGCTTTCGATAAAGAAAGATATGTCAACATGATAAGGATGCTTGAAGATCTACAAATTGATGGAAAAGACCTTAAGACTTGTGAAAAACATATATTGGAAACAACAAGCTGCCATCAGAATTGATAATGAAGTAGGTCACTATCAACCTATTAAGAGAGGTGTTAGACAGGGATGTGTAATGTCTCCAGATCTTTTTTCCCTGCACAGTGAAAATATTTTCAGAAATATAGAAGATATGGAAGGAATCAACATTGGGGGACGATACATCAATAACATTAGATATGCAGATGATACAGTCTTGATTGCAGACAATGAACAGGAAATGCAAAACTTAGTAGATGTGGTTGTTGCACACAGTGAACAACTAGGGTAAGAAATAAATTGTAAAAAGACACAGATTATGGTCGTCACTAGTAAGGAAGAAATACCACAATGTAATATACAAGTAAATGGCCATATTCTTAAACAAGTGAATCGGTACAGCTATCTCAGAACAGTCATAACATCTGATGGGAGATGCCTTGAAGAGATTAGAACAAGAACTGCCATTCCGAAGGTAGCCTTTTGCAAGATGAAAAACATACTGACCAATAAAAAGATATCAATTGAAACTACAAAGTGTTGAAGCGCTACATAGAACCTATACTTTTATATGGATGTGAAGTGTGGACAATGAGCAGACAAGCTGAAAAACACCTGATGGCTGTGGAAATGTGGTTTCTGAGGAAAATGCAAAGAATACCATGGACAGACAGAAAAACCAATGAGCAAGTCCTACAAGAAACAATGAAGACCGTAAACTGATTAGAGACATTAGGTGTAGACGGTAAAAAATTTTTGGGCATGTAATGAGAAGAAATGAATTGGAAAATTTGGTGACATCTGGCAAGATCGAAGGGAGGAGACCAGAGGGAAGACCAAGAATTCAATACTTCGATGGCTTGGCCACATGGCATGGGCAAGACAAAAACACGGAGCTGATCCACGACTCTGGTGATCGAGTGAGAAGGCAAAACATGACCGCCCATGCTTATTGGCATGGCACATAATGAATGGGGTGGACAGAATATCCAAAGAAGCAAGTCTTGACAGAACAGATTAAGAAAATTTAGAACTCTTTACTCCAGATGAAGTGCCTGTTTTATAGCTACGAGGGCATACTGCAAAATCATATTAATAATCTGAGTTCAACCTGCAGCAGATATAATATGAGTATACATACAGCCAAAACCGAATTAATGCGAGTTAGCAGATCGCCAGGCCCACTAAGTATACAGATAAATAGCACAACTCTGAAACAAGTTAAAGAATTCAAATATCTCGGAAGTATGATCACAGAAGATGGCAGATTGGACAGAGAAATCGAAATCAGATGTCAAAAAGCTAGTGCACTTAATATCAACTATCACTCTTACTGTAACATCCAAATATACCCATGTCCGCAAAACGACAAATAGTAAACAGCATATTCACACCAACCTTATGCTACCAATCTCAAACCTGGACTTCTCCCCCGATGTGTCTCCACCTTGCCGCGGTGGGGGAGCTTGTGTGTCCCTCTGACCCCATGTGCTTGCCGATGGATGAAAACTACATATCGGACAGCTTATGGGATAGGGGCCAGACTAAGAGAGACACAACCTGCTGCTCTGCGGGTAGACTGAGGTGAGGATAACAGTCAGAAGTTTAAATCAGGCGCACAAAGGTAAAAGATTTGGTCCGGACAATACTCTAAGGCTCTCTGTTGAGGGTTGAGGCTGAATGCTCTAAGCCACAAACCCTCTGATCTGAGAGCCGGGCGATACCCACCCTCCGAAAATAGAAGTGAGATACTGAGCAAGCTACAAGCCCAGGTCTGATACCTGTTCGAAGGCTCTCAGCTGGGGGATATGAGGGATTCCCGGATGAGAGGGCCTGGCCGTTTCTCGTTCACTGCTGCACGGAGGTAAGGTGCTGAGCCGGCAGCACATGTAGCCTCCTCGTGAGCGAGTACAAAGTAAGAAAAGTGCCCCAGTCGAATGAAATGGTTACGAAAACTGTCTGTATCTAACTCATAGAGAGTGTAGACAAAAGTGGAAAAACGTCTCAATAACATGAAATGGAACGCACGGCTAGCGAATCCATTGCGTGGTCTGAAGCAACAGCAAAAGTTTACCGAGTGGATGTCGCCCGCAGTCTGACCGTTCCTGGTGTGCGCTTGAGTGACCAGTGGCAAGCGAGATGCCCAAGACACGGAAGTGAGGAACTAAAGCAGCCATGAGCAGGACGTGGCAACTCGTTGGGTGAGCCCAGTCTCAGAGCAATATGTGCTGGCTCTGCAATTATGGAAACCTCCTTGGATAGCAAGGGAATGCCCCTGGTCTGCCCCTGCCTTCCCTTGAGGGCCAACCACGATGTCGTTGATCGTTCTATCTTGACCAGCTGAGATGTGGGCGACACCACGACAATAAGTCTAACGTGCCTCGAAACCCGAGGAAGGCTAACCTCATTAAAAAATACCCGCCGGAAGTTGGAAGTGCCCTCCTACGGGTGGCAAACTAAAAATTGGCACTACGCATTTACGTCTGAGTGAAATGTCTCGTCCGAATGTCTCTCGTTCTAGGAACAGCTCTGACTACCTAGTTTCCGAATGCCGCTCTTGTTCGGAACAGCTCTGACTAGGTAGTTTTCCGAATGTCTGTCGTGCCTAGAACAGCTCTGACGGGCGCAACGACAAGCACATGTCCGAAAACTCGCTGAGTGGATACCATCTGCAAACCTGTCTGGTTTGTGCGGGAATGGCCCGAGGCAAACGAAATGACCAATATATTGAAGTGAGGATTTAAAGCAGCCATGAGCAGGACGTGACGATTCCCTCGGTGAGCCCAGAACCAGGGCGCTATGTGTCGGCCCTGCAACTATAGAAACAACCTTGGCTGGCGGAAAATGCTATGGACTGTCCCTGCCTTCCTTTGAGGGATGACCGTTGTCTTCGACCGTTCAACCTTGGCCAGCTGGGTTGTAGATGGCACCACAAAAGTGAGAGTCTCCCAGGAATGCTACCTGGTAAAAAAAAGCACTCTATAGTCGGATGTGTTGGCCTACGGGTTTCGGCCCAAGGGCGCATAACAGACACACCGCAATCACATCTGAAAAAACACTCCGGATGAACGAAAAGAAGAAGAAGAAACCTGGACTTTATCCAAATTACACCATCGCAAAATCAACACCTGCGAAATGAGATGCCCGAGGAGAGCTGCCAACTTAACAATCTGAGACTGAGTAAGAAATGCTATTATCAGACAGACTGTGGGATCAACACCTCATGCCACATTTATTGAAAGACAGAAGATCAAGTGGTTTGGCCATGTCGTTAGAATACAACACCAGCAACTACCATCATTGGCCATACATCAAAGATCATCTGCGACGAGACCACGAGGACGTCCAAGAAGAAAATGGATTGACGACATCAAAGACATTGTACAACCACATGGAATGACACTCTCCAGTGCCACCCACCGGATGCTGGAACGCAAATTATTCCTCCCCACGACGCTTGACGGCAGAAGTGGAAGATGATGATGATGATAGACATCTGTGAGGTGACATATTTCACTATCATAAATGTCAACCCAATGCACAAAAGGAATGGTACACATGTCTGATTGTCTTGACTTGCCTGCTGTAGTCATTGAGGCATCTGACGGGAGATGGAATCCCAGTCTGTTGTAGAAGTGTAACCAGGCACTCGTTAGGTGGACATCTTTTTACTCCTACTTTGCTTGTGTTCGCTGGCTGTGATCTCCAGCGTGAAGTCCTGTATGTCGGATGAATACATCCTATTGTCCAACATCAGTGTGATGTCATACAGGACCTGAGGTTTGCGTGAGTATCCGTTGCCCCATATCTGGCTTATTGTTGTGCAGACTGGTGGTTCCTCGCTGTGCAGGCAGATACTCTCTGACTTAGGAGGACTCCTACTGTGAGGGGAACTGTGATACAGCTATCTGAAAGATATGGGGTCAGAGTTCAAAGGATCATTTCACAAGCCTTTATTGCCGGCACAGTGCCGAAGGTGTTAAGAGCATAGTTCACAATCCTACGTACCGCATTCAAAACACAACTGTAGGCGATTTGGAAGCAGACTACATTGCGCTGGTTTTCATACAATGGTGGGAGTGCTGGTCATTCATAAAGCAGTGGTAAACTACTGAACGTAAATTTGCCAAGAATTCACAGACAGCCAAAAAATGCTGGGATTGATCAGACAATGCTGAAAACTGTTTGGTACCCAATCTTATGTGACTGGGTTGACCTAGAACTGTGCCAGTTGAACTGTCTCTGCTGGGGGCCACTGCCTTGAAAAGCCAGCGCACAGGCCATTGTACCACTGTAGCTCCTAAAGTTACATTGCATCATCTGGGAATCAAATCCGGGTCATCCACATGGCAGGTAAGTATTCTGTCTTTAGACCACTAATGCTTACTATCAAATCAAGAATCTGGTAGACTGAAACAGTTTGAGAACCACTGTAGTGAATTGCTTCTCAGTTTCAGTCCATTTTGTTGCTTGTTTACCAGTGAGTTCATTGTGTGTGCCTTGGAGCTAATTACTGGCTCGTTGGTTCAGCCTCAATGACAGACTTGCGCAGGAACATTCATAGCATATAAACACTGAACAACCTGATGTCCTTGACATTCTCCAATATTTATTGTTGACGATTATCACAGCAAATAACTTCAAACATTCCCGAATGGTGAGGGATAGCATGTGATAAATATATAACGTGCATAATCACTGTTCTCAACTTAGATGCGACACACTCGTCTCCTTTGCACAGTTCTAACACAATCGCTGACTACGCTAAGGTCACACTTACGGTCATCTGCCCTTGGCGTCTGGCGTGGGGCATTGCTGAAATGCCGTCAACTCGGCGCACTGTAGACAGGCTTTGAATGGCTATTCAATCAGCCGCACAACTATCTGGAACACTTTCGCTTCTGGCTGAAGCATCATTATAATACTGAAGTAATGTCGAATAATCTTGCTTGGCTTCAACTCAGTTCCACGTCGTTCTTCAACCGCGACCCTGGCCGGACTAACTCTGTCCCGCTGTCTCGCTTCCCCGTGGACTGCCCAACTATTGTCACGTGATACGCAACTTCTTTGAGTAGTTTCCCTTTGTCGTTCAGCATCATCATGTGTTCTGCACTCACTTTCCTTGACTTATTCGTGCATGTTAGTTCATAGTGATCGCGTGGACTGCTCTCACTATGACAATTCCTCTTCTACGGTAAATCTACTCTTAGTACACAAGTTTACCGCTGTCTGCCTCATATTGGTACATGGCAGTGTGGATATAGTATAGTTGATTCATTGTGTGGGTATAGTATAGTTGATTCATTGTGTGGATATAGTATAGTTGATTCATTGTGTGGATATAGTATAGTTGATTCATTGTGTGGATATGGTATAGTGATTCATTGTGTGGATATAGTATAGTTGATTCAATGTGTGGATATAGTATAGTTGATTCATTGTGTGGATATAGTATAGTTGATTCATTGTGTGGGTGAGTGATGATTTAGCACATAGATTCATTGTATGGGTGAAGTGAAGATTACACACATATAGATTCAATGTATTGGTGAAGTGAATGTTCAGCACATAGATTCATTGTATGGGTGAGTGATGATTTAGCACATAGATTCATTGTGTGGGTGAGTGATGATTTAGCACATAGATTCATTGTGTGGGTGAGTGATGATTTTGCACATAGATTCATTGTGTGGGTGAGTGATGATTTAGCACATAGATTCATTGTGTGGGTGAGTGATGATTTAGCACATAGATTCATTGTGTGGGTAAGTGATGATTTAGCACATAGATTCATTGTGTGGGTGAGTGATGATTTAGCACATAGATTCATTGTGTGGGTGAGTGATGATTTAGCATACAGATTCATTGTGTGGGTGAAGTGAGTGAAGATTACACACATAGATTCATTGACTGGGTGAAGTGAGTGAAGTTTACACACATAGATTCATTGTCTGGGTGAAGTGAATGTTCAGCATATAGATTCATTGTGTGAGTGAAGATTCAGCATGTAAATTCACTCTGTGGGTGAAGTGAAGATTCAGCAAGTAGATTTCCTATGCGAGACAGAAATAAAATGTTATCTTTGTTCATGCATATTCGTGGTATTAAGTAGGTGTCAATCTGCCAGCAAACACATATATGATCTCACTTGGCTAGTAAATGTCCTAGTTTGGCTGACAACTTTTGTGTTGATGTTCAGGGATCAGATAACACAGACAGACAAGTACAACACAGGGGTGGAGTCAGTTCCTGCCGCACACACAGTGAAGATAAAGGTAATCCATTTCTGTCCACGATGCACAGAACCCTTGTTTTAAGCATCTGGTTATGTTTAATTGTTCTTGTATTGCTTGTTAATATTTATAGTAAATGTTCTTATATTGCTTTTATAATATATAATTGTTCTTATATCATTTGTTATAATTCACAATTGTTCTTATATCATTTGTTATAATTCACAATTGTTCTTATATTGTTTGTTATAATTTATATAATTGTTCTTATTGATTATATTTGCATTGTTCTTGAAACATGTTGGACCTGAGTGGTGTGCTTTAACGTATTTATTGTTTTTCTTAATTATCATTATACAATTTGTTTTTTCATTTTCCTACTGTAATTTCTGTTCATCTGGTCTAAGGTTGTTGTGAGGTATTTACATGTGTTGTGCTTCTTGTTTCTCAGCAGGATCCGAACATACTCCTTTTGCTTCATTCTATAATAAATACAATCTACATCCATTCTCATCTGAAGTTAATTCATTCTCTGGGAGGATTGTGTGGCCGAAAGGTGAGAATGCCTGCCTGGCACTTCATGAGATGAGGATTCTGATCCTCAGTAAGGCCAGAGGGATTTTGTCTGTTGGTGATGAAATAAAACTGCTTTTGTACACTGGCAACAGTTGGTACTCGGGCCCTTGATCCTTCAGCCTGGACAATTCCTCCACCCATCATCATCAGTGGCAGAAATGTCCTGTTTTAGTTACTGGTTCTCACAATACAACATCAGGTAGTTTCCTGCCATGGGTCTGTGTTAAAGGTCCACTACATTTTGTAGGTCTGAGTGCATAGGGGTATAGGTAGTCTGTTTTGTCCTCTCTTAGTCTGACCACACTCATATTATCATCAACACAGCTGCCTATCATCTTTGCTAAGGTCCACCTCTCACACTTAAGGGGCCTAGTTATATACCTGGCCTCGTTCATTCTGGGCCACCTTGTAGAGATTTGTTTCTGATTCTTGTTTCTGATTCTCTTGAGTTATTTAGTTATTATTTCAGCGTTAGTCTTCTGTGAGTTCATGTTTGCAGTCAAAATAAATACAGTTGGTTTCAAACCAGGCCTCGTTATACTGTTCTCAGTTTTAGTCAAGTCACTACTCACAGTAAAATCGCTAATTATAGTAAAATCACTTGGTGTAGACAATTAATTACTGCTATTCATTGTTTTTGTTTTGCCCTGGCCATGCGGGAGTGCGGTGGGAATGAACAGGCTGATAGGCTGGCAGGGAGTGCACCTCTTGGTGGCAGATTGCCTATGGACGAGGGGGAGGTGATCGTGCACTTGTGGGACCAGGTGGAGAAGGCGGAGGAACAGATTGAGAACCTGTATGTGGAAAGGATGAGATTGGTAGGGGTTCTGATGGAATCTCAAAACTGAGAGTGAAGACCAGGAGAACTTTCAATCAGATAGTGGTGGGAACGATTAGTAGTATGACTCTTCACTGGCTGTTGAACGAGGGGACGGAGTGTATATGGGAATGTCCTGAGTGCAGTGATGTCAGTTCTTAGCTCAACTCAACACAACTCAACTTACTGCTATTCATGGTTAAGTAGTGAATAGTAGAAATATTATTGATGGATATTGTGATTTATTTTGCAGATCTTCTATCTTCTTCTTCTTCAGCATTCTGAGCCACTGAGGTTCTTTGCTGCAGATACAAGCCGTCTCCATTTGTCTCTCTGGTTGACCTTCTTTTGCCAGTCATTGATTCCAAGTGCTTGTAGGTCTGTACATGTATTATCTATCCACCGTCTTCTTGGTCTACCTCGGGGTCTGCAGTCATTTATTTCCTGAGTGTAAGCGAGTTTTGTTTCCCTATTATCTTCCATTCTTTCTATATGCCCCAGCCATTGCAGTCTATTAGCCTTCATGATACCAGTGATTAGCGGGGACTTAAACAGATCATAAATGTCTTTGTTGCTTCTTCTTTTCCACTCTCTACTTTGTGTGTCCCTAATGGGCCCAAAGATGCGTCTTAAGACTTTGTTCTCAAAGGTTTGTAACAAGGCTTCATCTCCTTTAGTTGTACTCCAAGTTTCAGAGCCATAAGCACAACTGGTCTAATCAATGTTTTGTATATTGTGATTTTGGTGTTACGAGATAGCGCATTTGATTTTAGCAGATGTTGTAGTGCATAGTATATCTTATTTTCAGAGTTGATTCTAGCTTGTATTTCTTCCCTTATTATGTTGGAGCAATTGAAGATTGTACTCAGGTATTTGTATGTTTCCGTTCTTTTAATGGTCATATTATCTATTTGTATGTGGCCATTATAGCCATTCCTTCTCTTGAAATTACCATATATTCTGTCTTATCTTGGTTGATAACCAGTCCCATTTGTTGAGCTTTTTCCTTTAAGTGAGTCAATATTTCCAATGTCTTTTGTTCATTTTCCCCTATAATATCTATATCGCCAGCTCCCTGGCCGAGGGGTTAGCAGCTTTCTCCATAATCCCGAATACTCTCGTGGTTGATGTGAGTGCACAAGAATTGGAAGCGGTTCGAGTCGCACCAGTGACTTATGAGAGTATGGAGCCGGTCACTCAGAAAGTCGTGGCGTGCTGATGAGCGTAATGTAGCCTAGGAATCAACATACAGCTGAAAGATGGTGATGTTGACCGCAATATCCTGAAACAGGATGGAAACGCGGAAAAAGAAATCTATATCATCTGCATAACCAAGCAGTTTGGATGTTCCTCCAATAGCACAATACTCCTTTACCTTCCTTACAACTTTCTCTAGAGCCAGATTGAAGAGTAGCGGCGATAGTGCACCACCCTGTTTCAAGCCAGATGTTATTTGGAAAGGGTCTGATTTCCTGCCTTTATATGTTACTATATTATAAGTATCTTCCATGCATAGTCTGGTCATGTTGATTAACTTCCTTGGTATTCCAAATTCCCACATAGCATTCCATAGACTATTCCTATGGACACTATCATAAGCCTTTTTAACATCCGCAAAAATGTTATGGAGATCTCTTTTATATTCCCAACTTGTCTTGGCTATTTGTCATAAGATCTATTGTTGATCTATTTTGTCTGAAACCCGCCTGGTAGTCACCTAATATGTCTTCTGAATCTTCTATGTGTGATTTATTTTACAGATCTTCTACTTGGGATTTATTTTACAGATCTACTAAAGGTCTTATGTAGACAATTACTGCTATTGATGGTTAGGTAGTGAATAGTAGAAGTATTAATGAGGGATAATGTCATTTGTTTTACAGATCTACTACTAAAGGTTGCTGGAACTGCCTGTAAGAAAGACAACACTGTACAGCAGACGACACGAGTGTCTGCCACAGGACTAAGAATTGATGATGCAACTTGTACAGCAGTTACAACCTGTACAGGAACTGCTTACCAGACAACACATCGGATGTCTCGGGGATTTTTGCCTGATGAAACAGTTGTAGTTGGTGCTGATAAGGAGCACCCTAGTGTTCATGATGTGAACGTTACATCCGTACAAGGTTCGCATACACAGGAATTTCAAGGGGGAGAGAAGCTTTGTAAATGTCAGTTTTGTGGTAAAGGATTCAACAAGAGTTATCTTCTCAAACTACATGAAAGAACACATACAGGAGAGAAGCCTTATAAATGTGATGTTTGTGGTAAAGACTTTACCAAAGGCTGCAGTTTGAAAAGGCACCAAAGAACACATGCAGGAGAGAAGCCTTATAAATGTGATATTTTTGACAAAGGATGTGGTGAAGGTTCTGATCTGAAAAAACACATAAAAACAGAAGAGGAAGAGAAGTCTCACAAATGTGATGTCTGTGGTTTGGGGTTTACAAAAGACATTTATTTAGTATCACACCAGAAAATACATTTTGGGGAGAAGCCTTACAAGTGTGAAGTATGCGGTAAGGAGTTTACTAAATGTGGTCATTTGGTGAGGCATAAGAGAATGCATACAGGAGACAAGCCATTCAGGTGTGATATTTGTGACAAAGGATGTGTGGAGGCATCAGACTTGAAGGATCATATCCGACTGCACACTGGAGAGAGGCCTTTTGTTTGTGATATATGTGGGAGTGGGTACAGCAAGTTTAGTCACCTCAAAACACATCAAAGACTGCATACGGGTGATACAACACACAAATGTGATGTATGTGAGCTGAGCTTTCTTGATGATTCCGGTCTACAGAATCATAAAGCTATGCATGCGGATGTGAATCCATACAAGTGTGATCTGTGTGGTTGTGGGTTTGCTAAGTTTAGTAATTTGAAGATGCATAAACAGACGCACACAGAAGAGAAACCATATGTTTGTGATAAATGTGGCATTTGCTTCACCAGAAGTAGCCACCTCAAAAGACACAAGAAAAAACATACTGGAGAGAAGCCGTTCATCTGTGACATTTGTACCCTGGGATTTGCTGAGTCGGACTCCCTGAAGGTTCATAAAAGAATACATTCGGGGGAGAAACCGTATACGTGTGATGTGTGTCAAGTACAGTTCTCTCAGTACAGCACTTTGCGAACACATAAAAGAATACACACAGGAGAGAAGCCGTTTGTATGTGATGTTTGTGGTACAGGCTTTGTGACGTGTAGTCATTTGAATGTACATAAAAGGATACACACAGGGGAGAAGCCGTACAAGTGTGATGTATGTGGTGCAGAATTCACAAGACATAGCCATATTAAAAGACATACACTATTGCATACAGGGGAGAAACCATACAATTGTGGGATTTGTGGGAAGGAGTTCTCCAGGAGATTTAATATGAAGGTTCACGAACAGCTACATACAGGGAACTGACAGCGCAAGTGTGGTGTCTGTGATGTGGAGTTCACCGATCTCTCCCACCTGAAGCAACACAAGATCAAACAGTGCAGATAAACCTCACAAGTGTGATCTGTGTGGCATAGGTTTTATGAAGAGTACTCAAATGCAAACACACAGAAGAACACACACAAAAGAGAAACCCTATAAATGTGATGTTTGTGGTGTGAGATTTTCTCAAGAGTAGTCATCTCAGACGCCATCAGAGAGTTCACGTTGATACAGAACATGTTTAGAAATGCAGTCATATTTGCATAACTAACTAACTTGCATATTTTCACAACACTGAGTCTCTGGGAAGTTCAACATTTAATCTCATTCTTCTTCTTTCGTTCGTTTGTTTGAAATTTGCTTATAACTGCATTGTTGTCTCTTGTGTGAATTTAACTGTCTTTTTTAGCTCACTCAGTGGTCCATAGAGGAACGGCTGGGCTGAGTGGCTAGAACACTGGACTCTCCTTCGGGAGACCCGGGTTCGATCCCTCGGTAAGGTGTGGGATTTTTTTCTGTCGGGGACGAAAAGAAAATCCTAACCTGCACAGTTTGCGGTGACTGCACTAGCCAGGCGGCCTTAATTCCTCAGGCTCAAAGACTCCTCTGCCCTACACTGCAAGGTACTATATTGGCAGTAAATGACAGTTTTGTGGTCCATAGAGTTTATCTTCCACTGTTGTTTCTCTAGGCCAGAAGGTTTACCTAGATATGTTGTATTTTGGGCAGTCTTGGAGTATGTGATCTGCTGTCTGCAGCACCAATCCACATGTGCACATGGCTGATTAATTAATCTTGAATTTTGTATACATGTGGTTGCAAAATCTATTGTGTCCTGTTCTGAGGAGCAGAATAATGATTTGTTCTGATCTGTCCATAAGGTGGTAGTCATCTTGAGCAGGTATTGGTGGCTTCCTGATTGATTTGATCATTCTTTACTTTTGGTGGTATGTAACAGGTACATCAGGTTGTTCTTCTATTGCTCCTTCCTTAGATAGTCAATAAGCTCTCTCGTTTATGGGTACTCCGCAGTAAAATGCTAACCTTATGCTTGCTACCAATTTCTCAGACAGGCGCGCCTTTAGTACTGATTTTGCATCTGTCAATAGCATCACAAGCGGTGTATCATCGTTGGTATTTAGTAGTTTGTCTGTTGCCATTTTGATTGCCTAGATGTCAGCATCATAGTTATGGCAGTACTTTCTGGTTGGTACTCTGGCTGTGTCCTAGTATTGTTTGGGTATACTATGTACACTCCAGCTCCATGTAAACTAATGAAATACAATCAGCCACTGACAGTAACAAGCTGCAGGAAGCTGGAACAATAGTTATCTCCTTCCTCTCTATCTCAGCCAGTTGTTACTTTAAAGTTAACACAGAAATGATGAAATGTATGTTGTGTGGTGTAGCCAAGAAACATTTTGTGTTTCACTTGGCAGAGAATGAGTCAAACATAAGCCATAAGTATTCTGAATTATTCAAATTTAATAAGCACAATGTGTCTGATATTTGATAAGCTACAATGGAAATTACAGGCACATTCTGCCGGGAAAATGTACATGAAATTGCATGCACATTTTTGTATGAAAAAATATTCATGAAATTACAGGCACTTTTCTCTCTGAAACGTATGCAGGAAATTAAATCTGCCATAGCATTGTTGTAAATTACTGGTATCTTGCCATCTTAACAGACAATTGATTGTTACATTGTGCTTAAAAAAGGCATAATAAAATCTCCATAGCACAAAGCCTGGGCTGAGTTGTAGAGACCATGTATTGTCCATACCTTTACAGTATGATCCCTCTCTTAGCCTGTCTAATTTACGCCAGAGGAAAGGTAGCACCAATACATCTAGTTTAGTTTAGTCGACAGATCATCATCATGGCACACGGGTGTAAGTGCTCCGTTCTACTCCTAACTCAAGCCTGAGTTCGGAGAAACTCAGCTCAGTGCACGAACTCCGGCGAGGATCCTGAAATACTTTGGGTAGATTTTTAACTCATAATTTTCTCTGGGCAGCTCTGTTAGGCTCTCTTTTTCGATTTCCAACTGCCAAAGGATTTTTTACGTGTGCAACAATACACACGTGTGTCCGATCTCACTACCCAGAGACCAGGGGAAATTTTGTTACTAGACGTCCACATGAAAAAAAATCCCAGTCCTCACCGAGGTTTGAACATGGGATCTCCAGTACTCAAGGCGGACACCATACCTTGAGACCACTCAGCCCCCCCCCCCCCCCCCACCAATGCATCTGAAACAGGGCAAGCTACAGAAGCTGTCGGATCAGCAAAGCAATGATCTGTCTGTCCACCTGTCGCAGCTTGTACCTTAGACCAGTGGCCAATCAAGGCTTAGAGCCTGGTCTGCCCTGACATTCTTTTGATTGCATTTCCTCACACCAGGGTAAGAATTGTACCCTCCCAATTGCACTCCTCCACTCGAAGCTGTGGGCACAATGTTGGGTGTTGTGTTTGTGAGAGCCGCCCAACATTCTGTGCTAACAGAAAGCAGGTGGTACCGTCTACTGTCATCGGTAGCTCAGTCATATCTGACTAAGACCTACCTAAATGTTGTAAGTTGGTAGGTAGTTAGTTATGCATAATGTGTGTAGAAAGTTTAAACAACTGATAACAAATAATAATAAATAATATAAGCAAGACAAACTTCATTAAAATATCAAATGACAGAGAATTGGAGAGTTATTGTCACCAATGTCTGTTCCACATCAGGCACCTGAAGAGGCAGAAGTGAGTTAACAGTCAAGGACAGCTGAGTAAAATGTAGACAAAGGCGCAAGTGGGAAAACAACATCAGCATATTGGTGAACATTTTTCTGTCCTAGCAAGTTCAGCCATAGCAAGTGGCAGAAATTGTTGGAAATTCAGTGCAGTCAACGATTAGTGTATAGGTGGCATGTAATTGAATGTTGAATTAATTTAAATATATTTATAAATAAAATGTATGTTAAAATTCATTTGAAAAGCTATGTTGTTGAATATTTTAATTATTTAAGTTGTTTTTAAGAGCTTGATTACATTATTTGTGTTTCATGTATTTTAAATGATTAAAAATGACAAACATAGAAGATAAGTAAATAAGAAATACAAATTTAGTAGAAGAGTAATGTTGAAAACAGAGTACATCTCATCTCATCTCATCATGTTCCTCTTGTACCTTGCGGTGTCTAGGTGAAGTATAAACATCACAAGAGTGCCCGTTTGTGGGCTTCATGTATCGATATTCCCATGGACTCTGCTATTCCCTCCGTCCAACGTTTACGTGGTCGGCCTCTTCCTCATTTCCATCTGGTCTGTACATCATTGCTTGTTGTGTTATGCTGTTGAATGGTAACCTACTTGCATGGCCAAACCATTTGACTTGCTGCCTTCTAATAAAATCTAGTGCAGCTATAACCCCCACTTTAGTCCTGATGTTTCATTTCTGATCTTATCTCTTCTTGATACATTGAGTATTCTTCGCAGGAATCTCATTTCTGTTGTGATTTTTCTTTTCTCTTTTTCTGTCATTGTCCAGGTTTTGCATTGGTAGCGTAGAGTTGGTAGGAAGATTGTACATGAAATTGATAAATAGACTTTATAAAAGATTAAGTGTCAAAATAAAGTAGACATTGATGAATAATAGATATAGAAGAACAATAGGCATAGCAGAATAATAGATAGAAGAACAATAGGCATAGCAGAATAATAGATAGAAGAACAATAGGCATAGCAGAATAATAGACATAGAAGAACAATAGGCATAGCAGAAAAATAGACATAGACGAATAGATATTGAAAAAGAGTAATGTAGGTCAGCATGGCCGAATGGATAAGAATGCATGTTCTTAAACATCCAGTGTTTTGATGCCAAAGTAAGGGGTTCAACCCCTACACCGGACAGCTGGACTAAAATGTTGACCTCTGTTCACTTGGGGACATACATTACAAGTACCTCTGAAGTCGGAGTGGGTTTGCCTGATCACGAAGGACACTGTAAAAGGGAAAGCTAATCCATATGCAGAATTCAGTTCAGCACTACTATAAGTAATGTGTATTGTTTATGCTTGAGTTCAAAGCAAGCTAGCACCCCCAAAAAAGAAATAAGAGTAAACATAGGAGAATAATAGACATACAAGAAGAGTAGCCATAGAAGAAACATGGACATGGGAGAACATAGAAACAGAAGAATAAATGCAGAAGAAGAGTAAAATGTAGTAACAGTAACGGGAATCTCTTCAGATGATGAGGCATAATCTGTGAATGGTGCGAGTCTCACCTTGTTATACCTATCATAATCTGTGAATGGTGCGAGTCTCACCTTGTTATACCTATCATAATCTGTGAATGGTGCGAGTCTCACCTTGTTATACCTATCATAATCTGTGAATGGTGCGAGTCTCACCTTGTTATACCTATCATAATCTGTGAATGGTGCGAGTCTCACCTTGTTATACCTATCATAATCTGTGAATGGTGCGAGTCTCACCTTGTTATACCTATCATAATCTGTGAATGGTGCGAGTCTCACCTTGTTATACCTATCATAATCTGTGAATGGTGCGAGTCTCACCTTGTTATACCTATCATAATCTGTGAATGGTGCGAGTCTCACCTTGTTATACCTATCATAATCTGTGAATGGTGCGAGTCTCACCTTGTTATACCTATCAGAATTTGCTGGATGATATGATCAATATCACACAGACTGCCTTTACTCCCCAGGAAAGTCCATGGTACCCACTGTAGGCTGGGTCCACTCCTGGCTTGATCAAGGGAATATACTTTCTCCTGGCAACAGAGCTGTTTGTGTATGTTGTAGGACCTGTGGTGTGAACCCTAATGTGAATGTATGTTGTAGGACCTGTGGTGTGAACCCTAATGTGAATGTATGTTGTAGGACCTGTGGTGTGAACCCTAATGTGAATGTATGTTGTAGGACCTGTGGTGTGAACCCTAATGTGAATGTATGTTGTAGGAACTGTGGTATGAACCCTGATGTGAATGTATGCTGTAGGACTTGTTGTGTGAACCCTAATTTGAAAATATATGCTGTACAACCTGTGGCGTGAACCCTAATGTGAATGGATGCTGTAGAACCTGTGGTATGAATCTCAATGTGAATGTATGCTGTAAGACCTGTGGTGTAAACCTCAATGTGAATGTATGTTGCAGAAACTGTGGTATGAATCCTAATGTGAATGTATGTTGTAGAACCTAAGGTATGAACCCCAATGTGAATGTATGTTGTAGGACCTGCAGTATGAACCCTAATGTGAATAGATGCTGTATGGATAGGGATAATCCCGTATGTCTGTGTCAGTGAATGTAAGCAAATGAGTCATGCAAGAGTTATATAGAACCCATTGTAATGTGTACAATGGAGTCGTGACAGTACACACAATGTTCAATGGGAGATGTGGTTCTACAGGAGATGTGGTTCTACATAGGATGTGGTTCTACAGGAGATGTGGTTCTACAGGAGATGTGGTTCTACA
Source organism: Cepaea hortensis (assembly GCA_963921405.1). Lineage (NCBI taxonomy): Eukaryota > Metazoa > Mollusca > Gastropoda > Stylommatophora > Helicidae > Cepaea > Cepaea hortensis. The sequence continues at coordinate 7,526,689 of OY992887.1, read as the reverse complement.
TAGGATGTGATTCTACAGGAGATGTGATTCTACAGGACAGTATGACAGTATCACATGACAGCATCACATGACAGAACTCATGTGATATTTGTAGTGTTGTAGTAGAGCGTCTGTGGTTAGGGTGTAGGGAACACGTTTCGTAATCCCCCGTACCGGATTCAAACCGAGCTGCAGGCGATGTGAAAGTCGATGAGTGTGTGTTGATGTGTAACAGTGGTATGAGCGTCCAAAGTCGTAGTAGCTAAATAACACACAACCAACACATGCTGGGGTTGGTTGCAACATCCTGTGAAGGACACGCAACCGACTTTATTTCGAGCAGTGTCTATGTTTATGAGAAATACATGTCTACAACCTCGTCCACAGTCTTCAGCGCGCCTTCTGTCCAATCCGTCATTCCAAGGAATGCATGATCTGCTCCAACAATATATACATCATGCAACAAAGATGGATGTTGAATGATACCCCTAACATTGTTGTAGTTGTATCCAGCTTTCCATACTGTTATTCCTCCGTTACATGGATAGTCCGCCCAGAACTGGGATACGGCACTAATCGGTTCTGGAAGCATTTCTCGCCTCATGCCAAAAGCATCTGCTAAAAGATTCAGCAGCTTCTCTTTGAGACTGTTGGAGACTTTGTTGGCTCCCCGAGCCGATCCGGAAATTAAGTCACCATAAGAGTTTAGCTTCTGCATGTAAATGGCGCGTGCAGATTCAGTATAACTGGCAAGAAGGACGTAGCTGCCAGAAATGTTTGAAAACTTCCAGTCGTACATTTGTCCAAAGAGGGAGTCTGACTTCAGGACGTAAGCAGCGTTGGACGGGTCGTCCAGCCACCAGGCCTTGGAGAATGTGAAGTAGACTTTGCTACTGACAACTGGGATCACCGCGTCTAGAGCCTCTTTGATCATCTCGTTTCTTGCAATCAGAAATAACATAGTTAAATTACATGCTTAACACTCCTACCTCCTTTTTGTGTGTGTGTGTGTGTGGGGGGGGGGGGGGTCTTGCTGAAACATCCAAACACTCGTATATCTACATCCGTAAAACAACAGATAATAAACAGTATATGCATACCAATCCTTTGCTGCCACTGTCAAACTTGAACATTATCCAAATCGCACGTACGAATAATCAACACCTGCGAGATGAGACGCTTGAGAGGAACTGCCAACTTAACTATCCGAGACTGTGTAAGAAATGCTGCTATCAGTGGGATCAACGACTTGTGCCGTATATATTGAAAGGCAGAAGATCATGTACAGAATGCAGCACCATCAACTACCAACACTGGCGTTACATCAAAGAAGATCGGATACGAGATCTGATACCTCTGTAGCCCGAGAAGAAAATGAGTTACAATAGAATAGACATCAAAGACATTGTACATCCACGCGCATTGACACTAGCCAGGCCACCCACCAGGCGCCGGATCGTCAAGGCTGAAAAGGTGGAAGATAAGATGATAATGAAGAGGTGTAGGCTAACGACAGATTAAATACATAATTGAATAGAAAACTGCACAATTCATTGCCTGCAATTACTTTGCTGAATCTTGGCATGTGCATACTTGAGAAATAATATAAAAAATATAATGAAGTAGTGTGATGAATCCTTTCAACCGAAATAAACAAAACCTATATAAAGCTATATTTACCTATATATATATATATATATATATATATATATATATATATATATATATATATATATATATATATATATATATATATATATATATATATATATTACCGATATAAAGGCTATATATATATATATATACCTATATAAAGGCTATATATATATGAGATATGAGATGAGATATATATATATATTTACCTATATAAAGGCTATATATATATATATATATATATATATATATATATATATATATATATATATATATATAAAAGACGATGTATGTATGTGTGTAGGGATGTATTTGATGCGTTCGATAACGGTCCATCCGATTGAGATGAAATTTTCTACATGTATTCTTTTCATTCCCATGACGCCAACTGTCATAGTTTGTTAGTGTACAATCAGCTATTTACTTACTAAAATTTAATATTTAAATTTACATTATCATTTATATATAGCGAGGGGACTTAACTTAAGAAAATTTATTTCAAGGGGCATAACTTTTAATAGCATTGCTATATATTTTATATATAGATTGTTGCATTGTTTTCAAAGATTTATGAACTCTTTGTCTACAGTTATTTACAGGCATATGAGTTATAATAAATAATGATATAATCTTTAAGGCATTTTCAAAGTTTTCATAAAAATAATGCATCTATTTAAATAGTGAAAATTTTCTAACTCATCTTTTTATGTTTAAAGAAATTATCTACAGTCATGTAGGTGATTAAAAACAGTTTTAATTAAAAAATAATGGATGGTGTGTGGAAGGACATTCTGAAGTTAATTTTGTTTTGTTATATGAATTTAATGAGACGCTCCCCGCCAGGAGCTGGGCGAAGCCGCGCCGGGTCAGATAGATACACAGACAGACAGATAGTCGGGAATGGGAGCTTATATGACTACTTATATGAATTAAATGAGATGCTCCCCACCAGAGGCTGGGCGAAGCCGGGCCGGGACAGACAGACAGACAGACAGATAGTCGGGAATGGAAGCTTATATGACTACTTATACGAATTAAATGAGATGCTCCCCACCAGGGCCTGGGCGAAGTCGGACCAGGTCGGACAGACAGATAGACAGACAGACAGACAGATAATCGGGAACGGGAGCTTATATGACTACTTATATGGATTAAATGAGATGCTCCCCACCAGGGCCTGGGTGAAGCCGGGCCGGGTCAGACAGACAGACAAGACAGACAGACAGACGGGAACGGGAACGGGAGCTTATATGACTACTTATATGAATTAAATGAGATGCTCCCCACCAGGAGCTGGGCGAAGCCGCGCCGGGTCAGATAGATAGACAGAGAGACAGAATTTAGTCGGGAACGGAAGCTTATATGACTACTTATACGAATTAAATGAGATGCTCTCCACCAGGGCCTGGGCGAAATCGGGCCGGGTCGGACAGATAGACAGACAGACAGACAGATAGTTGGGAACGGGAGCTTATATGACTACTTATATGCATTAAATGAGCTAGGGACTGGGTGAAGCCGGGCCGGGTCAGACAGACAGACAGTCGGGAACGGGAACGGGAGCTTATATGACTAATTATATGAATTAAATGACATGCTTCCCACCAGGAGCTGGGCGAAGCCGGTCGGGTCAGACAGACAGACAGATAGATAGATAGATAGATAGATCCCCTCGCCCGGCTGGGCGAAGCCGGGCCGGGTCAGCTAGTGTGTGTGTGTGTGTGTGTGTGTGTGTGTGTGTGTGTGTGTATGTATATATATATATATATATATATATATATATATATATATATATATATATATATATATATATATATATAGTCTGTCCAGAAATGAATGCCGTCATTCACGATCAATTATTTTGAAAACTGTCTGTTACATCGTTATGACATTTTTTCCTGCCGTCTTATATTTACCCACACCCAAGGAGTATGTCTTTGATAGGTCCAAATTCAACTTAAATCATGGAAAGCGGCAATATTTCTTTGATGTTTTGGGGAAAAACTAGTGATTTCTCGCTAACAAACTTGTTTTACAAGTTTCTACAGGAGATGTGGTTCTACAGCAGATGTGGTTCTACAGGAGATGTGGTTCTACAGGAGATGTGGTTCTACAGAACAGTATGACAGTATCACATGACAGCATCACATGACAGAACTCATGTGATATTTGTAGTGTTGTAGTAGAGCGTCTGTGGTTAGGGTGTAGGGAGCACGTTTCGTAATCCCCCGTACCGGATTCAAACCGAGCTGCAGGCGATGTGAAAGTCGATGAGTGTGTGTTGATGTGTAACAGTGGTATGAGCGTCCAAAGTCGTAGTAAATAACACACAACCAACACATGCTGGGGTTGGTTACAACGTCCTGTGAAGGACACGCAACCGACTTTATTTCGAGCAGTGTCTACATTTATGAGAAATACGTGTCTACAACCTCGTCCACCGTCTTCAGCGCGCCTTCTATCCAAACCGTCATTCCAATGAATGCATGATCTGCTCCAACAATATATACATCATCCAACAAAGATGGATGTTGAATGATACCCCTAACATTGTTGTAGTTGTATCCAGCTTTCCATACTGTTATTCCTCCGTTACATGGATAGTCCGCCCAGAACTGGGATACGGCACTAATCGGTTCTGGAAGCATTTCTCGCCTCATGCCAAAAGCATCTGCTAAAAGATTCAGCAGCTTCTCTTTGAGACTGTTGGAGACTTTGTTGGCTCCCCGAGCCGATCCGGAGATTAGGTCATCATAAGAGTTTAGCTTCTGCATGTAAATGGCGCGTGCAGAATTAGTATAACTGGCAAGAAGAACGTAGATGCCAGAGATGTTTGAAAACTTCCAGTCGTACATTTGTCCAAAGAGGGAGTCTGACTTCAGGACGTAAGCTGCGTTGTACGGGTCCTCCAGCCACCAGGCCTTGGAGAATGTGAAGTAGACTTTGCTACTGACAACTGGGATCACTGCGTCTAGAGCCTCTTTGATCATCTCGTTTCTTGCAATCATAAATAACATAGTTAAATTACATGCCTAACACTCCCACCTCCTTTTTTTTCTGGCTGAAACATCCAAATATATCTACATCAGTGAAGCAACAGATAATAAATAGCATATGCATACCAATCCTGCCACTGTCAAACTTGAGCATTATCCTAATCTACCCCTCTCTTTCTCTCTCTACCTCTCTCGGGCTCTTTTTCTAGCTTCCCCCCCCCCCTCTCTCTCTCTCTCTAGCTCTCTCTCTCTCTCTCTAGCTATCTTTACCTATCTCTCTCTAAATTTTCTCTATACCTCTCTCTAGCTCCCTTTCTAGCTTTCCCTCTCTACCTCTCTCTAGCCCCCCCCCCCCTCTCTCTCTAGATTTCCCTCTACCAATCTCTAACTATCCCTATCTCTCTGTAGCTCTCTCTCTCTTTCTTTCTCTCTCTCTCTCTCTCTCTCTCTCTCTCTCTCTCTCTCTCTCTCTCTCTAGCATTCCCTCTTTATCTCTCTATGGCTCTCACTAGCTTTCCCTCTCTACCTCTCTCTGGCTTTCTATAGCTTTCCCTCTCAAACTCTTTCTGGCTCTCTGTCGTGAGATGGCTGGCAGGTGTCGCTCCTAATGGATTAAACGACAGAAACAGTTATGGTGAGAAGTTGACGCTCCTGTACTTTTCAAAGGACAGCGATCGTGACTTTAAACACTCGCCGTACGTATTGGAGACGGAAGTGAAGTCCCGTGGGGAACGGAAGATTGTCTACCGGAAAAGTTCAAAGACCAGAGTCCGTATTTGACTGAACGGAGAATCACCGATGCCCAGAAAGATCGTTTATCTCCGGTAAGTTCGGAGCATGATCAAACAGTTGGATCGCGTTGAAATACTGTGAACGGAGTCCTTTGAACAATGGGAAAAACCACGATAGAACGGGAGATCGTCTTTATTAAAGAAGGTGATCAGTACGGTTGTACGGAGATCAAACGACCAGGAAAAAGAACAGAGGCTGATGGGTTAAGAGCAAAACAAGTGACGTAGTCAAGCCAATAACTTTGGACTGAATTTACCGTTTTAAAAATCAGTTGAAGATTGCATTTACGACCGGCGGGTGTGGATTTAATTCAGTGCCGTAATAGAAAATATATCACAGAGTCTAGGTTGTGTAAAGACAACCAGCCCTGTCCCTTCATGGGAATTAAATGATGTACTTCTAGGCCTAAAATAAAATTAAATAAGGTGATTATAGATGGAGGTAGATTAGAACTCTAGCATAGTGAACTTGTGTGTCACCGTAGTATAGAGTGTCGACCGCATTAGGCTGAATAGTGATTTAAGCTGAAGCGAGTGATGTGTAAGTGGCTTCAGAAGGATAAGTCTACAATAGGATTTATGTGTTTTCTTTAGGGTTCTTTCTTTTACCTGGTATAGGGTAGAGTGCTGAATTACTCTGTCTTATACAAGAGTATAATTTATGGAGATTACTTTCTGAATATAGCCTATTACATACATTCACATATCATAGGTCGGAGTTGAGTTTCTCTCACAGGCTGTTGTTTTACTCAACAGGTTCCCCGCACTTGAAATGGAAAGTTGTTACAAATCTGAACAAAGGAAATTGGCAATACTCTCATGAACTAATAAAGGATCGCAAATAGCAAAACCTGTTTAACAAGACGGTCAGTCAAGAGTGGAGATAAAAGGAACACTAACTGCATCACTGTACGTGAGATGCTCAATGAAGGTATTCAATACCAATAACAAATGACGAACAGAAATATTTAAGATAGACTATACAGAAAGGAAAAAACGTGCATTAACATTTTTCCATGAGTGACCAACTGCAGTGTATAGACTATATGTGGTTGAATCGGTGTTTATCTTCTTTAATACCTGGAATATATTACCGACCGTTATATCGTGTGTGAAGAACTAAAGGACAATAAGAAAGTGGAGCAAACATTGATGATCAGATAGTCATGGAACTATAATAATTTCCCATTGAACGGATTTATACACGCGATGTGAATGACGAAAACTAACAAAACTAAATCCGTGGATACTATATTTTTTTAAGAGTTTCCAGAACAGAGTGGGAAGAAAATCAGCATCAGGCAGAAAGACAACCCTTGGTGAGCTATTTCCTGTTATGTGAATGGTGACGTCGAATGGCTGTATAATGAGGACAAACTCTGATGCTGATCATAGACTATATTCTGACACACATTCAAGATAGATCACATCACATATATTCACACCCATACATCGCACACACAACTGACACTTTTCTGCAATAAATGTTTTATCATTTTGTTCGAAACCTGTGTTAGTGGAGGTATGTGCTGAAGGAACGGGAAGAGGGGTATTGGCTGTTGAAGAGAGAGAGAGAGAGAGAGAGAGAGAGATAGTGATAAAAAGACTTTTAAATAACAAGGGGGGGGGGGGTGTAGACAAAGGTCCACCAGCAGAGGAAAACTTAGAAAAGGATAGTTAACAGGTGTGCTTGTTGATTCCACTCCCCCCCCCCCCTGGGATGACAAGCGACACTCTCTCTAGATATCCCTCTCTACCTCTGTCTAGCTTTCCATCCCTACCTCTCTATCTAGCTCTCTCTAGTGCCCATCTCTACCTCTCTATGACTTTCTCTAGCTTTCCCTCTCTAACTCTCTCTGGCTCCCTCTCTGGCACTCTCTCTAACTCTCTCGCCCTCTAGCGTTCCCTCTCAACCTTTCCCTCTCTGGCTCTCTCTGTAGTTTACCATCTCTAATCCCTCTAGCTTTCCCTCTCTAGTTCCCTCTTGCCTTCTCTAGCTTTCCGTCTGTGTGTGTGGGTGTGTGCCGGATTATGGGTCGACAGGGAGATGTGTTTGTGGGTTGGAGATGTGTGTTTGGCTAGTTGGTTGTGGTGAGTGGGTGGAGGAGGGTATGTGGGTGGATGATTGTTGGTGGGTTATGGGATGGGTAGGGATATATATGTGGGTGTGGGGGATGTGTGGTGGGTGGGTGATGTGTGCAGGTGGGGTGGGTGAGGGTGGGTGTGGGATGTTTGGGTGGGGTGTGGGTGAGAGATGTGTGGGTGAATGTGTGTGTGTGGGTGATGGATGTGGGGATGTGTGCGTGGGAGGGGGATGTGTCTGGGTGGGTGGAGGTGTGTGTGGCTGGATGGAGGATGTATGTGGGTGGTGAGGGTGATTATAGATGAGGGATGTGTGGGTGGGTAGGAGATGTGTGGGAGATGTGTGTGTGTGGGTGAGGGATGTGTGTGGGTGTGGTGTTGTGTGGGAGGGAAGATGGGTGTGGATAAAGAATGTGTGTATGGGTGGGGGTGTGGTTGGGTGTGCTGGTGGGTGTTGATGTGTGTGAGGGTGGGGATGTGTGTTTAGAGGGGTGGTTGGGGTGTGTGAGTGTGGGTGGGTAGATGGGAGAAGTTGATGAGTGAGTGGGGGATGTGTGGGTGTTAGTGGTTGGGGGATAAGTACGTGTGTGGAGGGATGTGTGAGGGGGATGAGTGTATGGGTGGGGGATGTGTGGGTTGGGTGTGCGTGGCTGGGAGGTGTGTGTTTGTGAATGGGGGATGTGTTGGTGGGTGGAGATGTGTATGTATATGGGTAGGGGTGTGTGGTTAAGGGATGTGTGGCTGGGGGATGGGTGGGTGGGTAGAGGATGTATGGGTGGGTGATTGTATATGGCTAAGGTTGTGTGGTTAAGGGATGTTTGGTTGCGGGATGAGTGGGTGGAGGATGTGTGGATGGGTAGAGGATATGTGGGTGGGTGAGTGTGGGTAGGTCAGGAGATGGTGGGGGATGTTTGTATGGGTGGCTCGGGATCTATGAGTGGGCTGGGGGAGATGGGAGATTATGTGGGTGGGTGCGGGATATGTGATATGGTGGGGAGATGTGTGTGTGCGTGAGGGATGTGTGGTAGAGGGATGTGTGTTTGGTTGGATGTGTGAGGGTGGAGGAGGATATGTGGGTGGGTGATTGTTGGTGGGTAATGGGGTGGGTGGAGGATATGTGAGTGTGTGGGGAGATGTGTGTGGGTTGGGGATGTGTGGGTTGGGAAATGTATGTATGCTTGGGGTGTGGGTGGATGGGATGTGTGGTTGGTGGGAGTGTGTGTGGGTGAGGAGATGTGTAGGTGTGGGGATGTGGTGGATGGGTGGGGGAATGTATGTGTGCCTGTAGTGTGTGTGTGTGGTTGGGTGGGGGATGTGTGGGTGAATGGGGTATGTGTGGGTGGGTGGTGGGTGTGTCTCATAACGTGGTGGGTGTGTCTCATAACATGGTAATATGCATTGTTTATGTTTACAAAATTCATTTGACAATGTTTTTCCTATGCACTATTGATGAACGAAAGATGAGTGATTGGAAGGGCCGAATGTGAGACGGGCCTGCGTGCCCAATTTGTTACCCTTTGAAAATAAAGTCTGTTCGTTCGTTCGTTCGTTATCTACCTTTCTCGCTGTGACTCCCTCTAGCTTTCCCTCTCTACCTCTTTAGCTTTCACTCTCTAGTTCTCTCTCTCTACCTCTTTAGCTTTCGCTCTCTAGCTTTCTCTCTCTACCTCTTTAGCTTTCACTCTCTAGCTCTCTCTCTCTATCGTATTTTAAGTATAATAGTAAGTAAATCTCTCCCAAATTACCTTTGGCCATTGTTTAAATATAATGCTAGACACAGTAAACGTTTAAATATACTACACATTCCGAAGCCTAGGATTGACTTATACAAAACAAGCTTAACGTACTCTGCAGCTCAGCTGTGGAACAATCTTCCACAAGAAATCAAAGACATCACCAATCCCTATTCATATAATCGCAAATTATTCGAACACTATCTCAATACGGATTACCTTCCCCCTTAATAATTGAGATAATAATAATAATAACAAAACCCTAGTATAACAGCCAATCCCCTTTTTGTAGGCCAGTATATTCCACATGGCTAATAACAAGTGTCAGACCATTATCTAGTATTACTGTGTCGTGTAGTTTTGATGTTCACATTTTGCCCATGCCTTTATAATGCATATCTTTTATATTTTTACTGTTCTTTGTTAGCCTTGAATGATTTGTGAATGAAATAATGTATGAAAGAGAGTGATAGAAGGGCAGAATGTTAGACGGGCCTGCGTGCCCAATTCTTAACCCTTTGAAAATAAAGTTTGTTCGTTCGTTCGTTCGTTCGTTCTCTCTCTCTCTCTCTCTCTCTCTCTCTCTCTCTCTCTCTCTCTCTCTCTCTTTTGGGTGTTTATGGGTGGGGGATATGTGTGGACAGGTGGGGAGATGTGTTTGTGGGTGGGGATGTGTGTATAGGTGGGGGATGTGTAGTTGAGAGGTGGCGGATATTGGGTGGGTGAGTGGGTGCAGGTTGGCTGATGTGTGTGTGGGTGGGTGGGGAAAATTGTGAGGGTGCGGGATATATGTGTGGATAGGTGCGGGATGTGTGGGTTGACGGGGGTATGTGTGTGTGGTTTTGTGATGTGTGTTTTCTGGGTGGTTGCTGGTGTGTGGGTAGGTGGTGGAGAATATGTGGGTGGGTGTGTGCGTGTCGGTTATGGGATGGGTGGGGATGTATGTGTGGGTTGGGAAATGTGTGTGGGTGGGGGATCAGTGGGTTTGTGGCGGCATGTATGTTTGCCTGAGTCTGTGTGAGTGCGTGGAGGTATGTGTGGGTGGGTGGGGATGTGTGCGTGGCTGAGGGATGTGTGGGTGGCTGGGTGTGTGAGGGTAGATGGGGGATGTGTCTCACAACATTGCAATATGCACTGTTTATGTTTACAACTTTCATTTGACAATGTTTGTTTTTTCCCCATGTGAATGTACCATGCGTAATATGCATTGTTTATGCTTACAAAATCCATTTGACAATGTTTTTTTTTTCCTATGTAAATGTAACATGCACATTTGATGAATGAAAGATGAGTGATCGAAAGGGCCGAATGTAAGACGGGCCTGCGTGCCCAATTTGTTACCCTTTTAAAATAAAGTTCGTTCTTTCGTTCGTTCGTTCTCTCTCGCTGTGGGTGGGTGGGTGGTGGTCCTGGAGGACCTATAGATAATGTCATACATACCTTAAAGGCTCCCAGTTGAGCCTGGTTAGGGCCAGATGAGGAATTGCTAGAATCACCTTCTTTGCACACACGTATTCAGGTTCACCCTAGGAGCACATAATATATTTACCCAAATATGTAAGGGAACAACGGCTCAATATATTTACCCAGATATGTAAGGGAACAACGGCTCAATATATTTACCCAGGTATGTAAGGGAACAACGGCTCAATATATTTACGCAGATATGTGAGTTAACAGCGACACAATATATTTGAAGGTTTTAAATTATAGACAACTGCAACTCTAGTGGTCACATTATTTATCATTTGCCCTGCTACTGAGTGAGTGAGTGGCGCGACTCTGTGAGCTGTGATATTCACGTGGAATGCTTTCACATGTCCGCTTTTATTTGTACAGTGACCCGCATGTTCGGAACAATGGCTACCGGCTGTTGCTGAATTGACTGATTTGCCTTTTCGGTTCACGAATGCATTTTCAGGAGACTACTGGGAGTCGGCGCTGGAGCTACGGAGTTCGTGCTTAATGCGACGCTTTCGGCAGGTCACCCTGCGGATAGAGATAGAGCCATGTGAGAAAACCCGGGTCAGCGAGGTCTTTCTGGTGACTGCCGATTCCCTCGACGATGAACTATGGAGGATTTTTGCTTTGGCATTCTGGCGGCGGCATTTTGCACAGTGTATCTGTGCGGACTGTTGGATTGCCGATACTCCTGTCTGTTCCATTATTCACATTGGACAGTGGGGAGCATTTTGTGTGATATTCACTGGCACAGGAACGGAGCATAATGGGGACGACCCGTTGCCGTGAAGTTGGAACCTCGACTAACTAACTAACTCACTTATTTGTCATTTATTATATTTGACTTATAGACACAATGTCTTCTGTTCAAGCCATGTTCTCTACACTATATCTTCCGTTTGGACTATGTTCTCTGCACTATATCTTCTGTTAGGGCCATGTTCACTACACTATATCTTCTGTTTGGGCAATGTTCTCTACACTTTGTCTCCTGTTTGGGCCATGTTCTCTACTCTATATCTTCTGTTTGGGCAATGTTCTCTACACTTTGTCTTCGGTTTGGGCCATGTTCTCTACACTATGTCTTTTGTTTGGGCAATGTTCTCTACACTATATCTTATATTTGGACCATGTTCTCTACACTATGTCTTATGTTTGGGCAATGTTCTCTACACAATGTCTTCTGTTTGGGCCATGTTCTCTACACAATGTCTTCTGTTTGGGCCATGTTCTCCATACTATGTCTTCGGTTTGGGCCATGTTCCGTACACTATATATTCTGTTTGAGTAATGTTCCATACACTATGTCATCTGTTTGGGCAATGTTCCCTACACTATATCTTCTGTTTTGGCAATGTTCCCTACACTATATCTTCTGTTTGGGCAATGTTCCCTACACTATATCTTCTGTTTGGGCAATGTTCCCTACACTATATCTTCTGTTTGGGCAATGTTCCCTACACTATATCTTCTGTTTGGGCAATGTTCTCTACACTATGTCTTATGTTTGGAAAATGTTCTATACACTATATCTTCTGTTTGGGCAATGTTCTATACACTATATCTTCTGTTTGGGCCTTGTTCTGGACACTAAGCCTTCTGTTTGGGTCATGTTCTCTACACTAAGTCGCTTGTCTGGACAGTATTCTTTACACAATGTCTTCAGTCGGCTTGAACAGCGTTCTCAACAGGTTGACTGAGTTCAGTATAAGTAGCAGTCGACATTGGCACCCTGTACGTACCATCACCGACACTAACAACACCTGCACGGACAACCCTTATAACACCCATGTCATGTACAGTGTGTTCAATCAATGACATTTCCAACTCTGATGATGCTTAATGCATAATATACACACTTCATTGAATCGAATGGAGAGTAAATCAGAGCATTGTATCAACAAAATTGTTTCGTAAAGATAACTACCATCGTATGTATTATACACTTATAATTTGCTAGCTATAATCGGTTAGTCTAACGGGAGTCGAAGACGTGAAGATAAAATTATATAAATAACTTGTTACCAGAGCTGAATATTGACCACTGCCACGGGATGCCAGATGCAGACTTTTCACTATAGCAGTTATAGAAGAGTGTCGCGCCTCTGTCGATGTGCTAGTTACGTTGTTTTACGGGTCAACATTAGCGCCCATTATCAGTGCTTGCACATTTCAACATCATGGATCACTAAGGCATATTTGGCATCCAGGTCATGGCTATTCAGTCTCTCACAGATCATGAAAGAGATCACTTTGTACTTTCAGCTGTTTGTCTTGTTTTAATTATAGTTCCATGGCTCTGTATTATAGATTTGTCACTGCCGTTAATTTATCTGGTGCTGATGTCGCTTCCATGTATCGGTTTTCTGCTAATGTCTGTCTGTCTTGTATTAACGCCACCCTCATCTGTTTGTCTTGTATTAATACATTTCCATGGTTGTTTTGTGTGTTTGTCACTGTCGTCTATTTATCTTGATTTTATGTTAATTTCATTTATCTGCTTTTCGTTAATATAACTTTTGTCTATTTGTCTCTTAATAAAGACAGTGTTATATATTTATTGTCTAGTAATACCAAATCAGCCTATATGTCTTACCTCAACCTGATTTTCGCATGTATCTTATTCCTATAGATTATGCACGTGGCTATTACAGTGCTCATAGTCAGGTCTTAGTCAGACATGACTGAACTACTGTATGACAGTAAACAGTACTCCTTGCTTTCTGTTTACGCCGAATATTTGGCGGCTTTCACCAAACCCGATACCTCACACTGTGCCAACGGTTTCGGGTGGAGGAGCGCAATTAGGAGAGTACAAGCCTTTCCCAAGTGCGAAGATATGCAACCTAAAGACTAAATGTCATGGTAGGACAGACCAGACCATAAGCCATGGTCGACAGCTGGTCTAGGATTTAAGTTCCGACAGGCGGACAGTTACAGCATTGCTTTGCTGATTCGACAGCTTCTGCAGCTTGTCTAGTCCCAGATGTATTGGTGTTACCTTTCCTCTGGAGTAAAAACTAGGCAGGCAGAGAGAGAGACGGAACATGCTGCACGGACAATACACGGTCTCCAGGCTTTGTGCCATGAAGAGGTAAAACCCCACTCTACAAACTATCGTCTATCAATACGGCAAGGTAGCAGCCATTACAATTGTACATGGATTACAAGAGACTACACACAGATCTTACGTTGACGTGTGTGATACCGTCCTCTGTCCGCGTTTCCACAAACTCCAGCTGATAGAGGCCATTTGTCCTGCTGCTGATGGCCTCCAGTTTTCTGTTGAGAGTGATCGTGTGGCTGTTGGAGAGAGCAAACTGCTGCTGATAAGAGCCAGGTACAAGTAAACACGTACAAGTAAACACATACACGTAAACACATACAAATAAACACATACACATTGACACAACAAGTAAACTAATGCACGTAAACACGTACAAGTAAACAGAAACAAGTAAACACATACAAGTAAACAAATACATGTAGCCAAATACACGTAAACAAGTACAAGTAAACACATCCAAGTAAACACATACAAGTAAACACATACATGTAAACACATACAAGGAAACAGAAACATGTAAACACATACAAGTAAACACATACATGTAGACACAACAAGTAAACACATACATGTAGACACAACAAGTAAACACATACAAGTAAACACATACACGTAGACACAACAAGTAAACACATACAAGTAAACACATACATGTAAACACATACATGTAAACACATACATGTAAACACATACACGTAGACACAACAAGTAAACACATACAAGTAAACAGAAACAAGTAAACATATACAAGTAAACACATACAAGTAAACACATACAAGTAAACACATACAAGTAAACACATACATGTAAACAAATACAAGTAAACGTATACAAGTAAACACATACACGTAATCACATACGAGTAAACACATACAAGTAAACACATACAAGTAAACACATACATGTAAACACATACAAGTAAACGTATACAAGTACACGTATACAAGTAAACACATACACGTAATCACATATAAGTAACCGTCCCTTCCACGCGTTGGGCACACGGTGTAGATCCACACTTGTATAGATCAAACGGTGATGAGGTCGGCACACGGTGTAGATCCACACTTGTATAGATCAAACGGTCGGTGATGTGGTCGGCAGTACGCAGTCCACCTTTCTTCCCAGACATGTACAAGCACGCACTTTCGGCTGAGTCCGCCTGAGAACCCATGTCAATGGTATAAATTCGTTAATGCCCCGATGGGGATGGAACCCAAGACCACAGACTGGCAGGGGAACGTCTAGCCTCTATACTACCGAGCATGTCTGGCTGAAGACAGCTCCTTGATTGTTGCTTGCTTATTTGGTTGTTTCTTTCTTTCTTCGTTTCTTCGATTTGTTTTTTTTTTGTTTTTTGTTTGTTTTGTTTCTTGCTTCTTCGTTTGTTTTGGTATCATCTGAAAGACTGAGTTATGAACTCTTAAGCGCCATGTATCAGTGACCAGTTCGTCTGAACTATGAAAAGAGCTTGTATATCGCAATGAGGTTGATATAGATACTTTTCTCCCGAACCGCTATCATAGTTCTGTCTCCAAGGGAACTGTGATGAGAAAGTACTCCTCCCCCCTCTCCAATCTCAGGGAGCAGCAAAGTGGGCAAGTATGGTGCTCGAACCTCACATCCTCAGAGAGACACAAGAACGCCACCAGGCCAGGCCAGATTCAACCCCCCACCTACAGACTTTGTTGGGTTGGCTTGTTTCCTTCGCGAGATTTTTATTTCGTTCTTAACAGACTCTACCCAATGTCCATAGTGAGGAGAATATTATAAGATAAACGACGAACAACGAACGAACGAGCTTCATTTTCAAAGGGTCAACAATTTTGCTCGCAGACCAGTCTTACAATTGGCCCTTCCCGGTCATTCCTTTTTCAGACAGCAATTCCATGTTTTGTGTTATGTGTTACATTCGTGTAGTAGTAAATTGTACAAATATAACATCATTAACATTCTAGAAATCACTGTAAGGATATCCTGTGATGGGTATTTACATTTTATATGTTAGGGAGTCTCCGTGGCGACGTGGTTACGCTGCACGCTCCAAATGTGGGTTCGATTCCTGGATACGTCTTTCTTTTCATGAGGGCAGTTTTCTCAGAGACTGCTGGGGATCGTCGCTGGAGCTATGCGACGCTTTCGGCAGGACGCCATGCAGAAAGATTCAAAACCCGGGCAATAAAGTCCATTCTGTTACCGTTTCAAACATTTTGAAATCTATTACTCAGAAAATCTGAGTCAGGTCTTTGTCAGGTATGACTGAGCAACAGAACAGCGATGTTATGACAAGCCGTGTCCAGGGTGAAGATTGTGCAGCAAGAGAATAGCCATGTTGTGACAACAAGCCGTGTCCAGGGTGAAGATTGTGCAGCAAGAGAACAGCCATGTTGTGACAACAAGCCGTGTCCATTGGACATTGTGCAGCAAGAGAACAGCCATGTTGTGACAACAAGCCGTGTCCAGGGTGAAGATTGTGCAGCAAGAGATCAGCCATGTTGTGACAACAAGCCGTGTACATTGGACATTGTGCAGCAAGAGAACAGCCATGTTGTGACAACAAGCCGTGTCCATTGGACATTGTGCAGCAAGAGAACAGCCATGTTGTGACAACGAGCCGTGTCCATTGGACATTGTGCAGCAAGAGAACAGCCATGTTGTGACAAATAGCCGTGTCCATTGGACATTGTGTAGCAAGAGAACAGCCATGTTGTGACAACAAGCCGTGTCCATTGGACATTGTGCAGCAAGAGAACAGCCATGTTGTGACAACAAGCCGTGTCCAGGGTGAAGATTGTGCAGCAAGAGATCAACCATGTTGTGACAACAAGCCGTGTCCAGGGTGAAGATTGTGCAGCAAGAGATCAGCCATGTTGTGACAACAAGCCGTGTCCAGGGTGAAGATTGTGCAGCAAGAGATCAGCCATGTTGTGACAACAAGCCGTGTCCAGGGTGAAGATTGTGCAGCAAGAGATCAGCCATGTTGTGACAACAAGCCGTGTCCAGGGTGAAGATTGTGCAGCAAGAGATCAGCCATGTTGTGACAACAAGCCGTGTACATTGGACATTGTGCAGCAAGAGATCAGCCATGTTGTGACAACAAGCCGTGTCCATTGGACATTGTGCAGCAAGAGAACAACCATGTTGTGACAACAAGCCGTGTCCATCGGGCATTGTGCAGCAAGAGAACAGCCATGTTGTGACAACAAGTTGTGTCCATTGGACATTGTGCAGCAAGAGTTCAGCCATGTTGTGACAACAAGCCGTGTCTAAGCTGGACCTTGTCGGGTGTGTTTCAGAATACCTAAGCCATATACTGGCTCTACGTGGCTCTGTGCCTAAGGGGTTACGAACGCAATTTACGTATACCGCGTTGGAAACACGGTTGCGGGCGATCTGGCAGCAGACCGCCCTGTGCTGGTTTTCATACAATGGTTTGAGTGCCGGTCGTTCAGGTGGCAATGTAAAACTACTGAACATAAACTTGTCAAGAAATCACAAACAACTAAAACATGCTGGGGTTGACCACGACGTCCTGTAAAGGATGTGCAACTAAATAACGCGACCCTACTATCTCCTGATGAGGCTACTTACGCGTATTATGATAATCTATTGTGATAAATACAATAGAGATATACCACAAACATTGTAATGATAAATATTTTATACTGCAGACATACACGGTTTGAAATAAGATATTTGCCTATATTATTTCATTGCCTGGGTGGCAGAGTCGGAGTATCAAAGGAGAGGTTAGGCAGTTCCTTTCTCCCGCATGCGTACAGGGCACCCTGGGGCACGAGTTCCTTCGTCCCCAGGTTATGGACAGAAAGTCAACAGTTTAGTTCAACTAACTGGTGTACGGGTTGAGCCCGTAACCTCGCTGTCAGCATACCGGATGTTGAAGAGCGAGCGTTCTAATCCATTCAGCCACGATAACTCCTAAAGTCTAAGATAAAGGCAAGAGCGACGACAATGAAGAAGAACGTGAAGATGATTGCCACGGAAACAAACATTGTCGCTACACACCGCGGACTAGTTGATGGCTACCATTTCATGTCTACACACATGAAGCTGTGGCTACACAATGCACACTTGTTGATGGCTACCAATTCACGTATACACACTTGTAGCTGTGGCTATACAATGCACATTAGTTGATGGCTACTATTTCACGTCTACACACATGTACCTGTGGCTACACAATGCACATTAGTTGATGGCTACTATTTCACGTCTACACACATGTACCTGTGGCTACACAATACGAACTAGTTGATGGCTACCAGTTCACGTATACACACTTGTACCTGTGGCTACACAATGCACACTTATTGATGGATACTATTTCACGTCTACACACATGTACCTGTGGCTACACAATACGCACTAGTTGATGGCTACCAGTTCACGTATACACACTTGTACCTGTGGCTACACAATACGCACTAGTTGATGGCTACCAGTTCACGTATACACACTTGTACCTGTGGCTACACAATGCACACTTATTGATGGCTACTATTTCACGTCTACACACATGTACCTGTGGCTACACAATACGCACTAGTTGATGGCTACCAGTTCACGTATACACACTTGTACCTGTGGCTACACAATACGCACTTGTTGATGGCTACCAGTTCACGTATACACACTTGTACCTGTGGCTACACAATGCACACTTATTGATGGCTGCTAGTTCAAGTATACACAATTGTAGCTGTGGCTACACAATGAGCACTAGTTGATGGCTACCAGTTCAAGTATACACACTTGTACCTGTCGCTGGACTCCATAAAAGCTCTGGCCATTGAGGTGACCAGGGAGCTCATGCCTTGTTCTAGCGTCAACAGGACCAAGCTCTCCCTAAGACACCAGTTAGAATATATTTATATATGCATCGTAAGTAACAGGCCCTAATATATTTATATATGCATCGTAAGTAACGAGCCCTAATATATTTATATATGCATCGTAAGTAACGGGCCCTAATATATTTATATATGCATCGTAGGTAACGGGTCCTAATATTTGAATGTATGCATCGTAGGTAACGGGCTCTAATATATTTATATATGAATAGTAAATAAAGGATCCTAATATACGTATGCCGGTCTCTCTGGCTGAGGGGTTACACCACTTTCTCCGTAATCCCGTTTATCCAAGCAGGGTCTCGCAGCGAGGCGAGAACTGGAAGCGGTTCGACCCGCGCTTGTGACTTGCAGGATAATGAGCCGGCCGCTCAGAAAGCAATGGCAAACTACTGAGCGTAATCTTGCTAAGAAATCAACATACAGCTGAAAGATGCTGATGTTGACAGCGATGTCCTGTAAAGGATACACAAAAAAAGAGTATATTTATATATGCATAATAAATAAAGGGCCCTCATTCATTCATTCAGTAGCATGTCTTTTGCAGAACCTCGCTCCCATAATAACCTTCCTGAAAACCTCTCGATCATAAGCAAGATTTCCCGCGTCCGATACACCCATCTGGAGATCATCCGCCACATCCTGCACCCATCTTCTCTTTGGCCGTCCTCTTCCTCTCTTCCCAGGCATATACCCCTCCATTATTGTTCTCTCCAAACTTTCGTGGCGTTTCAAGTGACTAAAATATTTCAAGTTTCTTTGTTTTATCATCTTTAGTAGCCAACCTTCTTCAGTATTCAGCTCTTGAAGTATTGATGCATTTGTTCTGTTCTGTACCCAAGATATTTTTAGAACTCGTCTATAGCATGTATATTCAAATGCATTTTTGCGCTGTTCAGCTTGTTTAGTAAGTGTCCAGGTCTCACAGGCGTACATTGCAATGGGACAGATGCATGCTCTTAAAAATCTAATTTTTATAGTTCTATCTGTCCCACTCCATAATTTATTCAGTTGTTTTAGTCTTGAAGAGCAATTGATAGTCGTCATTTAATTTCTTTTAAAGGACCCTAATATATTTATATATGCATCGTAAGTAAAGGGTCATAATATATTTATATATGCATCGCATCGTAAGTAAAGAACCCTCTCTACACGCCTTAAAACGTATTGGCCGTACGGTGCTAGACCCATATGGTTATCCAACCGGCACTCGGAGGATGATGATGTGGTAAGTGTTACATCATACTAATATCATCCGCTTTAACTCCCCAAGATATCTACCCGTATCCACTTTACGCTGCATCAACCTGCCAACTCATTTCAATTTTTTTTTTAAAACATAAAAATGGAATTCGTCCGTATGCGATTTCGAACCACTGACCACTGAGTCGGCAGCCGAAAATCTATCTAGTCACTAGACGGTCACAAATTCTGTATTCACTACACTATTGCAGTTCCTGTATATATATAAGCATGGCTGTTTATGATTGGTTATGACTGGGCTGTCCGTACCTGCAGAGACATAGAGACGTCCGAAAAATCGCCATCATCACAAAGACACCATTCAAGGAAGCAATGCAGAGGGGCGAGACAGCCACGGGTATAGCACAAACCGAAAGAGATCAACTTCAAAAACAGATAGACGAGTTGAAGAGACAAGTCAAGGCACTGCTAACGCCTAACCCGACCAGCGACAACGAAAAACTAATGGCAGAAATGAAGGAGATACAGCAAAACATCAAGCGAGAAGTGGAGCAGATGAACGCGCTGAAGCAGGAAAACGAAGAAATACTACGCAATATAAACGCGGAGAGAGAGCGGCTAAAAGTGGAAAGGAAATCAACTCAAAACAAACCAGCAGATGCCAGGCAAGAGATCGCAAAAAAGCCTCAAGAAACACAACAAAAATCCGAGCCGGATACGCAAGACAAAACTAGCAGCCGAACCTCGACGCCCAAAAAAATCCAAGGAGAAAGCAACATCCGGCCAGACAGCCGAAGAAAGCCAAGATGCGGTACCGGTCGAAGAAATGGAGTGGTACATAGAAGATGAAAAAGAACGGGAAAGGCAAGAGGAACTCAGACACGAGGAATACATGAGAAGACAGGAAGCAAAAGGAAAGAAGATGAAGAAACTCAAGGGGAAACCCATATAATACCCGGAGATATTCTCTGACCCTCCTACCGGCATTGAATACTATATGGAGGACGGAGAGATCGTCCCATGGCTGACAGCAGAGGAAGCAATCGAAAAACAGGAACTACTCGAAGAACATAGAGAAAGCATCGAAACGCTTCTAAGGGCACTACACAGAACAGGAGGCAAAAAAAAAAAAAACGACAACATAAAACCAAATAAAAAGTCCTTTTAAGGACTTCAACCAGTCAAGCCGGGAGCCTGCGCCAACAAAGAAAACAACAAGAGGAAACATGCACAAAGGACAGCCGCCGACCGATCCCCCAGCTTGGGATAACGAAAAGTCCTTATAAGGACTGCAGTCAGTCAAGCCAGACGAGCCAGGAGCCTACACCAACAAATTAAACCACAAGAGGAAACATCCACAAAGGACAACCGCCGACCTATACCCCAGCTGGAGTGTGATCACAAAAAGTCCTTATAAGGACTGCAGCCAGACGAGCCAGGAGCCTACACCAACAAAGAAAACCATAACAACAGAAGAGCACAAAGGATAGCCGCCGACCACTGCAGACGTCACAGACACAAACGCTACATAACCAGTCCGAGATAGGACTCACAAGACAAGAATTAGGGTGAATAAACCCACAAAAACCACGATCCTCAATTATAACCACAGCTGATGAAGCAGGTTAGACGAGGACGAATTTGGAATTTTTGTTTTTGAAATGGAATCGGAATCGGAATGATTGGTTATCTCACACTATCATCAGAGTACAAGATCAGGTCTGAGCTCTTGTCCCAATTATGTCAAATGACTTAGCCATCCAGGTATCTAGTTATCTTCCCCTTGCTCTTGCCCCATCAAGTGTGCCCGTTATCACTAAATGTTTAAGGGTATCCCTCCTTATAACTTGCGCTCAAGCTTGACTGTCTGTGCCTCATGTCTGTTATTATTTTAAGCTTTTATTTGCAGGTCAACATGGTCGAATGGGTAAGAACACGTGTTCGTAAACATCCGGTGTCCTGATGCCGAGGTTAGGGGTTCAACCCCTACACCGGACAGCTGGACTAAAATGTTGACCTGTCGTCCTTGACTTGGGGTCGTAAATTACAAGTACCTCTGGAGTCGGAGTGGGTTCGCCTGTTGGCGAGGGACACTGAGAATAGGGAAAGCTAATCCACACACAAAATTCAGTCCATCACTACTATAAATATTGTGTATGGACTACGCTTGAGTTCAAAGCGAGAGAGCGCCAAAAAAAAAAAAGAAGCTTTTATTTCCTTTCTGAAGGGCTCTCTCTTTCATGGTAATCCCGTTTCTGAAGGTCTGTCTCATTTATTGTAATCCCGTTTCTGAAGGTCTGTCTCATTTATTGTAATCCCGTTTCTGAAGGTCTGTCTCATTTATTGTAATCCCGTTTCTGAAGGTCTGTCTCATTTATTGTAATCCCGTTTCTGAAGGTCTGTCTCATTTATTGTAATCCCGTTTCTGAAGGTCTGTCTCATTTATTGTAATCCCGTTTCTGAAGGTCTGTCTCATTTATTGTAATCCCGTTTCTGAAAGGTCTGTCTCATTTATTGTAATCCCGTTCCTGAAGGTCTGTCTCATTTATTGTAATCCCGTTTCTGAAGGTCTGTCTCATTTATTGTAATCCCGTTTCTGAAGGGCTGTCTCATTTATTGTAATTCCGTTTCTGAAGGTCTGTCTCATTTATTGTAATCCCGTTTCTGAAGGTCTGTCTCATTTATTGTAATCCCGTTTCTGAAGGTCTGTATCATTTATTGTAATCCCGTTTCTGAAGGTCTGTCTCATTTATTGTAATCCCGTTTCTGAAGGTCTGTCTCATTTATTGTAATCCCGTTTCTGAAGGTCTGTCTCATTTATTGTAATCCCGTTTCTGAAGGTCTGTCTCATTTATTGTAATCCCGTTTCTGAAGGTCTGTCTCATTTATTGTAATCCCGTTTCTGAAGGTCTGTCTCATTTATTGTAATCCCGTTTCTGAAGGTCTGTCTCATTTATTGTAATCCCGTTTCTGAAGGTCTGTCTCATTTATTGTAATCCCGTTTCTGAAGGTCTGTCTCATTTATTGTAATCCCGTTTCTGAAGGTCTGTCTCATTTATTGTAATCCCGTTTCTGAAGGTCTGTCTCATTTATTGTAATCCCGTTTCTGAAGGTCTGTCTCATTTATTGTAATCCCGTTTCTGAAGGTCTGTCTCATTTATTGTAATCCCGTTTCTGAAGGTCTGTCTCATTTATTGTAATCCCGTTTCTGAAGGTCTGTCTCATTTATTGTAATCCCGTTTCTGAAGGTCTGTCTCATTTATTGTAATCCCGTTTCTGAAGGTCTGTCTCATTTATTGTAATCCGTTTCTGAAGGTCTGTCTCATTTATTGTAATCCCTTTCTGCAAGTCTGGCTCAACCCATACTTATTGTAACCCGTTTCTGAAGGTCTGTCTCATTTATTGAAGCGGTAATCCCGTTTCTGAAGGTCTGTCTCATTTATTGTAATCCCGTTTCTGAAGGTCTGTCTCATTTATTGTAATCCCTTTTCTGAAGGTCTGTCTCATTTATTGTAATCCCGTTTCTGAAGGTCTGTCTCATTTATTGTAATCCATTGTCTGAAGAGCTATCTCAGTCCACGCAGCATAATTTTTCTCGGTCTGGCTCAACCCCCCCATTCTTTGTTCTTTCCGGTCGCCATAATGTTTTCCAACGATCCTCTTCTCATGACAAAACTAAACTGTTCATTCACGTCCCATCATTCACCACCATATAGCAAGACAGTTTGTACGTTAACATTTCAGTACAATATCCACCATTTCCACTTTGTAAGAAAACAAAAGGTGCGCCGATCAGACACCCCTGTTGCACATCTGTCTGGTTTGCCTGTATTGACCTATATCAGTATACATTTGTATGGCAGCATGTTGTTACATAATACGGAGGCCTCCGTGGCCAAGAGGGCGCGCCGCATGTCTCGTGCTCAGGCCGTCACGGATTTGGTTTTGGGCGTCATTGGGTTCGCAAAGTGCAATGTTTATCGGAGGTTGTCGCCGGCGTTGCTGAACGTGTTCTCTGTGCAACGCTTCCGACAGGCGATTGGCTGCCCTGCGTAAAAAGACTGGAGTTGGATGGGGGGGGGGGGGGGGGGGGGGGGGGGGGGTTAGGGGAAATCCGGTACAATGAAATCCGATCTCTTGCCATTTTATAATATTATGATTAAAACATATATTTCTTACTTGTATGAAGTCTTTCCCCCAGCAGTTGTGTGATCTACAAGCGTCTTTATCATGTCGACGTGTCTTTATACGAGGGTAAGTTAATAAGTAAGCCACAATTGGCTGTAGAAAAATAACTAAATATGATAACAACTTGAAACCAGTTTATTTTTATACATACATTGTCCCTTTATTTCTCAACATAATTTCCACCAACATTGATGCACTTATCCCATTGTTTTATCAGCCCCCCCCCCCCCCCCCGAAAAAATAATAAAATAAAACGGCTGCATAGAACTACGTGCTTTGTTTTAATTTACCTGCCATCCCACAGAACTGTGTGACTTACTTATTGACTCACCCCTCGTAATTTCTTCTACCCAGCTATGCACTGCTTTACGGGACAAACATTTGTCATCATAAACACTGAAAACCCACCTTGGCGGGGAGACATTTCGCGAATGACGCCGAAGTTGAATGTGAAGTTAAAACGTGGTTTAGAAAACAGAGCACGCAGTTCTATGCAGCCGGTTTAGGAGGACTGATAAAATGATGGGATAAGTGCATTAATGTTGGTGGAAATTATGTTGAGAAATAAAGGGACAATGTATCTATAAAAATAAACTGGTTTCAAGATGTTATCATATTTAGTTATTTTTCAACAGCCATTTGTGACTTACTTATTGACTTCCCCTCGTAGAAAACTTTGTGTAGTTGATGAAGCCAACATTTAGATCTTTGATTTCTTTATCAAACACTGTATTTATTGTGTTTACAGCATACACACAGTATTCGGTGACCCTCGTCTTCTATAAATCCAGACTGTTCTTTCCATATTTCAGGTTGTGTCTTACCAGATTGTTCTTCCTCTGTTTCAAGTTGTGTCTTGCCAGTTTGTTCTTTACCTATTTCAGGTTCTCTTGCCAGATTGTTCTTCCTCTTTTTCAGGCTATCTTACCAGATTGTTCTTCCCCTATTTCAGTTTGTGTCTTACCAGATATTTCTTCCTCTGTTTCAGGTTGTGTCTTATTTACCAGATAGTTCTTCCCTTATTTTAGTTTGTGTCTTACCAGATAGTTCTTTCCCTATTTCAGGTTGTGTCTTGTCAGATTGTTCTTCCCTATTTCAGTTTGTGTCTTGCCACATTGTTCTTCCTCTGTTTCAAGTTGTGTCTTACTCTGTCGCTTAACAGAAATATCGGAAAGAAGAGGATGAGGACGACGGCGACGAGAAACAAGAAGAAGAAGAAGAAGAAGAAGAAGAAGAAGAAGCAGAAGAAGAAGAAGAAGAAGAAGAAGAAGAAGAGAAGAAGAAGAAGAAGAAGAAGAAGAAGAAGAAGAAGAAGAAGAAGAAGAGAAGAAGAAGATGATAAGTAGGAAGAAGAAGGACAAGATGAATGTGAAGAAGACAAAGACGACGACGAAGAAATAGACAACAACAACACCCACAACAATAACAACAACAGCAACAACAATAACACCAGCATAGCAGCGACAACAAGAACAATAACAGCGAAATCGGTGACAACGGCGCCAACAAGGATAAGAAGAAAGCAGACCAATATTCCAATAATGGAACACAATTACCCGAATACAACAACATTAATTTATCTGGCATGCACTCACTGCACAAATGCGCCAATTGAGAACAATAGTTCCAGAGCCGTGACATTGTCCTGAAGGGCACCCCCAAAAGAAACTGAATCCTTCAGGTATGTCATCCCTTCAGGGGTGGCCACCAACTTCAGAGCTTCGTCAATTCTAAACATACAAATACTTCATTGTACAGAGATAACGTAAATCAAGATGGTGCATCAAAATATAGAAGTTCGCTCTCTTTCTGCTCTTTCTCTGTCTCTCTGTCTCTCTCTCTTTCTGTCTCACCGTCTCTCTCTATCTCTCTGTGTGTGTGTGTGTGTGTGTGTGTGTGTGTGTGTGTGTGTGTGTGTGTGCGTGTTTCTATCTGGTTTTCATTCTTTCGGTGTCTCTCTTGTTCTTGCACTCTCTCTCTCGGTCTTCCTCTTTCGTTGGCACTCTCCCTCTGTCTCTCTATAGTTTCCTTACCTCTCTCTTTCGCTCTCTATCTCTCTCTCTCTCTCACGCACACACACACACACACAGAGAGAGAGAGAGAGAGAGAGAGAGAGAGAGAGAGAGAGAGAGAGAGAGAGAGACAAGCAAACGCATAAAATACAGATTCATTTAGAAGTATGCCCTGTAATCCTACTACGGCGAACAGCAAGATAGACATGTATGAAAAGAGTAACATAGACTAGTTCTAAAAACAACCTTTCCGGTGTCAATATGAGACACAAGTACTTAGTTTCGGCAAGTAAATGAATATAACAACACATTATACAGCGGTCTTACGTTAGTTTATGCAGAAGTCTCCCGTCCTTGGTCTTCAGCTTCAGAACATTGTCTTGTGTTAACTTCCCAGAGAATCCCGTTAATTTCTCTAAGTAGAATCTGGGAAAATGCAAGAAAAGATATTGTTATCTGGCATGGCTGTGTGGGGAACAGTTCAGAAATATCAGTCCCCACAAACAATCTGGGCTAAATTAACCCATTATACAAGGATAGAGTAATGGTTCTGTGTGCTTCTTTTTTAATAGGGGGAAGATGAGGGAGGGGATTAGGGGGAGGGGGGGGGGTCAGAGTGCTGTGTGTTTGAATTATGCCTCTCATGTTTTATAGATACATAAATAAACAAACAATCAGACATATTGACAGACATACAGACAGACGAGCGGACAGAGAGACAGACCGATTCATAAGCAAACAAACAGACATACAGATAGAGAGACAGAAATACACACACACACACACACACACACACACACAACTCAGGGAGATAACAATCAGACAAAGGACGTCCAGGCAGAGACGTCGGGAGGGAGATAAACATACCACAAAAAGGCAGATGGATGGATGGGTCGGGTTGATGGAAGGATGGGTGGGTTGATGGATGGATGGATGGGATAGGATGAAGATAGGATGCATTGGGATGAGGAGTAGATTGATGGATGAATTGACGGATAGGTGGATAGATGGATCGATAGGTGGATGGACTGATGGGTGGGTGGGTGGGTGGATGAAAGAATAAAAGGATGGATGGATGGATGGACTGACGGATGATGGATAGATGGAATGATGGATGAAGGCAGGATAGATGAACGGATGTGTTGATGGATGGATGGGTGGTTGGATGGATAAATGGATGGATGAACTGATAAAGATGGATGGATGGCTGGATGGAGGGAGTAATTGACTGATGGATTGATAGATGGATGGAAGATGGACGGAAGGTGGGTGGATGGATAGACGCAGGGACAGATAGGCAGACAAGCCGACCGAACTTCAGGCAGGCATAGAGAGATAGACAGACAGACGAAGAGCGAGAGAGACAGAGAGCGAGAGAGACATACAGACAGACAGTCGGACGGACGGATGTATAGTTAAACAGATATAGACAGCCAGTCAGACAGACAGACAGGAAGAATGAGCGATATATATATATATATATATATTATATATATATATCCACCAGATCGTCCACCAGAGAGACGAATGGAGACGGATTGTATTTGCAGCAAAGAACCTCAATGGCTCGGAACGCTGAAGAAGAAGAAGAATATATATATATATATATATATATATATATATATATATATATATATATATATATATATATATATATATATATATATATATAGAGAGAGAGAGAGAGAGAGAGAGAGAGAGAGAGAAAGAGACAGAGACAGATAGGCAGACGGACGGATGGATGGATAACTGATATAGACAAGCAAGCAGGGCAGACAGACAGACAGACAGACAGACAGACAGACAGACAGACAGACAGACAGAATCAAACGAACTGGACAAGCCTTGGCAGATTGGCTTTCTCCTCTGCACTAAGGTCATATGGGACATCTCCATGGGCTATCTGTTTCGCTGTGAGATGTTTGCCTCTCAGGAAGTATCTCACCCGATCAGATTTGCCAAAACCTTCAGCGAAGACATCAGTAGTCAAGTCTGAAATAAAATTACCTGCAAGAGTTTGTGAGAAACACAACACAACAGATTTGAATATTCTTTCGCAAGTTGGAATAAAATATGCAGCAAGAGTTTGTGAGAAACTGTGGCATGTAGGGTGACAAAGGTCAGTACCCACAAATGCATCCCCCGTGACAAATAACGCTAGAGAGGTGGGGACTGATTTCCAATAGTGTGGGTTTGTCACTTGGATGTGATGTGAC